>JANHMN010000004.1:47725630-47850695 GCA_030674055.1 Rhabdomys pumilio | reverse complement strand
GGCTTGACTAGTATCCAGGTAGGTTGACACAGTTGTCAGACTTGAAGGTATAAAGGAGAGAAAATATAAAGGAGAGAAAAGCTCTCATTAAGAATGTTACAATAAAGGAGATCCTAGTTAGGCTAATAGTTCAATTTACTCTTACAAAGTAGTATGAGGGGAACCTAGGGCATGTATAGGGTCAAAACTAGGTGGTTATGGCATTGAACATCTTTGGATTTTAGAAAGCTATTATTTTTTTCTAACATCAGACATGACACTGGCAAAAAAAAAAAAAAAAAAAAGGTTTTCATTAGAAAGTCAACTCTGGTTGTTGGGAGAAATACTGAAAAAGATTTTGAGGTCAAATCCAGGACCAAGCAGAAAACTTAGTAAGATTTATGTTACATACAACAGGTGTGGCAGTGTACCTCCTTCACAGTAACCACATAATCTAAGGCATTCTCAAGACACTTGCTGTCTTACAATCTCTGTTGCTGGGCCATCTGATTATCTGAGCCTGATAACTGTTCGTGTTGCCTGAATCCTTCCTCTTAGTCTCAATTTCTGATATTTTGTGATTACATACTTCTTTCTGTATATTTATACAATCTATCGAAATTTCCCATGTTTTTGGAGTCATGTATGGTTGTACATGCCCATCATTCCAGCATTCAGGAAGGTGAAGGAGGAGGGCTGAGGTCAGGCCTGGCTATATCATGGAACCCTGTATTTTTTTTTTTTTTAAAGGAGAAACCAAAAGCAGGTTTTCAGTTCATCCATCTGCTAAGTACATGGCATCTGTCACTAGAGTGTAAGTGGCTCCTGGATAGAGGTGATGTAAAGTAAATTAGTAGGGTAGTCCCACCCACCTTTAAGACATCCTCGACACTATAAAGCCCAAGCGTATACCTCTGCTGTTCAAGTGCTGAGGCTGCAGCTGTGTGCACTCCACTATGCTAGAGTTGGGCTGAAGTCCTCAGTCTCTAACTAATTACCTTGTCACACTTTCCTGAGTCGATGTATGTCTGTTGTGAATTTTCTAACACTGCTTTTTCTTCACTGGTACTCACAGCAGAAAGCAATGTTTATAACCATTATCAACTTTTCCTTGGCTCTACACCTCATGAAAGGCAGAATCCAGAACATTTACTGGTCTACATTTTACTGATATTATAGGTCATTAATTTTACACACCATTCTTTCTCATGTGTAGTTTCACTATCACTGTCTATTTCAAGTTCATGGGCCTTTGTGCTTCCTGTCTCATGTGATCAGAAGACACCCCTGTCCTCGCCAGCCCAGCTTCAGTCATGAGCAGAAGGCTGCTCTGTGGTCTTCAGAGACTTAGAAATTAAGCTTTTGGCTCTAGTTTGGGGCAGTACATGGAGTTCAAGGTTAAATTCCATATAGTGGATTCCAGTGGACTCCATTATGCTTTGAGACCTGGACCATGTTAATTGCTAATGTTTTTGTGCCAGAGAGGCTTGCCCTACAGGACATTATCTGTTTCTTCAAGCCGATACTGTGATCCTTATTAGAGTTATAGTACTTGTGCAGTGGGTCAGAACCCTAAAACGAAGAGTCTGAACTTGTGTGATTTAGTATAGCTCAAAATTTTGTTTGTCCTAGCGTCTAAAATGCTTTTAGATCATAACACTTCTGAATGTGCTTTAAGTTTTTTCCCCGAGTTGCGTGCTATAAACCCTAGAAAGGAAGCATGAAGAACAACTGGGGGAGAGGTGATGAAGTAACTATACTTGAGGCAGTGTGGCCCCTGAGGTTGTGGTCTACTCTTGGGATAGAAGGTCTCTTCACCAGGATGAGCCGGCCAGAGGTGCAAATGAAATGAAGTAAATGCCCAAAGCAAGCAAGGCTATTCCATCTAATGAAGTTCTGAACACATCATAGCATGCCATAGTGATACAGTCTTTTTTTTAGGGGGGGGGGGTTCGAGACAGGGTTTCTCTGTGTAGCCCTGGCTGTCCTGAAACTCAATCTGTAGGCCAGGCTGGCCTTGAACTCAGAAATCCACCTGCCTCTGTCTCCCAAGTGCTGGGATTAAAGGCATGTGCCACCGCTGCCAGGCGGTGATAGTCTTTATGTTAGAGTTAGCTACTAGAAAAAGAAACAATATAATTGCTTTAAAGGAAAGCTATAACTAATTAATAAAATCTTACAGTGTAAGTAAAATGCTTTTACATGAACAAAACAGTGAAATTTAATAAGGTTAGCTGAATTAGAGAAGCAAAACATTACCTCAGTTCAAAATGGCTTTAAGGAATTCAAAGCTGTCAAGATGATGTTCTATGTGAAAAAAGAGATTTTTTTTTTTCAGAAAACAATTGAAAATAACTTGCTACACTATATGATACAAAAGTAAATATTGAGTCAAGTGAAATTAAAATAAAGTTGGAGGCTGGAGAGATGGTGCAGCAGTTAAGAGCACTGACTGCTCTTGCAAAGATCCAGGTTTGGCTCTCAGTACTCATACAGCAGCTTACAACCGTCTGCAGCTCCAGCTCTAAGGGATCGGACTCCCTCTTCAGTATCCTGTGGGTACTGCATGCATGAGTTGCATTTACATATGTCAGAAAAACACCAATACATGTAAACTCAAAATAGATAAATCTTTTTAAAAACTTTTATTTTACATAATAAACAAATTTGGGCTTTATAATTTTTACTTTAACATCTCATAGGCTCTACTTCAGAATATACATCTTAAAATGATAATAGCCAGGAAATCTGTTATATGCCTTGTACATCGTATAAAGAGTATCAGTGTGATGCAGTTGCTATTCTTTCACACTTCACTATGGTTACCTGCCCTTTGTGCTGGACTCTGTGTTCCTGAGGACAGGATGAGGTCTGTAATGTTGGATTGTTTTGTTGGCATCGCTAAGGCCAAAAGACTAATTCATAACAGACATTCTATAAACATTAAGTTAATGAAGGACATAAAGAAGGCAACCATAAATATTTGAACCTTTAATTACAGCACTTGGGAGGCAGAGGCAAGTGGATCTCTGTGAGTTTGAGGCCAGCCTGATCTACATAGCAAGTTCTAGGTTAGCCAGGACTACACAGTGAGACCTTGTCTCAAAATACACATCAACCAACCCAACAAAACCAAAAAAAATTTAAGTGTTTGAAAATGTTTAGATAATTCTTGGAATCAGGCAACACTTCTTGTGCTACAAGGCATCTAGCTTTCATAGGTACTTAGACTAGACATTTATCCATCCATTCACTCATATGTACTACATAAGGGACATTTAATCTGGGTTCTAAGTAGATGCTGTAGTTATACCCCAGACCCCCTCTCTCCAGATGCTGGGTAAGGCTCTGGGGCTGTAACACAGAGGAGTCCACAAGAAGGCCAGTAATCCAAGTGACAATGCACTACACAAACACAATTAACAGTTGACAAGGTCCATGGAAGCCTATGACATGAAACACTTGTGCTTCACTCAGGAGAATGGTGAGCTTCCCAGAGGACGGCCCATTTGAGACTGACTTTACAGTGAGCTAAGCAAGAGACTTAGAGGCAGAGAAGGAAGAAAAGCAGTTTATGAGAAGGAAAGCAGCAGGAGCCCAGGAATTCCGTGGGCTGCAACTAAGTGAGAATACAAATGACCCCCCTCCTCTTTTGAGTCTTTGATAGACAGCAAACCACCTAACATAATTAACTATATAATAATGCAAATATACTTTGTTACTTAGGTGTCTAAAATATGTATGCCACGAAGCAATTTGATGTGAGTCTTGGGGATGGGGTTAGTTTTTATGATTGCTTTTCAGGGTTAAAATGGAAAATGTTCACCTGTCAGGCAACAAAAAACCAATTTCTATAAATGTGCCAGGATAATTCTTCTCCTCCTCAAGAACAGTCAGTCCTTAGTCTATTCATTACTGTCTTTTTATAGTATTTTTATTTAATAAAACCTATTAAGGCCACCATACAAATCTCTTTACTTATGCTTTTATCTTTAACTGATCAATTTTTATATTGCTGACACCCCTTCTTCACCATTTGTTCATTTAAAAATTCATAGTACGTGAGCTATGTCTCCAGGGAAGTGTCTATAAAATTTGTTACGGCTGGCAGATGGGTCTGAGTCAGTGGTGGCACATGACTAAATGCTTCACAGAAAATAAAATTTGTTTCTGTAGTAAGCAGAACTGTTTAAATGTTATTTATTTTTATGTTTCAAAGAAAATATATTGTGAAGTGCTGCATTGATTTAAAAGGCAACAATGTCTGTGTACACGCTGTAGAAGGGAAATTTATGAAACCTTTGCACAACTCCTTTAATTGAATTTTCCAAATCTCTCACCACACACAAATAATCAATATCTTCTGCAGAGAAAACCAGTCAGAATTATTACAGTCTTTCTTTTCAATTTTGTTGTCATCAGCACATAAGAACACCTGGATATTTGTACTGTCTGCTTGCAAGTTATTTACACCTTTTAAACACATAATTGCTATTAAGTGAGTCCAAAAGTATAACATTTGCTACAGATTTCTTTCAAAAGAAAAATTATCATACTTTAAGTAAAGTATAAAAATTTAAATCATGGAAGAAAATCATATAAAAGGCTTTGAAAAATAATAACTCTGTTCTGCTTTCCTCACATCCAAGACAAATCTTAAGTCGGCATTCTCATCAGTTGGTCGTAGTCCCCGAACAGTGATGACGGGAGTAAAGCAAGAACTGTAACCCTATCCACAGAGAGGTCTGACCCATGGACAGCATGCACAACAATGAGTCCACATGAAGGACCGAGAGCTACAATGTACATTAATGTGTATCTGTGATATCAAAATTAACAGCTATCTCCAAATAAATCCATGAAAGCACAGAGGGGAATTTTAAAGAGAATTCAAACGCAAATCTGAGTGCTTTTAAAACTAAAGTATCTGAGGGAAAAAAAGATGCTGCACAATATTTAAGATCAAAGATGAAACGCCAAGAGGGCAGCAGTCAGAGTATCTGGGTAACATAATGAGTATTTTTTCAAGACTGAATTTCGAGAAGTGTAACATTTGGTTAAAAAATACCCCAGTGGTGGCTAGAATGGTGGCAAGGCCACATCAAACTACTTTATGGTGTCAGCACAGGGGTTCGCTTGCCCTGTAGTCTAAAGGATATGATAGATTCAGAATCCTGTAGCCAACATGCATTTTACAATGCAAGTTAACTAAAGAAAACACAGTCTGGGCCCTTTTCAGAAGACCAGAGCTAGAAGTTCTGAAATAGTTTCTATTACAAATAGCTGAAACAATCACCTTTTTTGAACATTGTAAAGTTCAGATGGTTATGCAGCATTTGAAATATGCATTCTGCAACCTACACAATTATTCTCAAAACATAAAATGTGTTTTGGACTGAAACTGAGTCTCTTGATTTCTTATCTTGGCAGCTGCTCTACAATTTGCTTACATTCTTTTCAAAAACATTTTGTTTACTGGAAGTCCTCGTCATAGACAAACAATGGTGGCATTTTTTAATATCTCTAGAAAAAAATGAAAATGCCAAGTGCTACAGAATGCCATCTATTGACTAAGGAACATCTGTATAAGGCTGTTTTTAGTAGGGTTGATTGTGTAAAGCAAATACATTTCATGCCTCACCATGTGATCATAGTGTGACATCCATCACCAGTCTCGGACCACTGAACAGTCAGATGTCTTAGATCTTCAGCATAACAAATTTAAAATAATTATGAAAATTCACATCTAACTCTAACAGACAAGGAGTCTTTCATTTCATTATTTTCCTAATAGTCATAAAGCCAATATTATTAAGGAAAGTGAACTTAGTCTTACATCCTGAGTAACCAAAAGAAGCCTTCCTTTGTTTAAGAACCTTGAGTTTAGCAGAAGAGAGCCTGTTATTCACATAGTCTAGCAGGGCATTCAGATTCATAGGTCTAGTTCTTACCAAAGGGTGAGTGACCTCTTCAGGTTTCTTTTAGTTCCATGAAGCCTCCCACAGAGGACCTGCCACGTGCCTGTTTACTTATCCCTGGAGTGTCACATGGATTCTCCTCTTCCTGTAGTAGCCACTGCAAGTGATGCTGAGCAAAGGGAACTGGCACTAAGGTTTGGAGGGGCAAGGACAGCAGAAATGTTGCAATTCTCCTTCATTTGCCTGTTTTAATTATTCTAGGAAAACCCTAGAGGAAACTGAGGAATTCTAAGAAGAAATGCTACCATCATCCTAAATGCCACCTTAGGTACATGCTGTCGACAGTGAAACAAGTAACTGGCCTGTTCCATTTTTATGATTACAGAAATGAAACAAATTCAGTACCAACATAAGGGCTGATTAAAAGAAACTATGATGCTATGGAGATTCACAAGATGTTTTAAAATTTAAACAAATCTGGATAATAAGAGAAAAAAGTATAAAATATATAAAGTATAAAATCTCAGTAAGACTCAAAGCACAGTCTCCAAAGGAGTACACAGGGATCAGGTGGAGATGCTAGAACATTAGCACATGCTTCTTAAATCAGTATATGATAAGAAGACTTGAAAGATGCTGATTTAGTAAGAAAAATTCTGTGTTTGCTTCAGTGTTTGTGTTATGTGTGTGTACCATCTTTAACAACTTTAACGACAAAACCCCAACTGAAGATATGCATGGTAGGAACCAGAGACAGCGGCGAGAAAAGCATCCAGTAAAGTGCAAGAGCTCAGATTCAAACTCCAAGGAAGCACATGGACATGAGTTGGAAAATGAAGAACTTTTACTTTTAGTGCCTTCGAAATCACAAAGAGCTACTGTAGCTTGTGCGGAGTGGAAATAGAGGATTATCAGAGCAAATAAGTGGTAATTAGGCATGGCAATATTGATGCATATTATGAAAACAGGTTTCTAAATTAAGTTTTTATTTAAATCACAACAAATAACTAATGCTTACTAGAAATTTCAAAATATGATTTAGTGGTATAGTTTCTTCTACAAATGAAAGAAACAACCCTGTAGAAGCCTGACAAGGGACAATTCAGTCTGTATGTCTAAAAATAACACAATAGCTAGGAGGCTGTTCTTGCATAAATGCACAAAGAATTGAGGTGCAGTGTATAACTGAAGGAATGACATACTTACTCTCCAACCCCCTCAAAGATTTTAGTCATGTATTATTAATACTTCTAGAAATTATTTGAGGGCTAGTGAGATAGCTCAGTGGGTCAAGGTCCTTGCTGCCAAAACCTGATAACCTGAGATTGATCCCCAAGAGCTACATGATAGAGGGATTCTTGTAATTTGCCTGCTGACGCCTTCAAGTGTGCCATGGTATACCCCTCAATAGATGAATTAAATGTAATAATTTTGTTAACTAATCACCTGAGATTTTTCCTTCATTTCTCAAAATTTGGTAAATGTCAGTTTTAACTATTAATACTTTTAGGAAAGCGTGGATTTTGAAAAATACATCATTGGCACAGAAAATATAGAAGGTCTTCTTCTAGGGAAATAATAAACATATAAATGTCACATTATAATCTAAATCTTGTGAGGTTAGGAAAGTGAATCTATGAGAAAACACACTGAAGCCATGAAAAGCTACAGGAGGAGAGAAGACCCCCAACCTTGTAAATACTCCCTTGTGTGAGACTCTGTGGCACAGTGCCAGTGGGAGGCACAGGAGCCTACCCCTCTACAAGAGCTTTGGAAGCGTCTTGCCCTGGTTGTTAACCTTGTATAATGTGGCTGACCTCTGTATCTGACTGGAATTTGCTATTTCCACTCTTCTACTGTTCAAGTTAAGCCCACTCAAACATATTAGACTGGGTGAACCAGTGTCACTTATATTTATGTATAATTTGAAAACTAGGGTGACTGGCTGAGTTCATGTGGGGAGCCGACAGAAGGCAGTTATCATCCTTGCAGCCATCTTGAGCCATATACCCTGATAAGAGACTTGTTTACAATAGCCTACAACAGCTGAGCACACTCTGATAACATCTTGTATTAGATACCCAGGATCTTCCCTTGGGTGTGTGAGACTTAAGGTGTGATTTAGAGATAAGACCTAAGGGCATGACTTAAGGGTGTGACTTAGAGGCCTGGCTTAGAAGTGAGACATATAAAAGGTGAGAGTCATACAGAAGAAATTATTAGGTATTAGACACTTGTAGTAGGCACTTGAGACTTGAGACAGGCAACTAGGGATTAGGCATTTAGCACTTGGAAGAGTACTGGAAACTTGGAACTTGGAGGCACTAGGGACTAGGAACTAGGGACTAGGAACTCAAGACTTGGGACCTAGAGAAGAGAGACTGAAGAATAAATGGGATTGAATCACACTCTGTCTGGTCTCTATTCCTCGTGTCCATCCTCACTCTCTCTCTTGCTGAACCCTGACCCATGGACCAGAGCAGCTTGGGGCAGTGCGGTCTCTAACAACTTAGCCCCCAAGGCTTTGGCAGTTCGAGTTTCAACATTGACAGAGCGGGTCCGTGACATTTTAGCTCCCAAACATGGGGCAGCTCAGGCCGTAACAAGTTCACTTGTTTTTGGAAGAAATATGAAATCATGGAAAGGCCAGACTCTCTGAGTCATCTGACCTTTAGATTGAGTCCCTGCTTTGTAAATTAAGTGCCAGTGTCTTTGGTCAAGTTAATGGATTTTGTGTATTTGTTTATTGTCCATAATGACAGTGAAAATAACTATCTAGTAATATTGCTGTAAGATCTGCTAAGCCTAGGACTGGGAACACAGAAATTTCCAGTACTCAGTAGATGGTTGTTGCTTGTACTTAAGGATGCTAGCCTAAAATATCACTAGTCAAGGGCCAGCTCCACTTGCAGAGACTGCTGAGTGACATTCATGTCATAATATTAAAAGTCTCATTCTTCTACACACAACAGAGTATTATTCAGTCATAAAGAACAAGGAGGTCTCTGCTGGGCACCTGACCAAAGCAGCACTCAGCAGGAGCAGCCTCAGTATGGCATTTTAAAAAGACCACTGCTGTTTAGTGGCTTGGTGGTTCCAGGCCCTCCATCAATCACACCTACAGAAACCTCAGAGCAAGTACCCTGGGACTATATGCAGAAACCTAGCAATCAATACACTTCAAAACCATGAGGAAGGACCCGAATCAGATCGACTCACTGCTTAGAAGGTGGGATCTGCTGAGAGCCAGAGTCTGTAGAGGAACAGACACAAGTCCCCAATATACTTGGTATTCCTTAGTGATTGTTGCCATGCTCCTATGTCCCAAGCCTCCTGCTCATCCTTGGGGTCCCCATCCACGTTGTAAGGTGATAAAAAGTAGGAATCCAGAGAAAGACTGGAAGAGAACTTAGATTCTGGAGTTGGTTTGCTGTCACTTCTTATGCTATAGGTTAGACAAGAGTGGGTTATAGAGAGGCAATACTGCTCCTGCCCCCAGTTTCTCAGGAGATGGAGGTCAGTTCTTCTACGGAGATCTGTGTCATCCTTAAGGTTATAGTATCCCCAAGAATAGAGAGGACTCTGAGCTTATGCTTAGACCCCAGATCCAAGACTGAGGTGGTAATGGGTTGGGAAAGGCAATGATGGCTAGCCATTCAGGGGGACAGGGAGCTTCAGGCACAGAAGACCCACTGTCCTTCCATGCTCACCCAGGCTAAGCTGGGCATTCAAGGACTAGTATGCAAGCTTTGGCTAGGGATTCTTTCATTCCTCTTAGAAAAAATAATTATCTTCTGTTGTCCTCTTTTCCCACTTCCAAGACTTTCTTTTCCCATCTTTTTTGATAGACTTTCTAGAAGAACATAACAGCTTGGTTTGCATGTAGTTTCCTTATTGCAGCCTCCTGTAGGAGAGGGTTGTTTTCAACTGCCTTTTGGATTTCTTTATCTCTTGTTTCATCCAAACTTTAGCCAAAACTGCTTCTCTCCCATGACCCCCTGACCTTACTGGTCCCTCTATGACTTTCCTCTCTTCTCCCCTTTGCTTTGTCCAGCCAGTACTAACCACTAGTCTCACTGCTCTGCCCTCCCACACACTACTGAGCACTGCAGTGCACATAGTACCATCAGTGCTCCTCCACTTCCTAAGGTTTGGATGCGATTGTTTTTAATTTGACCATTACTGCTATTTTCACCATGGGCTGGTCTATCTTTGATAGTGATTGCTTTTGCAAATGGTATTCTACCTTCAGGGGAGTATTAGAAATTAAGCCTGGTGCCTGAATATGTAGGCTGAGGGGTGTAACTAACTAAGCTAGATTTGGAGTCTAGCAGAAAACACCACCATAATCTTACTACAACCCAGTCACTCTCCTATGTTGCAAACACTTCACATGAAGAACACGGGTGATTTAGAAAGAAAAAAAAAATCAACCAAAGATTTAGCTCCAGATGTGCAAGTCTCAAAGCAAAAACAGAAGAAACATGAAAATCCAAGGCATAATGAATCCTCCAAAAAAACACTTATCCCACAGTAATACCCTTTAATGGGGGTGAATTATATGAAATCCCAAAGACTTAATTCAAAAGAGTGATTATAAATTATTCAAAGATTTCAAAGAAGACACAAATTCCTGAGTGAATTATAAAAGAACAAAAAGCTAAATAAAATAAAATAAAATAAAATAAAATAAAATAAAGGAGTGTAGAGCCAGTAGATGGCTCAGTCAGTCTAATCGTCAGCACCACATAAAACCAATGCATGGCATGCTGGTGTGTCTGAATTCCCAGTACTGGAAGAGCAGAGACAGGCAGATCCAAGAGCTTGCTGGCCAGTCTTGGAAATCCAGGTTTCAGTAAAAGCCTCATCTCAAAAACTAATCCAGAGGGGCTGAGAGGTGGCTCAGCAGTGAAGAGTACTTGTGAAGAGTAGAAGCAGAGGACTTGGGTTTGATTTCTAGCACCCATATGAGGCTCACGATCACCTGTACCTCCAGTTCCAGGGGATCTAATCCCCTCTTCTGACTTCTGTGGACACTGCACACATGTAGTACACACACATACATGTAGGCTAAATAACCATACACATAAAATAAATATAAAAATAAAAAACGAGGTGGAGCATGACAGACGAAGATACCTAGTGTTGACCTTCAAATGAACATACACAACTATGTGCACACATATACATTACATGCATGAACAAAAACAAAAAAGAAATAAGCCAATACAGGATATGAAAGTGGAATGAAAAAACCAAACCAAACAAACAACAAAAAGCAAGTAAAATGCAAGAAATTCAAAGTTCACTACATCAAATAGGAAGCTTCATAGACTTATCAATGATAGAATAGAATGGAGAGAACAGAATACTAGGGCTGAAGACAAGAGAGATGAATTGGAATATGCAGACAATGACAAAGATGAATTAATAAGAAAGGATAAACATAATGTAGAAGACCCTACGAAAAGACCAAGTCTATAAATCATGAGATGGAGGAAGAAGAAAGACTTCATATTAAAGGCATAAAACTAACTCAGAATACTATATACAGTAAAACTATTTGCTATAATTGAAGAAGAAACACTTTTCATGATTCAAACAGGCTAAAGGATTTTATGATACACAGCTAGGCACCTTATAGCTCTCCTAACCTATTGGAGTTGGGCCATGCACAAGGACCAGTGCTTGACAATATATACTTCAAGGAATCCATTGGGACAAAGTAAAAGATAAACTCATCCATAATGCAACAGGAAAGAATAAACCACATTAGAACAATAATTTAGCAAATAAAGACTATGAAAACCTCAAACACTATAAAAACAAAACCAAAAAAAATCAACAAAATAGCAGAAATACAGTAGTTTGGGGGCTAGAGTGATGGCTCAGTGGTTAAGAGCACTGACTACTCTTCCAGAAGTCCTGAGTTCAATTTCCAGCAACCACATGGTGGCTCACAACCATCTGTAATGGGATCTGATGCCTTCTTCTGGTGTGACTGAAGACAGCTACAGTATACTTGTCATATGTATAAAAATAAATAAATAAAATACAATCCCTAGTACCCACGTAAATGCCAAGAGCATGTGGTGGCTCACCTGAAATGCCTTTTAGTAATAATTCTGAATAGTAATGGTTTCAATGCCTTAATCAAAAGACAGAGACTAGCAGGTTGAATAACAAAACAGGACCCATCTGTTTGTTGTCTCTAAGAACACACTTGACTATCAAAGATTAATATTTAGGTTTAATGGACAAAGCACTTGCTATGCAAACATGAAGACCAGAGTTTGGATCCCCAGTACTCATGTAAATGCCAAGAGAGTATGGTGGCTCGCCTATAACACCTGTGCACAGAAGACAGAGACAGAGACCCCAGGAGCAAATTGCCTAGCTAGGTTAGCCAAACTGGCAAGTTCTGGTTTCAAGTAAGAGACCTGCCATATATGTTAGGTGGAAAGCACTCAAGGAGGACAGCCAACGTCAAACCACTCATATGTATGTATGTGTTTGTGCGAATGAATACACACATGCATACATACCACACATGGACAAAACAAGACAAAAGAAAAGGGCCAGACATGACTTTAGAGTGAAAGAATGTAAAAACATACTTGGAGAAATGAAACTAGGAAATAAGTAGATATTGTTCTAATATCTGACAAACTAGACTTCAAAGCAAAATTAGAAGAGAGAAGGAAGAGTATACTGCTTAAAGCAACAATCCACCAAGAGGACATTGCCATTTTAAACTCATGTGCACTGATCATGTGAGGACTGAATTTCACAAATGAAATGCTACTACATGTAGAGCCTCAGATAAATCCCAACACATTAATAGTGGATATCTTAGTCAATGTTCTGTTTCTGTGAAGAGACACCATGAGCATGGCAAGTCTTATGACAAGAAAGCATTTAACTGGGACTGGTTTAACGTTTCAGAGGTTTAGTCCAATACCATCGTGGTATATGTTGGCAGACATGATGCTGGAGAAGTATCTGAGAGTTCCACATCAGGATCAGCAGGCAGCAGGAAGAGAAAGAGCCACTGGGCCTGGCCTGGCTTCTGAAACTTCAAAGCCCAGTGATTCCTCCAACAAGGCCACATCTTCTAATCCCTGTCAAGTAGTGCCACTCACTAATGACCAAGCATTCAAATATCTGAGGCTATGGGTGCCATTCCTATTCAAACCACCACAGTGGATAACATCAACAACCTACTTTCATCAGCACCCTGATAAAAAATAAACAAGAAAAACATGTGAGTTAAATGAGATCACAGATGAATCTAGCAGACACTTCAGAAGATACCAACCAAACACTGAATAAACATTCTTCACAGTATAACATAAAATTTTCTCTAAAATAGATTATATACTACAATACAAAGCAAGTTGAAACAACAACTACAGCAAAAGCAAGCTGAGATAATTTCTTGTACTTTATCTGACCACAGTGGGATAAGTCAACATGAAAGCTATAGAACCTATATACAAACATACAGATTGGATGACATACTGCTGAGTGATGAATGGATCTCTGAAGGAATCAAAAAGGAAATTAAAAAAATTCCAAGAATTGGATAAAATTAAAAGCACATACAGAAAAGTCCTATGAAAACAGTTCTATTAAGGGAATTTATAACTACTTTAAAAAATTGGAGAGATCAAATAGATAACATAATGGTGTAGATTAGGGCCTTGGAAAAACAAGAACAAACCAAACCAAACAGCAGAGGTAAAGAAATAATTAAGATCAGGGCAGAAACTAATAAAACAAAAACCCAAAAAGACAAACAATAACAATGTAAAGACTCAGTAAAACAGTTGGTTCTATCAAAAGATAAACAAAAATTTGACAAACTCTTAGCAAAAAACCAAAAAATAAACAACCCCCCAAAAAACAAACAAAACAAAACAAACAAAAAAACCAACAACACTCAAATTAATGAAATGAGAGATGAAAAGAGTCATTATAAGAAGTACTGATGGAATTCAGAAAGTCAATAGGACATACCTTAAATACTTATATTTCAATAAATTGGAAAATTTTAAAGACGGATAAATCTCTACACACACACACACACACACACACACACCACACACACGGTCTTAGTTCATGAAATGATTATGAAACTACTCTTTTTTTTTGCACTTCTCTTTTTCTAAAACACATTTATTTTATGTGCATGAGTGTTTTGCTTACACGTAAGTCTGAAGACCATGTGTGCCTGGTGCCTGTGTAGGGAAGAAGAAGGCATGGAATCCCCAGGAATTGGAGTTACAGTTGGTTGTAAGCCCCCACATGGGTTGTAAAGAACCCAACTCAGATCCTCTGCACAAGTGGCAAATGCTTTCAGCTGATGAGCCATCTTTCCAGCCCACAAAAACATTTTTTTTATGTAATAAACCAAAACACTACATTCCTACCTTTGGGAGGAATTCTTGAATTTTTCTTTTCAAACAGCTTTTGTTTTATTACTTTTGTCACTAAAAGAGAAAAAAAAAAATACCCTCACATTAAGAAGTAACATAAAGGGCTGTAGAGATGGCACAGTGCTTAAGATAGCGTGCTAAGCAATTGTAAGAGTTAGAATTGGGTCTCTGCCCTTGTTTACTAAACTGGGAATCCCAGATTTGTGCATGACTGGAATCCCAGATTTAAGTAGGCTGAAACAGGAAGATCCCTAAGACATGCTGGCGTCCAGCTTAGATGAGAAAATGTAAGTCCCAGGCTCAAGAAGAAATACTGATTTCACAGGATCAGGAAGTGATAAGACACTCCATACCTGCACACAGGAGTGTACACCTGAACATATAATCTCAAACACAAACACACAGTCTTTTTTTTTTTTAAGACTTTACATAAAATACTTGGGCGTGGTTGGTGCACACCTGTAATCCTAGCATTCAGGAGGCTGTAAAAAAGAGAGCATTGTTGTGACTTCAAGAACAGCCTGGGGGACATAGTGAATTCCAGTACAGTCTGGCTACGAACACACAAACACCAAATATGAATTAATAATTTCTCATTGTTTGGAAGAAGCAACTCTGTAGAAAAAAGAATAATCAAAGCAATACATCTGATAGGTATTAAGCACAATGTAAGTAAGTGCCCTCTTACTATCTTACTTTAAAAATGAGCTCAGTATAAAGGAAGCCTGCTGACAGTCTCCCCTGTGCAATCTTGTCTGCCGAATTCAAGAGGAAGCCATAAAGCAATATATCCTGATAAAGAACACATGTCATCTAAAGATGCTAACAGTACTTCTATCTGGACAGCTTTAGGATATGTGTGATCTATCAAACTGAAACTTGAGAAACATCGGAAGGTTTGTCTCTAAAATTACTAACATTAAAAATCCAGGTGCTGGAAGAAATGTCTCAGCAGGTAAAAGCACTGGCTGCTCTTCCCGAGGCCCTGAGTTCAACTCCCAGCAACCACATGGTGGGTTACAACTGTCTATAATGGAACCTGATACCCTCTTTGAATAGGCAGACAAAATACTCATATACATAAAATACATATATTTTTTTTTAAATCTTAAAAAATACATTAATTTTTCTTACTTAGTTCTTTGGTCTTTCTTGCTTCTTTTTTTAAGGAACATGGTACTAGGGAAACACCAATGAGATCTTCAAGTTGTCTGTTGCCCTCCAAAGCCTGAAAGAAAACTATTTTTAATGAGTTAAAAAAGTTTTCTACAACTAAGAGATTATTTACAAAGGAAACATAATACATTGTCTTCTTCATTTACAAGATCTTAAACTAGGAATTTTGAGTTTTCCTGGTAAGTCAAGTATTACAAGCCCTATAATGACTATAATACTAATTTTGTTTTTTTATGGGGTTGTAGGGATGGTAAAGGTTTGAGATAGAATTTCTCTATGTAGAAGAGGCTGGCTTCACCCTCCAAAGATCTGCTACCCTCTGCCTTTTAAGTGCTGGGATTAAGGGAGTGCATCACCATGCTCAGTTAAAAGTAGGTAAATATGCTGTACATGGTGGCTCACACCTTTAATTCTAGCACTTGGGAGGCAGAAGCAGGCAGATTTCTATGTTCAAGGCAACGAAGATCTACATAGTGAGTTCTAGAACAGCCAGAGCTACATAGTGAGACCCTGTCTCAACCAACCAATAACTATAACAAAACAACAAAACAAAAAAACCCCTCTAACATAATCTCATAATCTACAAAATTACTTTTAAATGTGAAAAGTCAGATAAAACTAAAATATTATAGTTAATCATTACATATTATGAGAAATAATCCCATGAGAGCTTCCCATGAGAAATAAATTAAATATATACCCTGCAAATTCTTGACTAGAGTGGATTCTTAAATATAGGACTCTTTCTTTTCTTTTTCAAAACAGATAGTGGAGGTATGAAAATTACTTGTAAGAAAAAGTACAGGCAGGAAGATCAATGGAATAGAATTGAAGATCCAGAAATGAACCCACACACCTATGATCACTTGATCTTTGACAAAGGAGCTAAAACCATCCAGTGGAAAAAGGACAGCATTATCAGCAAATGGTGCTGATTCAACTGGAGGTCAACATGTAGAAGGATGCAAATCGATCCATTCATATCTCCTTGTACAAAGCTCAAATCCAAGTGGATAAAGGACCTTCACATAAAACCAGATACACTGAAACTAATAGAAGAGAAGGTGAGGAAGACCCTCGAATACCTAGGCACAGGGGAAAAGTTCCTGAACAGAACACCAATGGCTTATGCTCTAAGATCAAGAATTGACAAATGGGACCTCAAAAAATTGCAAAGCTTCTGTAAGGCAAAGAACACTGTCAATAAGACAAAATGGCAACCAACAGATTGGGAAAAGATCTTAACCAATCCTACATCCGATAGAGGGCTAATATCCAAGATATACAAAGAACTCAAGAAATTATACTCCAGACAACTAAATAACCTATTAAAAGTGGGGTACAGAGCTAAACAAAGAATTCTCAACTGAGGAAACTCAATGGCCAAGAAGCACCTTAAGAAATGCTCAACATTCTTAGTCATCAGGGAAATGCAAATCAAAACAACCCTGAGATACCATCTCACACCAGCCAGAAATGGCTAAGATCAAAAACTCAGGTGATAGTAGATGCTGGTGAGGATGTGGAGAAAGAGGAACACTCCTCCATTGTTAGTGGGATTGCAAGCTGGTACAACCACTCTGGAAATCAGTCTGGCAGTTCCTCAGAAAACTGGACATAGCATTACCTGAGGATCCAGCTATACCACTCCTGGGCATATACCCAGAAGATGCTCCAACATATAACAAGGACATATGCTCCACTATGTTCACAGCAGCCTTATTTATAATAGCCAGAAACTGGAAAGAACCCAGATGTCCCTCAACAGAGGAATGGATACAAAAAAGTGTGGTACGTTTACACAATTACTCAGCTATTAAAAATAATGAATTCGAGAAATTTTTAGGTAAATGGATGGAACTACAAATTATCATCCTGAGAGAGTTAACCCAATCACAAAAGAACACACATGGTATTTACTCACTGATAAGCGGATGTTAGCCCAAAAGCTTGAAATAGCGAAGACTCAACTCACAGACCACATGAAGCTCATGAAGAATGAAGACCAAGTGGGGATGCCTCGGTCCTACTTAGAAGGAGTAACAAAAATACTCAAGGGAGCAAATATGGAAACAAAACGTGGGACAGAAACTAAAGGAGGGGCCATCTGGAGACCATTCCACCTGAGTATCCATCCCATGTACAGTCACCTAAGCTAGACACTGATGTGGATGGCTGGAAGTGCATGCTGACAAGAACCTGATATAGCTGTCTCCTTAGAGGTCTGCCAGAGACTGACACATTCAGAGGACGATACTCACAGCTAACCACTGATCTGATCAAGGGTTTCCCAATGGAGAAGTTAGAGAGAAGACTGAAAGAGCAGAAATGGTTTGTGACCCCATGAGGAGAGCAACAATACCAACCAACCAGAGCTCCCCAGGGTTTAAACCACCAGCCTGGGAGCACATAGGGAGGGACCCATGACTCCAGCTGTATATGTAGGGGAGGATGGCCTTGTCGGGCATAGGTGGGAGAGGAGATTCTTGGTCCCATGAAGGACGAACACCGAGTGGGGGGGAATGTGAGGGTGGGGAGGTTGGAGTGGGGGCGGGTAGGTGGGGGCACAGCCTCATAGAAGCATGAGGAGGGGGGATGGGATAGGAGGTTTGTGGGTGGTGGGGGGAAGTGGAGTAAGGGGATAAAATCTGAAATGTAAATATAATATACCCAATAAAAAAAAGAAAAGAGAAAGTACAAACCTGTATACTCCTTAAATTTTTCATTATCTCCATGGTTTTCTCTGATGATCTCTCAATTTTAGATAGCAACATCATGAATCTAGGAATGAAAAGCAAATATAATTACCAAGAATAAGAATGTGAGTGTCTCAGGTCATAAAACTATACTTCTATTCTAAGAGACAGATTCTGTTCCCTAGCCCTTTCTTTCCATGTTAAAGGGGCCATGTATGTAAGTATTCCCCTGTCATTTTGCCATTCCCAATGGAGGAGTTAGAGAGAAGACTGAAGGAGCTGAAGGAGTTTGAGGCCCCATGGGGAGAGCAATACCAACCAAGCAGAGCTCCCAGGGTCTAAACCACCAGCCTGGGAGCACATAGGGAGGGACCCATGGCTCCAGCTATATATGTAGTGGAGAATGGCCTTGTCAGGCATTGGTGGGAAAGGAGGTCCTTGGTCATGTAAAGACTGGATGCCCCAGTGTAGGGGAATTCAAGGACAGGGAGGTGGGAGTGGATGGGTGGATGGAGGAATACCCTCATAGAAGCAGGAGGAGGGGTATTTCTGGCGGAGGGGAATGGGAAAAGGCGATAACATCTGAAATGTAAATAAATAAAATATCCAATTAAAAAAAAAAGAAGAATGTAATGACTTTAGAAGAAAGAGGTGACCAGTAAAGTACAGGAAACAAAGGCAGTTTAAGCCAGTTTGGGGCAGTCATCTGTAGTTGGGCTTGCTTATATGTTATCATCGTTGTCAACCTTTTCCTCTCCCAATGTGTACTGTTACTTCTAACTCTGCTTCATTTTACAGTCGTATCAGAGATCCACCTGGCTTAGCACCCATCTACTTTCAAATACACTGGTATCAGTGATCTAGAAGTTACATGCAGCTTGCTTTTACTACACATCCTCTTACACAATTCCAGATCTTTGATATTTACATATGTTGCCCATTTTAATGGTTAAATATTTAACACTTAGTCAAGATTGGCTTCATTAAGGAACTAGGAGTCTTAATTAGAGAAAGTATGGGGCTGGAGAGATAGCTCTGTGGTTAAGAGCACTTGCTAGTCTTGCAGGGGACTCAGGTTAAGTTCTCAGCACCACATGGCTGCTCATATCCATAACCTCAGTTCCAGAGTATCTGGAGGCCCCTCTGGCCTCTACTCTCAAAGTGAACTTCTACACATGAAGACAAAACACTTATATACATAAATTTTATATACATAAAAAATGAATAAATCTTTAAAAAATTTATTAAAAAAAAGAGAAGGAAAAAGAGAGTAAAAACACTTTGCGGGTTGGTAGCATGGCTTAGTGGATAAAGGTGCCTGCCAATAGTCTGATGGCTTAACTCCCTGTTCAATCCCTAAGACCCTCATGGTGGAAGGAGAGAACTGAGTCCTGGGCGCATGCGCACTCACACACACACACACACACACACACACACACACACACACACACTCAATAGATAAATGTAATAAAAAATTTTAAAGAGCAGTGCTATGCAAATATAGTATTTGACCATATTTGGTGGTGGGAGGCAGATTTTGTGGTTAGGGAAAGGAAGTCCTAAAGCAGGTAATAAGGAGCTGTAGGAGACCCTAGGCAAGGCTTCCCAGAGGACTGACCTTTTCTACAGTGTTTTATACAGCATTCAGTAACTTACATTACGAATACTAGTCACTTACATTACAAAATAAAAGACATCTGATTTTGGGCTTTAAACCACAGATTCTAACACTATTAAATGGAAAATGCATCTAAGATCCATATAAATGATTTGGAAAACATTTTTTAACATAACTAATTTCAACTAAGTTGAGGAGGGTATGTTAACTCACAACAGAAGACCATGAGCTCTAAGTGAGTTAAAACTTCATTTTTTCATCACAGAATATAACACACAGAAATCATTTGGTAAATGAGATAAACATAAACATAAACTCCAGTGTGAGATACATAAACATTATTCCTATGACACACAGGCTTTCATTCACGGGCATCAGTGGTAGGTCAATGTGAACATGGCTGGTGTTGGCTCATCACTGGGACTGCTTAGAGCCTGTACACTACTGCCTCACCTCCTCATTCTTAGGACATTCTGATTCTTCTCTGTGTGACTCTGAAATGGAGGTTTCCCTAGCTCGACCCTAAATTGGTGTATCATACACCAGCCCAGACCTAGGCTTGATGAATATTAAAATCAAAGCATTATATACTTCTACTACATGAACACTGTAAGACACCACAAACACTTCTCTTAACAACAGTGTTAAAAAAAGAAGATCATATAAAATAAATGTATACATAGAGTAACTCAGCCCACTTATAAACTGTTAATTTACAAAGACAAATGACTTTTCTTAAGTTGTTGGTGACGATGACTTTGAAACCAAGCTCACCCATCACTGCCTTTCACTGTGGACTCCTGTCGTGCAGGTGAGCTCAAGTTACTTGGTTTTCTTGTTCCTGTACGGGAAAAGAACACAAAGTTAAGGAGACAATTTGCCAAAGTTTAATCGACTGACTTGCCAAATTTTAGCTCCCTGTAATTCCAGCACTTGAAAGACAGAGTGGGAAGGATTGAGGCTAGTCTGACATGCATGGCCTGACACAGCATAGAAAAACAAGCGAGAACGAAAAGATGAACTGGATTGCTAAATGGTGAGTCAGGAGTAAGGGGAAAGACGAAAGGAGGTAGGAAAGGAAAAAGCACCCGATTTCGTTTTTCCATTTCCTTTATTTAAAAAAAAAACACTTTACCTAAAATTAATTTCCTGAATTTGGCACTATGCTATCTATATGTGGTAAAGCTCCAAAATCAAATATTGAGATTACTTCCTTAATTTGTATTCATTTCCACATTTTAGCCCCAGAAGCCAGTGATAGCTTAGATTATTTTCATAGAATTTTTATTAGGTGTTCAATGCCTTTCTAAATATTTTTATTGCTGCCAAATAATATGTGAATCAATAAAATTCTTAGTTTTCTAAGGTCTTCAAGTACTTTTCCGTTGCTAAGTAGGATTTTATAGATATTGTCCAAAATAACATTTTCAGATAATAGTTCTCTCTTCACTATATTCTTCCTAAAAACTGAACACAATATTATTCCTTGCTTGGTGGCACACACCTTTAATCCCAGCAACTGGGAGGCAAGGGGCAGGCAGATCACTGAGGTCAAGGCCAACCTGGTCTACAGAGTGAGCTCCAGTACAGCAGGTCTACACAGAAAGATCCTGTCTTGAAAAACCAAATCCAACCAACCCAACCCAACCCAACCAAGCCAACCCAACCCAACCCAACCCAACCCAACCAAGCCAAACCAAATACACAACCCAAACAACAATAACAACAACCCCACCCCAATATACACAAAGGTCTAAGGAGTCATATCATTACATCAGCATTTTTCTCTCTAGTTTGCATACATGTTTTAACATTTGTGTTCTGGACACTTTGTAAGAACAGCTTTACAAAGCTGTGTCATCACTGAATTTGGACTACATTCAGAATTGTATCTGAAGTTTCTGGTAGGGATCCAGGGAAACTTTTTCTTAACTAATGAAAAAAGCTTTCGGTCGGTGGTGGTGGTGGCGTACGCCTTTAATCCCAGCACTTGGGAGGCAGAGGCAGGCGGATTTCTGAGTTCAAGGCTAGCCTGGTCTACAGAGTGAGTTCCAAGACAGTCAGGGCTACACAGAGAAACCCTGTCTCAAAAAACCAAAAAAAAAAAAAAAAGAAAAAAAAAAAAAAAAAAGAAAAAAGCTTTCAGTTAGATAAGGCTTGGAAGCACAATGATGACAATGACAACGTTTAATATATAGCACTTATTAGGGATGGCTACTGTTTTAAACAAGTCACATGAAATAATTAACTTGAGCTGGGGATGGTGGTGCATGCCAACAATCCCAGCACTCCTAAGGTGGAGGCAGAAGGACCAAAATTCAAAGTCAGCAAGGACACTGCAAGACCAAGTATGGAAGGAAGACAAGAGCTGCTAAAACATGGGAAGAACAATAGGTAGGTACTTAATGAGTGACTTTAAAATCCCAATAAGGCTCTGCAGGGTTGAGAAGATGATTCAGTGGGTAAAAGTGCTTGTCACACAACCCAGACAATCTGAGTTCAGCCCCAGGAATACAAATATAAAAGGTCAGGTGTGGTGGCGCACATCTGTAACTCCAGTACCTCTACCAAAGATGGGAGGCAGAGACAGGAGAATGGCTCTGAAGCTCATGTGCCAGCCAGCTTAGAGAACACAGCCTGGCAGCAGAAACAAGTGAAATAAGATGGAAGGCAAGAATTTATGTGCAAAAGTTGCCCTCTGGTTGCCACATTCGAGCTGTGAGACTTGAACATGCAAAGTCTAAGGAAACAGGTTTGGGGTTTAATATAAAGTATATTAAGAAGCAAATAGAAATGTCTTTTAAATGTTATTAAAATTTCCTTTTACACTTTGAACAATATTTTAAAAGGGGGAATATAAAAGAGGTCATGATCTCATCTGAATTTTAAATTACTTTGTAAGTTACATTTTCTAATTTGGAACTTTTAATATCTGATAACAATTAGGGTTTCTTATTTCTAAACCATGTCGAAGACTTATTGGGATTGGAGTATGATTACAAATAATGTGATTTCATTAGGACCTTAAAAAATTTCTGCTTTGAGGCTAGATATGATGTGATGTGTGTATGTGTGTGTACATATACAGCTATCAGAGTAAATTAAAATATACGTCACTTTAATTAATAACTAGAGTGAAACAGTAGTCAGCACATAAGTCAAGAACTAGATACTGCCTGCACCTCAGAAATCCTTGCAGTTTGACTTTTTAAAAAAGAGCATACCTAGTACCGATAATGTGATAATTACTCATATAAATGTCACGTGAAATCATGAAACCAGTCTTTTTATGGGCAAAAGAAATGTTCCCTTAAGTCCATATTTAATTTCAATATGGAAATTGAGTATGTATCTACTTTAAATCTATTGAGATTTCCATAGAGATATGCAATCTTTAAGCTATTATATTTTAATTAAGAAGATGTATCTGCTATATGAAAACTATAGAACTTGAGAGAAATGTATAGGCTTTCATAAATTTTGTGGAAACAAACATAATATCAATAGCTTTAGGCTAAAAGAATTTGGTTAAATTTAAATCAAAGAGACTAAAAAATTTAATATATTTAATAATGTATTTCATTAAACAAATTAGGTAAAATGAGACCAATTTCTGTATAGAGTCTAGCATGTGCTTAATATCTAATAAATGTTAAACAATAAAATATAAATTAGGTTAGTCACAGCATATCTAGAATATATTTTACTAAATTTGAGCCTATTTAAAATTTTATATTACAGAGAATGACATGTCACTGATTCATGACTTCTTACAATATAAAAAAATTAAGCATATGAAATTGAGACCCGTGCCTTTAAATATAGATCTTAGCAATAAACTACTAGAGAGCAACAAAAATATATGTCAGAATTAAATGAATAATATTTTTATATAAAAATTAGGTAATTTAGTTAGGTTATCCTATATGGAAAATTTTTGGAGTTTTTTTTTTTTTAACAAATACATTTAAAATAAGAAGGGCAAAAAAAAAAGAAGGTCACGAACACAATAAGATAAACTAAATAAACTATATACTAAATGTGGGTAAAGCTAAATGGACAATATGGATAAAAATAACATTTAGAAGTATCCCTCTTAAACTGCAGTGTGGCAATATCTGAGTTATATGCCTGTTAATTTATGCACATGATAGATAGCTTGTTAAGGGCATATCTGTAACCATTATAATTGATAGTAGCTGAAGGCAGTCAGGCCATAATTTCTATTTAATGGATGGGATAGTAAGGGAACAGCAGCGGCATTTTAAAATAAGTGCCCACAAAGTTTACATTTATGTCCAAAGTAACATTTACACTCTAGCCTTTTCTATGTTAAATTCCTTGAGAAGAGAGAAAACCCAGCTGCAACAAGAGCTATATATTACTAAATCAAAATCTTGATTTAACCAATAACTAGAAAAATCTTATCATAAGTGGAAAAGAATGTTCAACTAACCATTTGATGGTCTGTTTCTGTGCTCTTGTTCTTTGGGGGTTGTGGGAGAAGAAAATGGGCTCAATTGATAAGTTCCAGTAGTTGGCGAATAAGCTGTAATACTTTTCCTCCTCATGATTTTTGAAGGACCAAATGGCTAGAAATAAATAATAATTTGGAAGAGAAGTACTTACATTTAGTTACAGATCTTTGAAAATACCTTAAGTAACTCATGAGAACTCAAATTAATACTGTTTTTCTTGCTCTTTTTTTTTAAATTTTTGAATACATTTATCACCTTCAAAGTGACCAGCATTCCTCTCAAATGAGGCAGATACTTCAGATGTCTACAATAATCTCAATTTGATACATTGACATTATTAAGATTATTTTCTACATGAACATGAAACATTGCTAACTTCTGATACGTGTCTCAACAGTTTTACAGATGAGGTGTCTGGCCAGCAGACTGTCACTGCTATATGCAATATGTAATGTGAAGTGTAATCAGGGAGCTAGACCAGGAAAACTCTCAAAGGAAAACTCTCAGAGGTACTTAGTACTAAGACCGAGAAGGTCTAAGTAAGCCCATTGCTCTCCTCACCTACTTTTGTGTCAGTGTGCCAACAACTGAGCCCACCACTTACACCTTCTCAAACATTTCTACAACTACACAACTTTCTCTAATATTCATTATCACTATTTTAATTGTTTGCTCCTCAATTCCTCTAAGCCTTGTTTTCCATTATGCTTATTGATCACTCAACTAATATGTATAAGGAAACATAATGAAGGGCTAAGGAGATAACTTAGCACAAGGACTTGAGCTCACATTTCAATAATCCATAGAAAGCCAGATGAAATAAAACCCATCTGTAACCCCAGGCCTCTTATGACAAGTTGGTAGATGGAGAAATGAGAATTCAGTAAGCATGAGGACCTAAGATCAGATTCTCACAGTCCACAGAAAGCCAGACATGGCAGCACATGTCTGCAGTCCTAGTTCTTCTACAGCAAGCTGGAAGGCAGAGATAAAGAATCCCCGGAAGACAGAATCTTGTCTTGTGACAAACACAGTGACGAACAAGAGAATCAGTCCCAAACAAGGCAGAAGGTGAAGACTAACACCTAACAACTAACAGGTTGTCCTCTGACTTCTACACATGTATCAGAGTTTACACACACCCACATTCTCTCTGACTTCTATATGTGACCCAGCATACATGCACCCAATTCATTCTCATTCTCCCTCCTCACCCCTCCTCTCTCTCAATTTTAAAAGAAAAAGATAAATTTCTATGGCCTTAAACACTGCCATCCAAAAGTTAAACAAGCCTGAGATGAGCTTTTAAGTTAATATATCTGGAGAAATTCAGAAAAGAAGGAACTATCAAAGTGGGCTGCAGTAAGATTCTTATGAGGGGGAAGGATGGGGCTGAAGTAGAAGGATGGAAAAGGCAGGAAAGGGAGTTGGGGGTGTAGCTCAGTTGGCAGAGTGCTTGCCTAGCATGCACAGAGCCCAGGTTCTAATCCCTAGGAAGAATAATGTGGGCACTATGGTCAATGCCTATAAATCTCAGCAATCAGGAGGTGGAAGTGAAAGGATTGGAAATTCAAGGACACCCTTAGCTACACTGTGCAGATAAGGCCATCTTGAGAAACACAAAAACCTGTTTCAGAAAAAATTAAGACAGGTGCAAGAATCTGAAATCAAGAGCGTTGAGTACACAGGATGAACTCGGAGCATAAAGAAAAGGTCTCAAGGCTTGGAACAACTTTAGCTTAGACACTGTCTTAAAACAATTCCATAAATCTATAGTCAAGTGTCCTTTAATACACCCACAGCAGTGTCACCTTTAAAAGTGACCTTGGTATTTGTTCTAGAAACTATAGGTCAAAATCTTTTATAGTTAACATTGTTTGGGGGGAACAAAGGCATTTATTTTATATATCTGCAGCTGCCAAAATTGTAAGCAGAATCTTTTTAAAATACCTTTATAAATCCAACTATTGTACCATTATGTCTCTAATGCAATACTTCCTGTGGGATGAAAAGGGTTCTAAGTCTCTTTATCAGGTAGTTACCATTACCTCTCTATATTGAGTTTTCACCTGTTTATATGTATTCAGTCATAAACTATGACATTTACCCAAGCCCTACTCAACTTCTCCAAAAATTTATTGCCTACAATGATTTCACTGTGTATGTACAAGAAATGAAAGTTACTACCCTATTGTACGTTTATGTCCATCTGTTTCCCTATTTTCACCAAAAATTATTTTATCCAATTGCCAAATGTCTAAACGTTGCAACTGTAGATAATATATTTCTTCTCGACTTTCAGGAAATGTGTGTGTGTGTATTTGTGTGTGTGTGTGTGTGTGTATTTGTGTGTGTGTGTGTGTGTATTTGTGTGTGTGTGTGTATGTGTGTAAATACCAAGAATTCCCTCCTCTCTACCTTCTTCTCAGTCACTTCTGTTGTTTAAAAAGAAAACTGTTTTATCTAGGACTATCACACACAGAGAGAAAATGGAGACCCTGCTTTTGCCTACTGTCTCATCAAAACATCTCTCAGCAATCGTGCACCCTAGTTTACTGAGTTATTGTGTGCACAGACTTCTCCAAGGGCTTCTTTTCCTCTAACTTTTAATCTGTGAAGATTCAGAACAAGCAATCTTAGTATCCTATGAACTCCATTCTGCCATTCTCCAAGCTTCGAGGGACTTACACATTACCTCCAATAATGGGAAGGGATTAAGGGAGACTGGGTTACTGATTAAGAGGTCAGCAAGGAAGAGTGCCATTTATTGATCCTTTTAGGATAAAAAAAAAAAACAAACCCCAAAACAAAGAAAAGGTAAGAGGATTAGAGTCAGCTAGAAAAGGCAAAGGATTCAAACAAAATGTGGTAGACACTAACTCATTTCTATAATTTATGTCTGCTTCGAATATTTATTTACACCTTAGAAATATTTAACACTACTACTAAACAAAGAGTGACCTAAGATTTAGTTTATTATAAGCCCAATCCCTACTACTGTACTTTTAGTTAAGAGGTCAAACCTTTTATCTTAAGCAAAACTAAAATTTGAGCATAGATCTTTCTGCTGAAAAAAAAAAATCAATGCTCTCTCTATAATTTCAAATAGATGCGGCATTTGCCTTTGATATCCTTCATGAATTGTAGCGCTCTCTGTCACCTTGTTTAAAGCACAGTCAACCAAAAAGGTGCTTGCATTTTATTGATTTTGTACCTGTTATAAACAGTCTGGAAAGTACTAACTAAGGGTTCTTTTACAGTGACATATGGGGTATAAACTTACTATTATGGACTATTAACTGCTATCACTAGAATACTTAAAACAGGTACTATCCTGTTATCCAGGATAATATCCAGATTATCCAGGTTATCCAGATAAACAGAAAAGGCAGCTGGAGGAAGATCAGTCTTTTGTCTCTTTTTCTTTTTAAAACAGGATCTTGCCAATAACCCAAGTTGGTCTTGAACTCAGGATTTTCATGCCTCAGCCTCGTCAGTGCTGGGATTACAGATATGTGTCACTATGCCTATTGGATTATTATTAAGCTTACTCTGGTTAGTAAGGTTATTGGCATGTCCCATCTATAATATAATTATGGTATCCTACAAGTATGGAATTTATATTAGGAAACTCTGAAGACCAATTGTGATTTTCATTTTGGATCTACCATTTCTCAGCTGCCATAATTACCACTCTCAAAGGTGCTAGAGGCACTGGGATTTGTTGTTGCTTTTACCGTAGCTACATGGAACAAAAGCACTTTGTACTTATCTCATAATCCTATAGGGAGATCAGGGGAAGAATATGAACACACATGCACACAAAGGGAGGTGCTGAGCAGAGGTAGGTGGATCTCTAGTTCAAGGTTAGTGTGGCCTATACAGTGAGTTCCAGAACAGCCAGGGCTACACAGACTGTGTGTGTGTGTGTGTGTGTGTGTGTGTGTGTGTGTGTGTGTGTGTATGACTAATACATTAGGTTTAAGGTAACAGAAACATTCTTGATAAAGTCTTTGATACACAGGGTTACACACTGTAAGAAACATTAAATGTGTACTTAAGAACTTAAGATCTATGAATTTAATTATATATAATGTAGTTGTAAAAGTTTTAAAGAAAAACAAAACTTTGGCTGAAGAAGGTGCTACAGTGTATTTATTTATTGGTTTGTTTCTTTTGTTTGTGATGCAGGTTCTCCATCTGTAGCCCAGGCTATGCTGGAACTCACCTCCTAGCTCAGGCCACTTCCTACTCACAGAAATCCTCCTTGTTTCAGCTTCTCAAGCGCATCCTGGGCTGAGTGATAGTCACTACCATGTTACTTTGTCTCCTGCAACTTATTTTATTTTTACATTTATTTATTTAGTTTATGTGTGCATAACTTTTAAGATTACATTTCTCCTTCCACCATGAAGATTCCAGACATGGAACTTAATTTATATTAAGTCTTACTTACAACCCTTGTCTGCCGAGTCACCTTGCTGGCCCATCTTCCATAATTTTAAAGAAACTAGACTACCATCTTTAATTTTAAAGGTATTCCAAGTATTACAAAAATATATATTATTGTACTATTGCTATCTCACACTATAATCTTCAGGAAGGTTTTTTTTTTAAATGAAATATGTTCATGGTTATTTCTAATTATACTATCATAGGTCCCTTTATTTTTCTAGAATGCTGTGTAGCCCATTCAATACATTTTCTTAGTTACTGAAGTATGCTTTACATGAAATGCACAGATCCTGTTCTACGTGACGAGCTCTGGCAGTATACATCGATGGGCCTCTAGCTGAGATAAGCATGCTCAGCACACCTGTCCTTCTGCCCCCTCCCAGCCCAAAGGCAACAGCTACACACAGCTGCTGCCTCTTGAGAGCTTCATTTGTATGAAGCATATGACTTGTTTATTTGGCTTCTTCTGCTTACCATGTTCTTGAGATGTCAATAATGTGCTATTTCATTGTTGGGTAGTATTCCTTTCTTTAAATATGTCATAATTTGCTTTTCCGTCTTCTTCTATATGGACATGTCAGTTGTTTCCAGTTTGAAATTATCAGGAATGAAGTTGCCAAGGACACTCTTCTACACAGCCTTTGTGTATCTATGATTTTTACTTTATTGGGGTAGCTAAGAGTGGATTGTTGGTTACAGGATGGATATGGGCTCCCCTATACCTACACCTACACCTAGTTTGACAGCTTTCTAAAATGCATGCATCACTTCCATCAATATCTACTTTCATCTCTCCCCATTTTCACCAGCCTGTTTGCTTGCTTGCCTTAGCAAGCCTACAACCTGACCTTCATCCGGATATAAGATATTGTGTCAAATAATTTGAAATGCTCAGCCAAGTTCCTGTGTAACCACAATTCCTCAGGCAATCCCCTAGCACTTGAAAAACCTCCTAGTCTTGCAGGTTGGGGCTATATAAACCCTACTTTATCCTGTGTTCAAAGATATTTTTTGCAAGCCCTGTTTTAGAGAAATAGCTTTGTCTGACAGAAAATAAAGCTTGCATAATCTGACCAAAGAATTTAGGTAGTAGTGGTCTTTACTCTCATTCAGTGGGATTAATGGTTCGGTCAAGTTTTTGCATTTTTTCTATTTATTTACTCTTATTTATCTATTTTGTACATAAGTCTTGTCAGATACATGTATGACAAATATTGTCTTCTCAGTCCATAACATACCTATTCATTTTTTTTCACCTGTTTTTCATTTTGAAATTTTTTATTTTAAACTCTAATATAAAACAAAAATACATTTCAAATTAAAAAAATCAAATCAGTATCTCTTCAGTTTTTAATGTGATCATTCAATCAATAGAAAAAAATTAACATTAATAAAATCTAATTTATTATCTTTTCTTTTTATAAATATTATTTTTTATGCCTTGAGAATTTTTTGGCTCCTATAAATTCACAAAGATGTTTTCTTATATTTTCCTCCAAAGGCCTTATACTTTTGGCTAACTTTAAGACTATGATGCTGGGCATTGGTGGCACACGCCTTTAATCCCAGCACTTGGGAGGCAGAGGCAGGCGGATTTCTGAGTTCAAAGCCAGCCTGGTCTACAGAGAGAGTTCCAGGACAGGATAGCCAGGATTACACAGAGAAACCCTGTCTCGAAAAACAAAAACAAAAACAAAAACAAACAAACAAACAACAACCAAATCAAAAAAAAAAAAAAAGACTATGATGCTGTGTATGGCACACACCTTTAATTCCTGCACTTACTTGGGAGGCAGAGGCAGGCAAATCTCTGAGTTCAAGGACAGCCTGGTCTATAGACTGAGTTCCCTGCACCCACAATGAGCAGCACACAATAACTTGCAACTCCAACTCTCATAGAGAATTGAGGCCTCTGCCCTCCAAGGACACTTGAATTTCACAATGCACATATCCACATACATATACATGCATACATATGCATACATACATACATATACACATATAAAATTTTAAAATCTTTTTTATATGGATACTGTTTATTAAAGTTTTTTACATTGAATGAACACAATAATTTTGAAATGTTTAATAAACTTAGACAATTATGAAAGATAACATAAACTAAAATTTTCTAGAGAATTAAAGAGTCAGGTGATACTTAAGTCATTAGACCAAAGGGAAAATAGCTATGGCATATGGAACAAGAACTTTAGGTACTGAGGACTCACACAATGGTTCTGCTGTTCAGCAGTTTCCCATTGTGGTCATATAATTTGTCTGGACTTGACTTATCTACCATGGTGAATAAAGCCAGGGTGGAAGCCAATGGCAATGCCTCGTGTCTCCGGCTAGGATAAATGGCTTCACCCTCTCTTCTAGCTTGTTGAAGAGAAGAAGTGATCGAAAAGGAATTCTAACTGTGTCATTCAAACTATGGATGAATAAAATCTCCACAGAACTTACATGCTTTGGCTGAGGATCTATTCCTATAATCTTTAGTGCTCTCTGTCTCCGTCTATCTCTTTCTCTCTGTGTCTTGGATTGTGAAGTTATTTTCCATTTTAGCAATATACTTTCTATGCCACAAGTCATTACATCTTGCAGGAAGGAATCTCTTAAGCAAACTGGGGCAAAGACAGAGTGGGGAACTGACCTGATCACTGAGTGTGACAGGAAATAGAAGAGGTGTAGATTTATAACTCCTGAGTTAATGCCACCAACCCTGGGCACTGTGACATCATTTGTTCCTTTGGATAACACTTTGGTTTTTAATTTCTTCTCGAAGTCAAATATACCTGGTGTATGCAAATAATGTACCCTATATATTAAATACCTTTCTTAATATAAATATTTAAGATTTGCATATGTTAATGAAAGGGCTTCATTCCTGGGCTGTGTACTCAGATACACAAGCAATCACAGACAATGGGGCAGCTGTGTGAGCTGCACAGCAGGCACTTCTCTCTGTCAGCTTAACAATGCAGGGAACAGGACAGGAGACACAGTTTACTGAACTGCCACACTTTCTTCACTAAAGGCTGGCTTTTCTACCAGCATCGTTTTGAAATTCCTCGTTTAAGAATGTTTTGTGAGAGTCATTTTCATTTTTTTATTATGTGTGTATAGGCATATATGTAAAGGTCACAGGAGAATTTTTTGGAGTTGGATCTTTATACCTTTACATGGGTTCCACAACTGAACACAGCTCACCATACTTCCGTGGCTAGTATCTTTACATGTTACCATCTCACTAGCCCAAGACTCAGTTTTAGTAGGCAGGCAAAAGACTTAGTCTCCTTCTACTGGGAGACTGGAAATGAGTATAAGTAGGGATGTGGTGGAGAGATGTTATAGCCTAGACTGGAGATAGAAGGACCTATAGTGGAAGGCAAGGTTTGGATGGCATATAACAAAAGATCCCTACTGGAAACCTCTAATTGTAGGGAACACAACTAGCTTCATATGCCAGTCATCCTTCACTGTGAACCAGTTACAGCTGCCATGTACAATGATTGTGTGTCTGTGAGAAAAAAAAAAGAACTGGTAAGCATAGGATTTTAGAGATAGCTGAACATAAAGGAGAATACCTGGTATAGCAAATCAGCCAGCAAATGAGCACATCTTAGTGACAATCCCCTAAGCACCCATCTGTACTGCTATCTGCAAATGAATGCATGAAAACACTTAACCTTTCAAAATTCTGGGCTTCTGGTTTTTACAACGACCTATTAGTGAGGCTTTTTCCACAATATTTGTAGCCAATGACCTGCCTGGCAGCACAGGAGTTAAGAGAAAGGCAAGTTCATTTCTATACTGTAATACCACTGTGAACTTATGTTACTGAGCCCAAATGGGACAAGTACAGAAAACACACTGATGTATGCATGGTCCCTGATGGAAGTATCCATGTTGACCACGGAGGGACTTTTACATAGTCACGCAAAAACATTATCCTACTAAGAAAGTCACAAGACTGACCAAAAGACAGAGAAAATATAACTTCATGTTTATTGCTAGAAATTCTAAAACTAAGAGCATTTCAGATTTTCTGGCTAGTGATGGTAAAGCCACTGACTTTGGGAAAATAAAATGAGTCTTTAGGATATCGGATGAATGAGTCTGTGTCAGCAGATTAAACAGTTTGGACTCTGACAAGTGGCCTAACACACACAACCTGTCCAACCAAATCATGAAGAACTAGAAAACAGTAATAAATCAATAGCAAGTAGAGAAACTGAGTTAATATTCAGATAACTGGCTTAAAAGTACAAACCCAGAACAAATATAACAACGTGTCTTCCAATACAAGATAGTTCTGTGACACCGACCTAGATGCAGCCATAGCTGAAGAAAACACAAACAGAAAGTCCGCTGTGCAGACAGTTGTGCCCCACTAAAGGGATGGGTTCACAACAGTTGCTTTTCCTCTCAGATGGTGCATCTATCTCCCAAAGAACAGCTCTGGGGCAGGAAAGAACTATTTCATTTCAAGCTGGACTACCCATCTACCAAAATACCATTCTGACCAAAGAAACAGATGCAGAATTACAATCACAGCTGCATTCTGCACACAAGTTGGATAATGATATTCTGAATTGCTAATTACACCTTTAATGGTGCTTTTAGTGCCACTGCAGTATTTTGCCACCTTTGTATAATTAAAAAAACACTCAGTAAGGTTTTTAAATGATTTTCTGTTTTGTTAAAACCAGTGAGTCTTCCAAGGAGAAATCACTCTCTCTCCCCCAGCCCCCAATAAGACAGGGTTTCTCTGTGTAGCCCTGGCTGTCCTGGAACTTCCTCTGTAGAACAGACTGGTCTCAAACTGAAGAGATCCACCTGCCTCTGCTGCCTGAGTAGGATTAAAGGCACGTGCCACCATGACCAGCTTAAAACTCATTTTTTTTGAAGTGGCAGTCTCATGGGCTTTGGTAAAAGCTCATTTATTAACAAGCAATTTGTTTTAATTTACTTCCTTAATAATTATTTACATTTGAGATTAGAAAAATAATAAGTATGTTAGTCAGTGCTTATATCTAAATCCATAGTTGGTATAGGAAGATCATGAGCTAGCATACATTGTGACATGTTGACACTGGGAATATTCTAAGACTAGATTTAGGAAAGTATACCAACAGTATAATTTTATTTTTATTGTGATTACCATGGTAAAATTTATATACTAGTAGTACTCTATCATTTAATGTCAGCATAGTTGAGGCAAATTATTACTTTTTGATATGATAATGCCACTAATGTTTTGATATTACTTTAACAGACAATAATATATTAAAATACTGCTGCAATTTCATTTTGTTTCTTCTACATTTCTTACACATTACAGAAGTGGTAAACTTCTGTAAACTAATTTCCTCCTCACATGTCTATCTCAAGCTGACTAGAAATTTTGATATGCTATATTAGAAACACATTTTGTATACAGACAACATTTTATCAATGAAAACTGTGTAATGCTTTTGATAAATGCTATACTTAGCAAGGTGAATCACTAGGCGAAAGTTACACACAGTCACAACCATGCAGTAACAATGCTTATTTGCTCCCATTCTTCCCTGTCGCCCCCGACCTTCCTCCCTTTCCTGTGACCCAGGTAGCCATGTAGCTGAGGACTGGCTTGAACTCAGCATACTCCTGTCTCCACCTAACATGTGGTGGGACTACAGGCATGTGCTACAGCCAGGCTGCAATCACACTTCTTCAACTAATACTTACAGTTTCTTCAAACTGATCATCCAGTTTCAGTGATCTTTTAACTCTGAAAACAAAATATTTAAACACATTTTAGACTTGACATGCTTTATTTTAGGCTAAAATAGAAATAATTGAAAACAAGTTATTTTTAACCAATTAACTTGTTTTTTTTTTGGGTTTTTATTTCTTGTAGCTTTTTTTTTGGTTTTTCGAGACAGGCTTTCTCTGTGTAGCCCTGGCTGTCCTGGAACTCATTCTGTAGACCAGGCTGGCCTCGAATTCAGAAATCCGCCTGCCTCTGCCTCCCAAGTGCTGGGATTAAAGGCCTGCGCCACCACCGCCGGGCTACCAATTAACTTTTATATTGCTTCTTAAAACTAATTGACACGTGGGGAAAAAAACAATTATGATGATAAATTTGGATTTAATGGTTTTGTTTGATCAGTTTATTTCTAGTAGCATAATTTAATATGGGAGCCCTAATTAAACATTTAAATGAATAATTTCTTTATATATGTCTTACCATAAAATTTAAATATTAAAGTTTTATTTTTCTTTGGTAGTGGTACTGGGTACTGAAACCTGGACTTTGTGCTTGGTAGGTAAGATCTCTGATTTATATTCCCAGACTAGTTTTATTATAAAAATTTTTAGTAAAAAAAAAATCAGTTGTCTACATTAAAATATTGTGAGGAAAAATTACATATAGCAGCAAAATAATCTAAATATCTTTGATAGAGACACTGGAAAATGTGTTTGCAGAAACAAAGTGTTAAGTGGTAAAGGTATTTGTAAGGCAAAGTTTTGCACATTATCCTAGCATGGACATGATTCATAGCAAGCAGACTATGACTTAAAAGGGGAACAGATGCTCCATGTCTTTATAAGTCCCCAATCCATAAGAAACTATTTCTTGTTTCTTTCACTACACTGATTCAGGAACGTGCCAGGCTCTCTCTGTGTAAAATCTGTTCTGCTAAACGGGATGCCCAGCTGTTGGTGACAGTGCTTAGAAAGGAAAGTTGAATATTTATAATACTTTATTCCATACAGCTGCCTTCTAAAGAGCAGTCATCAACATTTTATTGATCATAGACTAAATGCTCAAAGGAGAAAAAAGGTCAATATAAATTAAAGCTGGTTTTCCAAATGCAATATTAAAAGTACTTCTTGATCTTTGAGAAAGAAATTACCTTAAGTATTAGAAAGTTAGAGCATTCTGTAAAAGACTGCACTATATTCTGTTTCATAGACTTTCTCCTAAAAATACATGTGGATCCTAGGAAATTATGAGAACATTTTTCTTTATTTTTAAATGCTCTGACAGTAGCTTTTATAAGAACATAAAGCTTGCCCTGATACTGCTCAAAATATTATTATTGTATTATTATTGGCTAATTCTTAGAAAATACAATTCAGTGTTTAGATTAAAGAGGTTTCAGATTAGATAATCAGTAGATCTATGAACCCAAGGAAATGTTAAACTTCACAAAAGTCAGTTAAAATAGGCTATCATCTATTTGATGTCTGTTTAGTGTCTAAAGATGGGATTTACTGAAAGTAATACAGTAGTAAGTAAATTGGTAATAAGTATCCTAAGAAGATTTAATAGACAACAGGAGAAGACATGTGAGAAATTGAGTCAGTTCTGCCTATAGACAAGTTTATGCAACTTGAATATGTGACATGTTTTCAGAGAGGGAAACTCAGATCTATGGTAATGTGTCCTGATAAAAACATCTTTCCCATGCTAAGAGACCAGAATCTTTTCTGGAGCTCATAGCCAAAGCTAGTAATCCATCTTGAGGACTGCTATCCTATTGTGTACTCAGTCTGTTTGTTTAGCTCAGAAATGCCTTGGATTTCCTATGCAGTCAACTTTTACAACTAAGCTAATGTGTTTCTGTAATCTTACATTATGCGTTCTTTCATGACCCTGGCCAAAGTAATGCATGTGTGTTCTGATAATCATTTGCTGGAAACAGCACATAGACTGAAAGCAGTCTTTTTTTTTCTGGTTTTTCGAGACAGGGTTTCTCTGTGTAGCTCTGGTTGTCCTAGAACTCACTCTGTAAACCAGACTGGCCTCGAACTCAGAAATCCACCTGCCTCTGCCTCCCAAGTGCTGGGATTAAAGGCGTGCGCCACCACTGCCACCACTGCCCGGCCTGAAAGCAGTCTTATGAGTACGTACCACAAATGATGAACACACAATTTGGGTTCTGCTTTATAAACAACAATTCTTCTAACACTGTTTGTTATCTGGGTCAGTTAGGGTCAGCTGAAGTCAGTAACTTAATCCCTGGTAAAACTGTTAACGGCTTTTGTAAAATATCCCTCATTTCCTCCCCCAGGTAATTTTTGTGCTCTATCAATACAAAGCAAAGGTTTCAGTTATAGAATAAGTGATAGACATATTCACAAGACAGCCTTTAGACAGGCACAGATTCAGACTCATAGAAAGCCATGAAAGACAGAAGATACTGAGAGGGCAAAGTGGAGACTCAAATCTGGGTTTGATACTGGTTAGATGGCATGAAGGAGGACTTTAATTTCTTTCCTTAAGGTGATACTGATTCATCATTGGTGTCTCAGAGTTTATTATTAATGCATTCAAACCAACCACATAGGTTTTGAATTGAGATAGAAAATTATACATCACTTAAAGAAGAACAAATTTACTAGAATTTATGATAATTTATCCTTACCTTTTGATCAGAATTGGACAGACTATTACCAGCTACTAAATTAAGCATGCACTGCTTACACTGGTATTCCTTTACCCAGAAACAACTAAGATGATGAAATGACTAAATGCATTACTCTGAAGTCAACAGGAACAGAGCAGAAATGGATGAGACAAATTAGGAAGAACAGGTAAAACTTGACTAGACACAAGGATCTTTCCAGAAGTTCTAAAGCTGTAACTGGCTCTTAAGGCTACTCTCTTGGTTAAGTAAATACCAAACAAAAAAACCCATGCAAGCAAATAGGGTGATATATGCCTATAACTGCAACATTCAGGAGGCCAGACAGGAGGATCCAGAGTTTAAGGCCAAGGTGGGCTACACAGCAAGTTTCAAGACAGCCCAGGATAACAAAAGACAGCAAGGAGGGTTATGAAAAATGGGCAAAGGATTTGAATACACATTTTTCCAAAGCTATAAAAATGAGCAGCAAGCACACGAAAAGATGGTCAACCGTCGATTCACATCAACCCGATGAGGTTCTGCAGGCTACTGAGTACTGCTGTTAAGATGGCATTAGAGGAAACCAAACAAGACACCAAACAAGTAATATGGCAAAGATGCGGGGAAACAAGAACCTGGGCAGACTGCTGATGAGAATGTAGACCAGCAGGACACTACTTAGACATCATGGGTCCTCAAAGAAGTAAAGATAGAATTACCATATGATTAAGGTTCCATCTACAACATGAACTGAAAGCCAGGATACGAACAGGCATGCATGCATAAACGATGCTCACGGCAGCAGTCTTAAAATGGCAAAACAGCAGAAGCAGCCCAGGTGGCTGGTGGCAGATGAGGTAATACACAAAACGTGGTACATATGTGGATATTAGTTAGTTTTAAAAATACAATTTTATTTCAGGCCTGACTGCTTTGCATTAGCTAGCTAATTAAGGTACTCATCCCTGGGAGAAGTTAGTTCTCCCTCTCAGGGGTCATTAATGGTCTGTAGTAAACCATACTAGATAGACCCAGCAGGTTTTACTTATATGTACATGTGTGTGTACCAATAATAATCAAGGAAAAAGAGGTCATCAGTTTGAAAGGGAATGAAAGGGGCCATAGGAAGAGTTTTGGGGAAGTGGTGTAATTATATTTTAATTTAAAAAAAATAAAAAATAAAAACAAAAAAGAAATTTGATACCTATTACTATATAGATAAAGGTATTGCCCTAAGTAAAACAAGCCAGTTACAAAAAGATAAACTGTGAAAATTTTATTCATATGACAGTAGTCAAATTCAGAGACATAATAAAATGATGACTTCAACGGACTAAAGGCAGGAAGTAATGGGAAAAATTGTTTAACTAGAGTAGTTTCAGTCTCACAAGATCAAAGTAAGTCTAGAGATGGATGGTAGCTGTGGTGGTGTGAATATGCTTGGCCCAGGGAGTGGCACTATTAGAAGGCATGGCTTTGTTGGAGAAAGTGTGTCATTGTGGGCATGGGCTTTGAGACCCTCCTCCTAGCTGCCTGTCAGCCAGTCTTCTCCTGTTTGCTTCCAGAACTAGATATAGAACCCTCAGCTCCTCCAGCACCATGCCTGCCTGGATGCTGCTAGCTTTTCTCTCTTGACGATAATGGACTGAACCTCTGAACCTATAAGCCAGCCCCAATTAAATGTTTTCCTTTATAAGAGTGCCTTGGTGATGGTGTCTGTTCACAGCAGTAAAGCCCTAACTAAACAAGTTGTGATGGTTATACAACAGTGTGGATGTACTCCCACTTAAGGGTAATCCTAAATTGAAGGTAACTTCTGACTTTCCATTTTCCTAAATTTCCACCTACTCCCATAATTTGAATATTATATTCCATTCTTAGTTGTACTAGGTTTGGATTCACTGTGTGATGGTTAGTCTTAACCGCCAGCCTGACTAGATCGAAAAGTGCCTAGGAGATCAGTATAACATACCCCTGAGTTTCAATGGAGGCATTCTTAGAATCCATCTTGAACATGGAGGTACCACTTTATAGAGAGGGGGCCCAGATGGGATGAAAAAGGCAAAGGAAAGCTCCTTACTTAGGTGTTTTCTCTTTGCTTCATGGCCACCATGATGTGAGTTACTGCTCCACTATGCCTCAGTGCCATGGTGGACTGATGTGTTTACAACTGAGAGCCAAAACAGATGTCTTTCCTTCCTGAGTCTGTTTTGTTCTGCTAACAAAACTGGGATTAAAAAATCACAGTTGCTCCCAGAATTAAATGTGGTTACAATTTTATAAAGACAAATATATTTACTGTGTAAAATTATATAACATTCTTTAGGAATGGTCTACCATTTTATTTAGCTTGCCACATGACAGTATCCTTAAAAAGGATTCTCTGCTTCATCACAACAAAATGATTGGTTAAGTTTTACTATACAATGCTGCTAACATGAGTTATAATACTAAAACAATGGTTCTAAGGGAAAGCTATCATTGATTCTTAACCAAGAAGGAAAGATACCATAGAAGCTCACAAAACTATATGATGAGGTTCTTTTTAATAGAACTTTTAAAAATTAAACATGATTTTGAATCATGGGTCAAGAGTGGTAGTTGGGGGTGGTGAAAAATAAACTTAGGAAAGCAGATAAGACTGGGCAGGGGGATCTTTGATGTTATGCCAAATTCTTCCCTAAGGTTGAGCAAATCACATATTCACACTAAGCGTCATAAACTTGGTAATACTGGCCTGTGAAGTGGTAAGATTTCAGAGGGGAAGAGAAAACTATCACTTAGCATTTCAGTACTTCCATTACTCCTCAGTATAATGAACATGACAATGCTGCCAGCCACCTACGTCACAAGAGACTTTAGAGGACTTGTGAGTGAGCTCCTGAGATGCTTAGGAATCCTTTGACAAAGGCAATAGCTAGATTCATAACCCATGTGACATATTAAATATAATTTGAGGTATACAAATGATTTACTTTTTATTTTGCATATAAGAATGAGAAAAGGGAGAAGAATCTTCTATATCTGTTCTGTACTATCCTTCTCATTCAAGTCTGTTTGTGTTAAAGACTTTCTGTAACTGTACACAAAATCTCTATTACAGCATGGGTGAGTGGGAATTCCACCCATCACATGAAGTATGGGCTCAATGGGAAAGCAACTAAAGGCATTCTTCTCTCATATATTGTGTGACACAATTAGCCAATGACTTTGGCCAATAGGTAATGTGTTTTTATATCAAAACCTTCCTTATTAAATGATAAATAATGAGCCAAAATAATTTTTTACATGCTAATGGATATATGTGGGAATATTAACCACAGAGCATAGTCAGAAGTGACATGTTCTAGGATTTAATAAATAGAGAAATCCAGCTAAGACATTTCACTCCTAAATGATATTCTCAATATAAAACACATAAAAAATTTGTACATGTATCTGACATTAAAAAGTCCTTTAACGGAGTCCTACCAATTGAAAGGGCTTATACAGACCTGTTAAATGGCAGGTAGGTGAGGTGGTGTGTGTGCACTTTTCTTTTTGAATTATATCTAACAACACACATACACACATAAACAGAAAGAACAAAACAGCCAAGTGCTATTTATGTCTATTCCACTTTTAAGACCCTGACAGTCATCTCCATGAGGTTCCCATACAGTCCAGTTTTCAGTAAGTATCCTTTTATTCTCAACAGCATTTGTGCATGACATTTTCACTAAGCACTTTATGTCAAAAGAATGTGTTTGCTTTCTTCCCTAGATTTTTAAATCACTAGGTTTTGTCTGTTATTTAATAAGCAGTAAGTTTTTAAGATGTTTACTGAAATTTCCGTGAAAACTCAAACCACTAGGTAGTATGTATTTCAATTCTCAAGTAGTTGGCATACTGTTGTTACTTACGTTATTGTTCAATCAACTGTAATTTTTTTCATTAAAATGAATTAAATAATTATTTCAATTTCCTATAGGGTCCATTTTTGCATATGAGGAGCTAGTTTGATTTGAAACTCCTAGATAAGTCTTTAAAATATATATGTCATGATATATAATGCAGAGATGTGTATTATGACACACATAAATATATGTTATATGTAAACACATATATGTATTATATATTTGAGGGTAGTAGTAGGAATTGAATCAAAGGTCTCATGCATGCTTGGCCAGTATTTAAATAATGAAGTGATATCCCCACTGGCTTCTCAAAGGACATTTTGGTCAAGTTTATTCGGGGCACTTTAAATACCAGTCTTCAAAGATGTCATATTGGTAGTTATGTCTAAGGTTTACTTCTGTGCTGATGTATGTTTCATCGATTCTAGAAAAGCTACAAACTCCTCAAATATTGCCTCTCTTCTAGGCTACCTTTCTAACCATGAAGTAAATTAATTTTTTACTCTCTTAATGTATCTTTCAATACACTGAACTCATTTTTCATGTTATTGTTTTTTATGTAATTGTTTTCATACTTATTTCTCATTTTTAATTCCTTCTTTAATTGTCTAACTCATTATTTGATTGATTTATTAATTTAATAAAACAAATCTGTAAATTCTGATATAACTTTATTTAAAAAAAATATTATTTTTTTAAATTTCCAAGGACCAGAGTAGAGGCACATGCCTATAATTCTCAGCATTTGAGACTTCTCAGAGGTTGAGGCAGGATAATTGAAAGTAAGTTCAGAGTTAGCCTGAGCTACTGTCTAACATCCTGTTTCAAACAAAACCAACTCCCCCCCCCAAAAAAAGGACTAAGAATTATTCAGATTTTATCTAAATCTACCACTTGTCTGAGTTTTTTCCATTTGCTTAAAATCAATCATTCTTTAAATGCACACAGATGTAAATCCATTCGCTATACTGGTTTTCTGACCCATAATTTCTGTGTTCTCACCCTCCCATTGCCTTTCTCTCTTTCTCATTATGGTTTCATGTAGCACAGGCTGCCTCAGATTCAGTAGTTAGCTGAGGATGACCTTGAACAGGAGATCCCCTGGCTCTATCTCCCAGGTTGTGGGATTACTGGCACTCGCTACCACACATGTCACCTTGTGTTTTACCCAAATACAAAATGTTATCTTACATAAACATAATACAATTTTAACAAGTTATTGATGCAATGGCAATAATCTGTATTGAAATTTTATCCTTGTAGCACTTATACTTTGTTCTCTGCTTCATAAGTGTGGTTCAAGATGTGAGCTATCAACTTCCTGCTCCTACCATCATGCCTGCTGCTTGCTGACATGTCTCCCGACAGTGACTCAAATGCCTCTAGCACCATAAACTAAAATAAATACTTTCTTCTCTAACTTGCTTAGTCATACTGTTTTATCCAGCAGTAGAAAAGTGACTACTAGAGAAGCTGGTACTGAGAGTAGGCTGCGCTTTGAAGAACATGACCATGGCAATTATTATTTGGAGGAATGTAGAAAACTTTGGCATTTTGGACTAGAAAAAAATGCTAGAATTCTGTAAGCAGAGTTTAGCAGGCTGTTCTAGTAGAAGTCTGGAAGGCAGCACAACCTAGAGAAATCCAGACGGTAAAGGCCCAGCTCAAGAGGTTTCCAAGGCAAACATTAGCAACTATGCTATAGGCCATCCTTTTGACATTTTGGAAAAGAATCCGGCTGTCTTCTACCACTGGCCTGAGAACCTGCTGAAGGATAAATTAAAAAGGACCAATTTTTTTGGTGAAATAAATTTCAAGACAGCATAATATTGAATCTATGTTATGGCTGCTATTAGTGACTCTTACACAAGTCTAAAAGCAGAGCAAACGGGGCAGAAAGAAATACAATGTGTACAGTTTAAAGAAAAGAAAGAGAAGGAGGATGAGGAGGAAGAAGAGGGGAGGAAGAGAAGAAAGAGAAAGGAGAAAGCCAGAGAACATAATGTGTTGTGCTGCAACTGGTAAGGAGATTAGTCTCATTAAGGGAAGTCCTGCTGCTCTGTACTAGGACAAAGGGAAGGGTGACCTCAGGACAAAAACTCACCGTGAAAGACAACCCAGGGGGTTTCTGCTCTCAGAAAACAACAACAAGAACAACAAAAACAACAACAAGAACGACAAAGCTGCTATAAATTAGGTCAGCTGGGGGTGGGGAGCTGTCCGACCAGAGTAGAGACAACCTTGGCCTTGTCATCCAATGTGCCACTGGCTTTAGAGGCATGAAGGATACTAGAGTCAAGGGAATGTGGATTCTTCCGCTGCAGTTCCAAAGAGCTGCTGCTGAAGCCAGGCAGCACATGCCTGGGAGTCCCTGAACAAAAATGTGATTTATGCATTAGTTTTGGAATGTTAGGGACATTCAAAGGATTTTAATTTATGTATTAGGAGAGTGCCTTGCATCATTATAAAAAAGGTCACATATTATGTTACGTATTATATAATGTACTAAATTATGTATTATATGATAACTTGCTGACTTTTATAATCAATAAAAGTATACTTAAAATTCATGTTTTTCAGTGTTTACAGCAAGTACTAACAATTTACCAACCTTAAAAATGCAAGGTACCTTTAAGTAAAATAAATTAAGTTATAATACTGAGTATTTCCTCTGGTCAACCAATGATTACTAAAGAGTTAACTATTACTTGGTCTGTTACATTATTTTACTCCCCTGTGTTTTTATAATCAGTCAACACAATAAAAATAATTGCATTTCAGGACTGAAGAGAAGGCTTAGCAGTTAAGAGCACTGACTGCTCTTCCAGAGGTCCTGAGTTCAATTCTCAGCACCCACATGGTGGCTCACAGCCATCTGTAATGGGATCTGATGCCCTCTTCTAATGTGTCTGAAGACAGCTACAGTATACTCATATACATAAAATAAAGAAGTGTTTAAAAAAGTAATTGCATTTGGCATTACACCAGTCTGATTAAAAGCCCCAAGTTGGGCATCAAAGTGCATGCCTGTAATACTAGCACCTGGGAGATGGAGGCAGTAGGATTAGAGTTTATGGCCAGCCTCAGCTACATAGTGAGGTTGGGCTACACTAGACAGTCATTTTTTTTTTTTTTAATTTAAAAAAAAGAAATTTAAAAAAAAAGAAAGAGTACATTAAATTTTTTTTTTTTTCAGAAAACTCTGACTTTGTAAGAGCATCAGCAGAATTAACCTACTCTAAGAACAGTACCACAGTTAGAAACTCCAACACTAATGCTAGGTTAACTTTTTATCTTTGAAATAGAAGCATGATAATATGTGTTAATTCGAAAGGCTAGGCAAATGGTACTAGAAAATGTATAAATGAAGATGTGGGGGATGAGAAAGACTCAATGGAAATGTAAGAGTAAAAACTTTTTCACTTGGCCTTAGTAATATGCAAACAAAAATGTTGTGTCAAATTTCTTCATATAGTCTAAAGCAGTTGTTCTCCTCCCCGCTTTAATTTTGAGCCTGATTTTAGCCTGAAACTCCTGATCTGATCCTCCTGCCTCTAGCTCCAAAGGTTATAGGCACCACCACATCTATTTTAGGATAATCTTTTTTTCTTTGTTTGTTTTAAACAGCAACTTTATCAGTCACTTAATATTTTCAGTCAAGTATTCTATTCATGAGGATTCAAATCCTGGTGTTTTAGTACAAGTGATTTTTCCACTTAAAGCCTAAGAGCCAAGGTTGCAAGTTAGCAACCTACATTAATCATGTTGTCTCTGGCTTTAGAACATACACAGAAAAACAAGAGTACATTTGCTTGGAGAGACTAAAGAAATTAGGAACAGCAATTAGTTGACTCACCAGCTTCTCTTTTCAAGAAAGGGCCAAAGGCTCTAACAGTTTGTGGAGAAACTGTACTTACTGAGAACATAAGATAGATAACCTCTAAATCTAAAAAACAAACAAACAAAATAAAAAACAACTGAAGTTCATGGGAATTCCTACTATAAAAAAAAACAAACGAAGTTCAAATTAAAAAAGGGAGCAGCCAAAGATTTCATGGCACTATTTAAGGAATAGCATCACCAACATGACTGGACACACCTGACAGCTCCTTCTTTAGCCCACTTTCCCCCATGTGGCAAGCATTAAAATGAATTTTATGCCATGTCCTGCTTTCGGACATCATCTTTTGCTTTTGCTATAATCTTAGCACATACATATCTAAGCCCAAACAAATGTTTATTTTGCTTGTCCTTAAGCCTTAAAGGCTGTATGCAGTCTTCCACGAATCGGTTCCTGTTACTGTTTTTAAAATCCTAGCCACTGTATCTTCCCACTTATTTTACATTCAATCAGGCCACACTTATTTTCCCAGTTGCTTCTATTAAAAAAAAAAAAAAAAGAACAAAATGTATTTTTCAGTCAAATTTAAAGAAAATTATGACCACTTTGACTTAATAGTTTATCACCTTTAAAAACAAAGCATCTCACTAACAAAGATGTGACTCTGCTACTAGAGCAGTGGTTCTCAGCCTTCCTAATGCCGTGACCCTTTAATACAATTATCTTCCTTGTTACTTCATAACTGTAATTTTGTTACTGCTACAAATCATAATGTAAATATATGGTTTCTGATGGCCTTAGGTGACCCCTGTGTAAGGGCTGTTTGAGCTTCAAAGGGGTCATAACCCACAGGTTGAGAACCAGTGTACTACCGTATGACTATGCTCCATACATTAAATTATTAAGATGGCCTTTAATCTCTTGGCTAAAACACATTAGCAGCAAAACTGGGTTTAGGATAGAGTTCATCAGGTACAGTGTTCACTTATTATATACAGAGCTTTAGGCTGGATCCACAGCACTGCATAAACAGTAGGTGGTATGCACTCCCAGCACTGGGGGAGGTGGAAGGAGAATTGGAAGTTTGTTGTTTTCTTCAGCTACTGAGTGAGTTTAAGATCAGCCTGCGCTATACAAGCCCCAGGGGTTTTTAGTTTATTTGTTTTGACTTTTTAGAAAAAAAAAAAAACCCGGACTAACCAACAAAACTGCTATACATATGAGATGTCAATGTATTTATTGCCAGATACATGAAGACTCTTCTAATATAACAGCATCTAGTGATATATTAAAGTTGCCAGTTGCCAAAAAAGATCCACCTTTAGTAGATTTTGGTTCCTTGCTTCTGTAAACAGATCAGGAACACAGTTCACACATCAAATTCATTTTCATTCTTTTCCTGCTTATTTTTTGTTCCACCATCTTTGCCAGCAATGTGATAACAGACACTTTTCTAATGCACTAAAAGACAAATCTTTTTAGAATGGTAAGAGTCAAGAAATGTAGATTGCTATTTCTGAAGGTCCTCCTTTTATGTCAGCTCACATCTAACACAAGTATCCCGGCTAAAGTTTTATTCTGCATTTTACTCAAATAAAAAATGTTACCCTAATAGGAAGTATCTAAATCAGCCTGGCACAGGAAGTAGCCAAATAAGTATTGCAAGAGTTAGCCCTTCCTTCTCCCTCAAATTCTTTACAGACCCTTTAAAAAACTTTTTATATAACTGCTAACTGTGCTTTATTTATCCTATATAGGATAGCCAAAGGGTAGGAGAATACAAGATCGCCTAGCACAATACCATCTCTACTACGGTCATTTTCGGTAACCACATTATTGAGGTTGGGCTATAATTTAAAGATGATCCAATACAAACTTACTTTTTATTTTTTTCAAGATTCTTTTTAAAAGTAAGAAAAGCAAATCAGTTATTACTGAGTTGCTAAGTGAGAATCTTAAGAAATCCAGGCACTGAAATCCATTCAGTTCATGAAATCTCTCTCGAGTTTCAATGCACTACACAAATACTTAAGCATCTAAAAGTTCTACAAATTACAGAGACATGTTTACTTAATATACTGTTTCATTCTTAGTCTGCTAACCCTAAGTTATTTCAAGTTAGACATTACTCAAAGTTAGCCTACAGCTTACACAATGATGGGAGGTTTTGAAAGTCAAAGAAGTGTTGGAAGAGAAGAGGTGGGCTGGGAATACCAAGCACCCCGACGCTGTCAACAGAGACAAGTTTATAGAAACAGAAAAAACAAGGTAACCATGGGGCTACATGCTCTCCTGCATACTCTTTTTGCTCATAGAAGGCCCATAAAACAGCAACGTCTAGGGAAGGAATACCTACGGCATTTCGGGACTCCGTTGCTGCATAGAACCAATTGAGAAACCGCAAACGCGGAAGCGTAAAAAGCCCGCGTAGTAAGCACTGGATGAGGTGTCACACCGAATGCAGCTCGCCGGAAACAGCTTCCGCGCGAGAAAGAGCCCAAACGTGTGCAAGGAAATGGGGTGCAGGCAGTCTAAGGCCAGAACCCATCTAGCCCCAGCCGCCTGCAGCACACGACCCTCCACCCCCATTATTCTGGACATACCAGCCTCGCAATAGATAAGCTACAATGCCATGACTGTTCTCTCTCGGTCACTAGTCCACAGATCTCTGGTCGGAGCGTTTGGAAAGTGCTCTGCCTCTTACTTCCGGTGGCGGAGAGGCGCAGTTGCTATGGTAATCTAAAAAAGGCTGTCTGTCCGGTTGTGCTGAGAGGTTCGCGGAACTACTAAAGAAAATTGGCTGCTCTTCTTGTTTTGTGAGCTGAAATTAGGTAGCAACCAGCCCTCTCTCTTGCTCTATCGCTCACTCTGCTCCTCACTGTGCGGCTGCCTCTCTCATCTGTTACGTTTACTTCTGCGTCCTCCTTAGAGCCAGTCATTGCATGCCCCGAAACACAAAAGGGAATGCATCACTGTGGCCAGAGGAATACAAAAAAACCGGAGAGAGCTTGTCTGGGATTAGTTGTGACTGTTACATGGAGCAGCGATGGTGACTGGATGGCTCTCTGTTTTCACTCGGCCCTTTAGACGCCTTAGGCGCTTTTAACAGTTTATTTTTCCTGCTTATTGTGTGCCTGGTTATTTATGGAGCCGTTTGCTACAATATACTCTCCAGGCCCCTGTCTCAGACTTGGGCTAGAATTTTAAATAAAAGGTGATTTCCGAGCCCTAGGGGTGCAATTATACATTTATTTAAGCTTCAGTTTTAGGCTCTCTTCACAGAAAGGGAAAGAATAGAATTCTGGAACATTTCTGCCCTGGGATTTTCATGTGAGAATAATCTTATATGGAAAGAGCATTTGAAGAAGATCCTTAAAAAATGTTTTTAAATTGCTTGCTGTAAACTGAGTGCTTGTTCTTCCTTATTGGAATAGTTTTCTTTCACGTTTGTGAGATGGTGTGCACACATATGTGTTTAAAACCGATGTTTAATTATGGTGATACCAATTTGCAGTAACCAGACTGTGACACCACATCCCTATGGGGTCCTTCTAAATCTGGTGTAATATGAAAGTGTCAGGCAGGCGGCCTGTGTATTATAAATAGGGTACTTCATCCATGATAAGCGATTATTATCTTTCTTTCCCAAGTGTAAAAGACCTACATAATTCAAGAAGGTGCCAGCGATTTGGGCCTCCTGAGTAAGAATCCAATGAGTCCTGAAGGAGACCCTACCTGTGTCATCTTATTGTTCAACTTGAACTATTCAATTTATTAGATTGGAATGTATTTTTAGAAGTCAACGCAGGATAAAGTAATGTTGGAAGCCATTAGACCACCAGAACAATTTTGCACTGCATAGTAACCTTTGTTCAATAAACCTTCATCCACATTAAAAGAAGAAACTATTGAAATTTCACAACTTATTGCTGACTAGGTGACAACTCTGTCTCTCAATTTCATCATCTGTAAAATGGACAAAAAGTGCCTGGTCAGTGTAGTAAAGGATGAAATAAGATGTTTGATTGTACGTTAATGTCTTATGAGCAGACGTGCTGTATAGACCCTAAATATTATTACTAGTAAAGGAACTCTATTAAGCCCAATGTAATCAGTGAAACTTCAAATATTCAGTGATTTGACATGAACTGTATCATAGACATGGGAATGAAATGACAGCTAATCCTGCAGTAGAGGGTGGGTCCAACTGCAGTTGATTTGCATAAAAAAATCTCACTGTTGGGGAATCTCACTCCATGTATGTTTTCTTTAGCATTTATCTGTCCTGAAGTATTCTATATATTTAACAAGTGTGAACTGATGTAATCTTAACAACCCCGTGAAGTCTCCCCTGAAGTCTTACTTTGAGTTGATCCATGTACACATTTTCTCTGTTCTGATTCTTTTGCACTATGCTACATCATTGTTCTTTGCGATATCATTGAATATTTGAGAAACTATATACATAAGTGTATGTATATAATTAGAAATCAATTGTTAAGGACTAATTCTACTTGACATGTACTGATAAGTTCATAGAGATGTTATAATATTTATCATTTTTATTCCATATCTATAAACTTTAATACCCTAGTGTGCCACCCCATGGTGGGACATTTGCGTTTTAGGTGATTTACATCAACTAAAGGAAACATTTTTCATCATTTTCTGTCTAACAGAATGGCCAGCAGTCCTGGAAGTGATGCAGATGTGGGTACTCAGAAGTCAGTGCTTTCAGGGAGTCCTCGAACAAAGGCAATCCCACTAACTGAACAGGAGGTGTTTTATATGAGTTGTAGAGCCGCCTACTTAACCATCTTCAAAAGCAGCTTGGAAAACATTATTTCTAAAGATCAACTTTACCTAGGTAAATTTTTTGAAGTTGAACATTTTCCCTTATTTATTGAAGTTAATAGAATGAAAAGTTTGAATTAAAATTACATCATCAAATTATTCCAATTTCACAGTGAAACGAGCAGAAGAACTTTAAGGAACAATAGCTATTTGTGTAGTTGCATATTCTAGGGACTTCCAAATTTTCTAAGTCTCTCTCTCCCTCTCATCTATCTATCTATCTATCTATCTATCTATCTATCTATCCATCCATCAGATTGTGTATTTAAAGCTTCCATCAGTTACTACTTAAGAGTTGCTATTGTTGATGTTTTTTAAATTGAATTATTTCTCTTCTTTTATTACTTTAACATTTTTACATTTATTTAAATCTAAATTAATTTAAATTTATTGTTTTATTACTTTTAAATTTTAAATTTAAATTTTCCTCCCTCCTATCCTCCCCAGTTTTTTCTTCTCACTTCCCCTCTCCCCTCAACCCACCCTTTCCTCTCTTTCTCCCCAGAAAAGGGGAGACCTCCCATGGACATCAACCAGCCCTGGCATATCAAGCCACAGCAAGACTAGGTACATCCTCTTCCACTGAGGCTAGACAAGGCAGCTCAGTTAGGGGAAAGGTATCCATAGGCAGACAGTGTAGTCAGATACAGCCCCTGCTTCCACTGTAGGAGTCCCACATGAAAACTCAGCTGCACATCTGCTGCATATGTGCAGAGGGCCTAGGTCTGGTTGGTGGTTCAGTCTCCATGAGCTCCTTTGGCCCAGGACTCTGTAGGTTTTCTTGTCCTTGACCCCTCTGTCTCCCTCAATCCTTTAACCCCCTCTTCCACAGGTTCTCTAAGCTCTACTCAGTGTTTGGTTGTAGGTCTCTGTATCACCTTCCAACAGTTGCTGGGCGAAGCCCCTCTGACGATGTTAATGCTAGGCTCCTGTCTGCTCAAGTATGGCAGAATATCATCAATAGTGTCAGGCATGGGCCCTCTTTCATGGCATGAGTCTCAAGCTGGGCCACTCACTTCATTACCTATCCCTGCATATCCTATAGGCAGGACAAATTGTGGGTTTAAAGTTTTGTGTCTGGGTGGTATCTCCTCTTTCATTGGAATTCTTGCCTGGCTACAGGAGATGATCAATTCCAGCTCCATATACCCCCATTGCTAGGAGTCTTAGCTAGGGTTGCCCTCACAGATTTCTGGGAATTTTCATTGTTCTAGGTTTCTAGCTCATCTCAGAGATGCCTCCCCCAGTATGGTAGTTTTTTCTAGTACTCTCTCCTTCTGTCTTCCCTCCACCTCATTCTTTGTTTTCATCCTCATTACCTCCCCCATCCAGTCCCTTCCTTTCATCCACCACCAGTGTCTAATCTATTTCCCCTTCTCAGTGAGATTCAAGCTTGTACCTTTGGGTTCTCCTCATTACTTAGCTTCTTTGGGTCAGTGGTTTGTAGCGTAGTTATCCTGTACTTTATGACTAATCACTTATAAGTGAGTACATACTATGTTTGTCTCTTTCTGGGTCTAAGTTACCTCACTATTTTCTAGTTCCATTAGACTGCAAATTTCATGATGTCATTGTTTTTAATGGCTGAATAATACTCCATTGTGTAAATGTGCCACATTCTCTTTATCCGTTCTTCAATTGAGGGGCATCTAGGTTGTTTCCAGTTTCTGACTATTATGAATAAAGCTGCTATCAACATAAGTTATGCAGGTGTCTTCGTGGTATGGTGGAGCTTCTTTGGGTATATGTCTAGGAATGGAATACCTAGGTCTTGAGGTAGATCTCTTTTCAGTTTTCAGAGAAACTGCCAAATTGATTTCCAAAGTGGTTGTACAAGCTTGCACTCCCACCAGCAATAAAGAAGTGTTCCCCTTGCTCCACATCCTCGCCAGCATGTGCTATCTCTTGAGTTTTTGATCTTAGCTATTCTGGTGGGTGTAAGATGGAACCTCAGAGTTGTTTTGATTTGTGTTTCCCTGATGACTAAGGGCTTTGAACACTTCTTTTAAATATTTCATGGCCATTAAAGATTGCTCTATTGAGAATTCTGTTTATAGCTCTACCCCATTTTTTAATTGTGTTATTTGGTTCATTGATGCCTAGTTTCTTGAGTTCTATATATTTTGGATGTCAGCCCTCTGTCACATGTGGAGTTGGTAAAAACCTTTTCCCATCTGTAGCCTGCTTTTATGTCCTTTTGATGTTTTTTTTGCCTTACAGAAGCTTTTCAGTTTCAGGAGGTCCTATATATTAATTGTCGATCTTAGTGCCTGAGCTGTTGGCATCTTATTCAGGAGATTTTCTGTGCCACTGCATTCAAGACTATTCCCCACTTCTCTTCTAACAGGATTAGTGTATCCAGTTTTGTGTTGAAGCCCTTGATCCACCTGGACCTGAGTTTTGTGCTCGATGATAGATATAGATCTATTTGCATTCCTTTACATGCAGACATTCAGTTAGACCAGCACCGTTTGTTGAAGATGTTTTCTTTTTTCCATTATATAGTTTCAGTTTCTTTGTCAAAAATCAAGAGTCCTTAGGTGTGTGGGTTTGCTTCTGGTTCTTCAATTTGATTCAGTTGATTAATTTGTCTGTTTGTGTACCAATACCATGCAGTATTTATTACTATTCCTCTGTAGTGCAGCTTGAAATCAGGGATGGTGATACTACGTTCTTTATTGTACAGGATTGTTTTAGCTATACTGGAGTTTTAGTTTTTCCATATAAAGTTGAGAATTGTTCTTTCAAAGTCTGTAAAGAATTGTGTTGGGAGCTGGAGAGATGACTCAGTAGTTAAGAACAATGACTGCTCTTCCAGAGGTCCTGAGTTTAATTCCCAGCACCCACATGGTTGCTCACAGCCATCTGCAATGGGTTCTGATGCCCTCTTCTGGAGTGTCTGAAGACAGCTACAGTGTACTTATATACATAAGATAAATAAATAAATAAATCTTAAAGAAAAAAAGAATTGTGTTGGAATTTTGATGGGAATTGGGTTGAATCTGTAGATTGTTTTTGGTAGGATAGCTATTTTTACTATGTTAATCCTGATCCATGAGCATGGGAGATCTTTCTATCTTCTGATATCTTCTTCAACTTTTTTCTCCAGAGATGTGAAGCTCTTGTCCTACAGGTCTTTCACTTACTTGGTTAGAGTTACACCAAGATATTTATATTGTTTGTGGCTGTTGTGAGTGCTATTGCTTCCTTAATTTCTTTCTCAGCCTGTTTATCATTTGTATAAAGGAAGGCTACTGATTTTTCTTTTTAGTTAATTTTGTATCCAATCACTTTGCTGAAGGTGTTTATCAATTGTAGGAGTTCACCGGTAGCATTTTTGGGGTCACTTATGTATACTGTCATATCATCTATGAATAGTGATACTTTTACTTCTTTCTTTTTAACTTGTATTCCCCTTGATCTCTTTTTGTTGTCTTATTGTTCTAGCTAAAACTTCAAGTACTATATTGAATAAAAATGGAGAGAGTGGACAGCCATGACTTGTCCCTGACTTTAGTGGAATTGCTTCAAGTTTCTCTCCAGTTAATTTGATGTTGGCTATTGGCTTGCTGTATATTGCCTTTATTGTGTTTAGATATATGTCCTGTAACCCCTGATCTCTCCAAGACATTTTTTCTCTTTTATTTTAGTTTTTATTTTTTTATTTAATCTTTTTTTTACAGTCCAGACTTTATCCCCTTCCCAGTCCATCCTTTGACTACTGTTCCATATCCCATACCTCCCCCCACCCCATCTCCATGAGAATGTTCCCATGCCCACCCCCACCACACCAGACCTCCCCACTTCCTGGGGCCTCCAGTCTCTTGAGGACTTCTTCTCTGATTGAATCCTCTGCTGTATATATGTTGAATGTCACATATCAGCTGGTGTATGCTGCCTGGTTGGTGGCTCAGTGTCTGAGAGATCTCAGGGGTCCAGGTTAGTTAAGTCTGCTGGTCTTCCTATAGGGTTGCCCTCCTCCTCAGCTTCTTTCAGCTTTTCCCTAGTTCAACCACAGGGATACCAGCTTCTGTCCATTGGTTAGGTGTAAATATCTACATCTGACTCTTTCAGCTGCTTGTTGGGTCTTCCGGAGGACAGTCATAATAGACCCCTTTTTGTGAGCACACCATAGCATCAGTAATAGTGTCAGGCCTTAAGGCCTCCCCTTGAGCTGGATCCCAATTTGGGCCTGTCCTTGGACCTCCTTTTCCTCAGACTCTTCTGCATTTTTGTCCCTGCAGTTCTTTCAGAAAGAAACAATTCTGGGTCAGAGTTTTTGACTGGGATGGCAACCCCATCCCTCCACTTGATGCCCTGTCTTTCTACTGGAGGTGGGCTCTACAAGTTCCCTTTCCTTACTGTAGGGCATTTCATCTAAGGTTCCTCCCTTTGAATCCTGAGAGTCTCTCACCTCCCAGGTCTCTGGTACACTCTAGAAGGTCTCCCCAACCTCCTACCCCTCAACGTTGCCTGTTTCCATTCTTTCTGCAGGCCCTCAGGGGTTCAGTCCTGTTTCCCCTAACCCAATACTTGATCATGTTCTCCTCTTCCCCTCCCTGTCTCCTTTTCCACCCAAGTCCCTCCCTCCGTCTTTCTTCCTGTGATTGCTTTCTTCTCCCTCCCAAATGGGAGTGAGGCATCCTCACTTGGGCCTTTCAGCTTGTTAACCATCTTGACTTCTGTGGATTGTATCCTAGGTATTCTGTACTTGGTTTTTTTTTGGCTAATATCCAGTTATTAGTGAGTACATACCATTGCATGCCCTTTTGGGTCTGAGTTACATCACTCAGAATGATATTTTCTAGTTCTATCCATTTGCCTGCAAAACTCATGATGTTCTCATTCTTAATAGCTGAGTAGTATTCTATTGTGTAAATGAACCACATTTTCTATATCCATTCTTCTGTTGTGGGACATCTGGGTTGTTTCCAGCTTGTGGCTATCACAAATAAGGCTACTATGAACATAATGAAACATGTGCCCCCTGTGGCATGGTGGGCATCTTTTGTGAGCAAGTATATGGTCAGTTTTGGAGAAGGTGCTGAGAAGATGGTGTATTTTTTTGGTGTTTGGGTAAAATGTTCTATCAATATCTGTTAGGTCTATTTAAGTCATAGCATCTGTGAGTTCCATTATTTCCCTGTTTAGCTTCTGTCTGAATGACCCGTCCATTGGTGAAAGTGCAGTGTTGAAGTCTCCTACTATTAATGTGTGTGGTTCAGTGTGTGGTTCAGCTTTAGTTATGTTTCTTTTATGGATGTGGGTGCCCTTGCATTTGCAGCATAGATATTTACAATCGAAACATCATCTTGGAGGATTTTCCCCTGATTGGTATGAAGTGTCCTTCTCTATCTCTTTTGATTAATTTTGGTTGGAAGTCTATTTTATTAGATATGTGAATAGCTATTTCATCTTGCTTCTTGAATCTGTTTTCTTGGAAATTTTTTTCCAGCCCTTTACTGTAAGGTGATGTCTTTAATGTTGAGGCGTGTGTGTGTGTGTGTGTGTGTGTGTGTGTGTGTGTGTGTGTGTTTATGCAGCATAATGATGGATACTGTTTTTGCATCCATTCTGATAGTCTGACTTTTTATTGTGAAATTGAGTCTATTGATATTGAGAGATATTAAAGACCAATGATTGCTAATTTTTGTTATTTTGATTTTGGTGGTGGTAGTGTGTGTGTGCGTGCGCACGTGAGTGTGCACACATGCGCACGTGCACGTGCACATATGTGTTTTCCTTCTTTTGGATTTGCTAGTATGAAATTATTTCCTGTTTTTTTGGTTGTAGTTAACCTCCTTCAGTTGGAGGTTTCCTTCTAATACCTTCTGTAGGGCAGGATTTGTGGATAGATATTGTTTAAATTTAGTTTTGTCATGGAATATTTTGTTTTCTTGATCTATTGTGATTGACAGTTTTGTTGAGTATAGTAGTCTGGGCTGTCATCTATGGTCTCTTAGAGACTGCAATACATCTGTCTGCCAGGTCCTTTTGGCTTTTAGAGTCTCTGTTGAGAAGTAAGGCATAGTTGTGATAGCTCTAACTTTATATATTACTTTGTCTTTTTCTCTTTTGACTTTTAATATTCTTTGCTCTGTATATTTAGTGTTTTGGTTATTATGTGGCAGGAGAATTTTCTTTCTTGGTCCAATGTATTTGGTGTTCTGTAAGCTTCTTATGTATTTATAGGCATCTCTTTTTTTTTTAGGTTAGAGAAATTTTCTTCTATGATTTTGTTGAAAATATTTTCTGGACCTTCAAACTGGAAATCTCCTATTCTATTCCTACTATTCTTAGGTTTGGTCTTTTTTTTTTCCTTCTTTCTTCTTTTCCTTTTTTTCTATTGGATATTTTATTTATTTACAATACAGATGTCATCCCCTTTCCCCATTTCCCCTCCCTAGAACCCCCATCCTATACCCCCTCTTCCTTTATGATTTTATAACATTTTGATTACATGCATGTATTAAGGTCAGTTCAAGGTTGAGGGTCTAGCAATACAATAGATGCAAATAGCCGAGGAACAAGCAATACAATAAACACAAATAGTCAAAGAAAAAGCAAGGCATTAAACCCAGTTACATGAACACTCCCGTGATCACTGTTTCTAAGGGCTTATCAGGATAACCAAAGTATCTGAGCCTACTTCCCTGTCCTAGCCCAAGGTTATTTTCATGTCTGAAGCCTACTTACTTGTTCTAACCTAAAATTTAGATTCCTGTCTGAAATTATTTCTTTGTTCTAGCCTAATATTTAGATTTCTGCCTGAGATTACTTCTTTGTTGTAGCCTATGATTTAGACTCCTACCTGAAATTACTTCTTTGTTCTAGTCTAATGACAGATTCCTTCTTGAAGCACACTTCCTTGTCCTTGGCCAATGTCATATTCCTGCTGAGAAGCCCCTTTCCTTGTCCTTGGCCCATGTCAGCTTCTTGCCAAGCAACGTCAAAGGGTCTCCACTTCTCCCCCTTTTTTATTTCGTTAACAAGACTGAGCCTGTCTTAGGTTGTTCTGACAAGAATGCCTTCCTTACCCTTCATGGAATATGCATTATTTAAGGCAATGCATTTCTGTCTTTGGTTGATAAGGCTCTGTGCAGAATCTTACCTGTCCTTGGCTTGCCAGCCTATTAGTTTAATAATTCTGTCTGGGGGTCCATTTTCAGATTTAAGCCATGTACTTTGGCTGCCATGATGTTAATGTTGTTAAAGATAAGCTTTAATATGATGGGCAGGAATAAAAGTATTCCCAGGACAAGAAGGGCTAGCCTGATCAAGCTATATATGCCATTCCTGAAGTTTGACCAAAATGGAAATACTGAGCTCAGGTCATGGATAATTTTATCAGGATTATCTTCAGCATCAAAGGTCAACAGAGCAGCATTCTTTAAATTCATAATCTCACTATGCAAAGTTAACACACACAGAGAGGTGTTAGGATTATGCCAAATATCCTACAGGTGTCTTTAAACTTTTTTCTAATTATAATGACAATCATTGTGAATTTCAAAAGTAACACTACTCCAATGATATTTGTCATGACACTTGGGATGGCTCCTAACTCTTGAACCCTGAACTTCCTTCAGATAATTTGAATGGGTTATAGAGCATCATTCATTGTTCCAGATACCTATATAAATCCTTTTGTATATTCAATACATCAGTAACATTTTTTTTTGCTAGATGGTTAACAAAAATAGTTGTCTTAACTCCTGTGTCAATGCTATTGCAGAAGCAGAGGTGCTAGCAATTAATGGAATTAAAGCTATTATACCAGCAATGATCAAGCCTGCTACCCTCTTGCTTCTTCTTAAAGACTAACTCACTTCTTTTAGCACTTTCAAGCTTTTTTCAGAGAATCAAGGTTTTCTAATACTCAGGGCAGTGAGACAAAAGCTGGTTGATAGACCTCTGTAACAACATGCCAGGTTTCAACAAACTAACATAATTGGAAATTATACAGTCAGTGCAACTTACAATAAATGCTGTAGAAGAGACAAAACCAATTTTAGCTTGACAATTAAAAGAACCTTAAAACATGCACTAACCCTTGTTTGAAATCCAGATCCTGTCCCAACATTATCTCTTGCTATCATAGCATCATATCAAGCTACAGATAGCTTCCAAATATGTTCCTGACAAAATCCAGATTCAGTCTTCCAAAAGTAGACTGTTATTTCTCATATTGGATTGATTTCTAGACCAGTATATGATTGAGTCCTAAAAGCTGGTCACCTTTAAGAAGAATACAAGAGATATAATTTCTCTTTTTGATTCTCTATCCTACAAGGTCTAAAAACTTGAGGCAAGGCAGCTTATCCCATCTGGGATATAGTCATGCAAAGGTGGATCAGGAACATATGTCCAGTACAGCTCCCCAGTCACCCTTGTCAGGGCACTCAGCAAGCTCAGAAGTTGGCATCATTCTTTGTCTCAGCAACAGTATGTCTCACCAGTCTTTTTAAAGTTCCATGAGCCTCTTCCACAATACCTTGTCCTTGAGGATTATACAAAATCCCCGTAATAAATTGTTGACAAAAAGTCTTAACTGCTCAACTACAATCTGCTTTTTTTTTAAATTAGATATTTTATTTATTTACCTTTCATTGTTATCTCCTTTCCCACTCCCTCCCCCAAAAGCCCTATCCCATTCCTCTTCCTCCTATTTCTATGAGGGTGTGCCCCCACCATCCTCCCATTCCCACCTCCCTGCTCTCAAATTTTCCAACACTAGGGAATCCAAACTTTCAGGCACCAAGGCCCTCCACTTCCACTGATACCTGACAAGGCCATCCTCAACTACCTATACAAGTGGAGCCATGAGTCCCTCCCTTTGTGTTATCAGGCTGGAGGTTTTAGAATGGCTATTCCAGCTTGTTTCTTAGGACCATTTGCTTGAAAAATTATTTTCCAGCCTTTCACTCTAAGGTAGTGTCTGTCTTTGTCACTGAGGTAGGTTTCGTGTATGAAGCAAAATTGTGAGTCCTGTTTACATATCCAGTCTGTTAGCCTACGTCTTTTTATTGGAGAATTGAGTCCATTGATGTTAAGAGATATTAAGGAGAGGAGATTGTTGCTTCCTGTTATTTTTGTTATTAGCGGTGGCATTGTGTGGTGTCCAGTCCAGCTGGACAATCAAGTGGGACCCTTAGACCCTGTGGAAAGGACTGAGACTTGTGAGAAAATAAGGAGGCACAGCAAGTCAAGAAATCTGATCAAGCTAGCAAAATTTTTATTGTTCACACAGGTTATATACTCTGAAAACAGGATATGGGGAGGGTAGGAAAGGAAAGAGGGCTTTGCAGGTGGAGGAAGCTAGCTGCAGCTGTGGGGTCTAACTAAGTTATACCTGTTGTTCTCACAAAGCCTTGCTACTGCCTGGGGTTCTAAAAACATCTATCTAGCAGGATGTTGGCTAAATCTAGAGATCAGGAGGAAGGGTTACTAAGGTGGGTTGCTATGAGGCCTTGTTTGAAGTTCTGAGAACTGACAAGTGAATCATGGAAGGTAAGCAGAAAGAAGAGTAGTAGATACGAGAGCCAAGGGTGAGTGTTTGCCAAGAGTAAGGCCTTGCCATGGCTTCCCACAGTGTGGCTATCTTCTTTTGGATTAGTTGGAAGAGGATTACTTTCTTGCTCTTTCTAGGGTATAATTTCCTCCTTGTATTGGAGCTTTCCCACTGTAATCCTTTATAGTGCTGGGTTTGTGTAAAGATATTGTGTAAATTTGGTTTTGTTGTGGAATATCTTGGTTTCTCCATCTATCGTAATTGAGAGTTTTACTGGGTATAATAGCCTAGGCTGGCATTTATGTTCTCTTAGGGTCTCCATGACATCTGTCCAGGATCTTCTTGCTTTTATAGTATCTGGTGAGAAGTCTGGTGTAATTTTCTAAGTCTGCCTTTATATGTTACTTGGCCTTTTCCTCTTACTGCATTTAATATTCTTTCTTTGTTTTGTGCATTTGGTGTTTTGATTATTATGTGATGGGAGGTATTTCTTTTCTGGTCTATTTGGCGTTCTGCAGGCTTCTTGTATGTGTATGGGCATCTTGTTCTTTAGGTTAGGAAAGTTTTTTTCTATAATTTTGTTGAAGATATTTATTGGCACTTTAAGTTGGGAATCTTCACTCTCTTCTATACCTATTATCTTTAGATTTGGTTTTCTCATTGTGTCCTGGGTTTCCTGGATGTTTTGTGTTACGAACTTTTTGCATTTCATGTTTTCTTTGACAGTTGTGTCAATATTTTCTATGGTACCTTCTGCACCTGAGATTCTCTCTTCTATCTCGTATTCTGTTGGTGATGCTTGTGTCTATGACTCCTGACTTCTTTACTAGGTTTTCTATCTCCAGGGTAGTCTCCTTTGTGATTTCTTTATTGTTTCTACTTCCATTTTTATGTCCTAAATGGTTTTGTTCAATTCCTTCACCTGTTTGGTTGTGTTCTCTTGTAATTTTTAAAGAGATTTTTGTGTTTTCTCTTTAAAGGCTTCTACCTGTTTACCTGTATTCTCCTTAATTTCTTTGAGAGTGTTATGTCCTTCTTAAAGTCCTCTATCATCATCATTAGAAGTGATTTTAAATCTGAATCTTGCTTTCCTAGTAACATGGGGAATTCAGGACTTTCTAGTGTGGGAGAACTAGGTTCTGATGATGCCAAGTACCCTGGGCTGCTGATGCTTATGTTCTTGTGCTTGCCTTTCACCATTTGGATTTCCTTAGTGCTACCTGCCCTGTCTCTGACTGGAGCCTGTCTTTCCTATTATCTTGGTTGTATCAGAACTGTGTAGGGTGGTTGTTACTACTGGAGTTAGAGCTGAGGCCTAAGATCTGCTCAGTGCTTGGGCACAGACCAGAAGGAACCAGTGCTCCAGGCCAAGAGTGAATTCCTGGGTCTTAGTGGGTCCCAGTTACTGTCTGTTTGGGGTGCATATTGCTGTCTTCTTACCTAAGATACTGCCCGGGTTAGAGCTCCTGGGAGGCCCGCTTCCTCTGGGTTTTGTGAGATTGGGTGCAAAGCTGCAACCTGGGATCTGCTCTGTGCTCAGGCCCAGGTTGGAAGGACAGGTTTGATCTTTTTAAAAGTGTCCCAGATATCCTGGATGTTTTGTGTCAGACACTGTTTAGATATAACAATTTCTTTGGCCAATCTATCCATTTCTTCTATCATATCTTTTATGCCTGAGATTATGTCTTTCATCTATTAAATTCTATTGTTGATGCTTGAATCTGTATTTTCTGTTTTTTTACCTAGGTTTTCTATCTCCAGGATTCCCTCAGTTTGTGTTTTCTTTATTGCTTCTATTTCCGTTTTCAGGTCTTAAACAATTTTTATTCATTAAAATACATAAAAACCAAAATGCAGTTTTACAACCTGTTTGTTCGTATTTTCCTTTATTTCTTTAAGGGATTTATTAGTTTTCTCTTTAAAGGCCTCTATCATTGTCATAAGATTGGATTTAAGGTCATTTTCTTGTGTTTCAGTTGTGTTACAATATCCAGGGCTTGTTGTAATATGACAGCTGGGCTTTAGTAGTGCCATATTGCCCTGGCTCTTGTTGATTGTGTTCTTATGCTGGCCTTTAGCCATCTGGTTGTTGCTGGTACTGGCAGACTTCTGGGAATGCAGGCAGAGTTGTGAGCTGGAAAACAGCACAGGTGCAGCTCACTGTTGCTGGGCATGCCCCAGAGGGACCTGGCAGGTAAGGCATTGTTGAGGGGTAAGGGGTCTCACCTCATTGTCATTGGTGCCAGCAGGCCTCAGAGAATGCCTACAGAGCTGTGGGCTGGAAAATGGAGATCAGAGGACCAGGTAGGCAGAGTTCACTGCTTTTGGGTGTGCCCTGAGGGGACCTAGCAGATAAGTGCTTGGAGGTAGGGTCCCACCTAGCTGTCCCTGATGCCAGCAGGCCTCTGGGAATGAAGGCAGACCTGTGGCTTATTGTTGCTTTTTATTTGTTGGTGTGGTGGTTTATATTTATAATAATAAAATAAAAACATTTCTGTCATTTGTCATACTAGCATGAAGTTTTAAAAACTATTTTTAAAAGATTTATTTCTTTTGTTTTATGTATGAGTATTTTATCTGTATGAATATGCATATCCCTTGGACACCATGGCAGCTCACAACTGTCTGTAACTCTAGTTCCAAGTTAGCAGCAAGCGGTAAATGATGATAGCAGGGAATGCAGATGACTCCTGTTAGTTCTATCAAGGCTAGCATGAGCAGAGAAAATGGAATTCTTTGCCATCTTTAGAAGTACTTTCCTTAAACTAAAATTCTGCTATGTTTGTGTAGAAATGTCTTAAGATTTTATTCATAAGAACTTTCTGAGAAAATTCCTTGGGAGGAATGATTAAAATTGACAAGATTAAAATATATTTGCTAGCTAAATAAAGACATGTATTAAATAGTTCAAGAACAAATGGACATGGTATAAGCAATTTCAAAAATGGGAATAATTTTACTTTGACTTGTATAATTTTAAAATTAGCAAACTTTCATCTTGAATTTTAAATATTTGTATTTAATTGGCATATATTAAATAGTATAGGCAGAAATCCAGTTAATTAAAACTCCAATTTGCTGCTCTTGCCAAAATATCTGACCTTTTTTTCTTTTGAAAATAGATGGTGAATTTGTTAAGTTGAAAACTTTTAGTGCACCTTGCTTTAGTGTAGTACTTGAATTGTTAATCAATTAATATGTGTTAATAAGATACTGCTGGTCCTGTGAAATTATCTGGGAGAAAATGCGCAGTTTTAGCGTCTCCAGTGCTACATGCGGTTTTGGTATAACGTGGAATGTTCTTTGTAGCACATTTGGGCTAAAAATTTGGGCTAAAAATAACGTTAACAAAGGTATAATGTTCATTGGTACGTGTCTTTCTTACTGCCTTTTTTCCTGTGTACTCCTGCCCTTAGCACGTAACATATATGGTCTGACATCTCCATTCAGAGTCAGACACAGTAGCACAATGCATTACAGGTACATGGAAAAGCTTACGTAAACCTTAAGCAAAAGATCGGTGTATAGATGTCAGTCTTTAAACATCTATAGTTAGTAAAGACTTCGCAGATGTAGAGCTATCTACCTCTAAGTACATATTTTGGCATAATTAGCTTTATTTTGAGACAATTACTTTTAAATTAATAGTTTTTAAAAAACTGGTGATATAGCTTAGTGATAGGAGCATTTACACAGGCCCCAAGTCCAGTCCTCAGCATTTCAGAAAAAAATGCATCCATAGATTCTTATGTGGTAATTATAGTAGTTAGGCATGAAGACACAGCTCATCATCTCAGCCCTCAGGAAGCTGAAGCAGGAGGATTATCTTAACTTTGAGGCCAGCCTGGGCTATAGTAGGAGTGGTTGTTCTAAGCAGGAGGTGTGAGATGATGACCTGGGGAAGGAGAACAACACAAGTGAACAAGGTCAACGTGGGACAAAAATTTCCTTTGTTACTGAAGATAGCAGCAAGTGGTGTTTGCTGAGGTTCTGTTTCTGAGAGTTGTAAGATGGCTTTCCTATATTTTGGCCAAAATAATTTCCTTCTTGGTAGATTTTTAGTCTGCAAATTACAACTTCATTTAGGTTCTTGTTTGTTTCCCATTCTAGGTGGTAGAGTTGACTGGGAATGGATTCCTAAATACATGTGCCATTTCTCTAATTCTGTTGGCAGATGAATTATGGATTTTTTTTGTTTACATACTAGGCAAATACTTATTCTTTATTCCTATGACAGCATAATAAAGACTTTTGTCTGAATCCAAAATGAGAGGGGAAAAAAAGTTCAATGCTATCCATTTCCGTAAAGGTCTTATAAGTAGATAGAAGAGGTAGGTACTACAGTGAAAACTGCTGTCCGCAGACCATGACAGAACTCAGTGGCTAAGGGGATCCACTGTCAAACTTGACAACTGGAGTTGCATCCCTGGAATCCACAGGGTGGAGGGAGAAAACAAATTACATACATGCACGTGCACACACACACCCCCCCACACAATAAACACTATTAAAAAATTAAATCTGCTGACTGTGATTCTTGTTTCCCTTCCGGTGTCTGTTTCAGTCATCTAAGTACAGTGCATTGATACAAACTGGAGGACGGGAAAGTCTGTTAGTTTCTCAAACAGAAGTCATCACTACAAGTAGCAATGTAACACTTAACATGCAGACTTTACATGGGCCAGAGAAATGGCTCAATAGGTGAGGTGCTTGCCACAAAGCTTGAGAACCTGAGGTCAGTCCTAAGAACCCACACGGAAGAAGGATAGAACCAATTATGCCCTGTCATCTGAACTTCATACTTCTCCTGTGGCATGTCTGTGCAGGTACACATACAAATAATAACAGTAGTAGTAATAAAACAATGACAATAACTGCAGTAATAAATATGTAAGATGTAGTATAATTTTTAATGTAGAATTTGCAGTTATATCACAGAACTTTGGACCCCAAACAGTTTGTTTCTCTGGAAAAACAAAGTCACCCTATATATTACTGTGTACAATGAGTGCCCAATAATTGATTCAAGTATTTGTATTTATTATGTTGATTTAGTTTCTATTTCTTTATGGGTATGTCTCTAAATTGTCTTGTATTTACTAAACTGTACTAGGTTAAATTGTAGAAAATTCAGATTATCATTTTAGTGCTGATTTATGATTCATATATATGATATATTTCTACCCAAAATAGTTAGAAATGTTTTATAATAAAAGTTGATAGCACAATTCAAAACAGATAATAGCTTTACAAATTTAATAATTTTTTTTCTGGTGGTTCAGAAACTCATTAGTAAATTATAGAGAGTTATAAAAGTAATATGTAGAAGTTCACTCACAAATCATTACATCACTTGTATTCAACTGAACAAGGTGTCTATACTTGTGTTTAGTGTTGTGTGACATATGTAAATACACAGATCCTTTCTGAGATTGTAGCTCTCTTACAGATATAAAGATACAGTTAAAAGTGAAATGAGAACGATATGACAGTTGTTTCTTTGTGATACTCTTTTCAAGATTTGCCAGTTTTCCTTGATTTCTAATAGAGTCATAATTACAAATGGATGCTTCCTAAAATTATTATGTTTAGTTAAGAGTGTGTGTGTGTGCACACGCATCTGCAAGCATGCACACACTCACGCATGCACATATGCTCACACTTGCTTATGTGTGTCTCTTTGTGCAAACATGCACATGCCAAAGCTTATAAAGGTCAGAGAAAAACTTGTGGGAGTTGGTTCTTTCCATCCATGTGGATTCTAGAGGGAGAACTGAGGTTGTCCGTCTTGGTGACAAGTCCCTTCATCTGCTGAGCCTTCTCACTAGCCCTACGAATGGATACTTTTGTGCATATAGTGGACATTTGGAACATGTTTGATGTTCTGGAGTGCCTACTACCTAGCTTTGGTGAACATTTTAGATACTATATCTTGTTGACATCAAAACTCTCAAACAAATATGTTTTTCCCTTTAGTGAAATATTTGTCCATCCTGCAAAAGTAGTCATTTATGCTTTTGGGAGTTACCCCGTGTTCTCAAAACAAATTCAGTGAACTGTGTGTTCTCTAAAAGTTCCTAGATAACTAGATGGAGGTGCTGGGTGAGGGGCTGGTCCCAGCAAGTTTGTTGCTTCAGAGGCACAGGCGAGAGGGTCACATCAAACTCAAGGTGGAACCAGATTTACAAAATGAGTCCCAGGCTGGCCTGGGTTACAGTGTGAGAACCTGACTCAAAAAAAAAAAAATGGCCTTAAGTAAACCAGATAATGACAGTTATGTAGGTTGAAAACAAATAGAAGAAAAACAATTCAGTTCTTCCACTAATATATAAAATCTCTGGTAGATACCATGAAGGAAGAGCTGCAGTGGCCCACAGTGTTGCTTGGCTGAGTTCAACCTGGAAAGGCATGGCTCCAGAGACTTGGTCCCAGGATTGCTTCTTGTTACTGATGTGCCTTGTCATGTTTGTCATCGCCATGTTACTTATTTATTGGCTTGGTATGAATGGAGACCCTCACAACCTGGTGTGATTACTTCCTGAGTGATCACTTACTCTGTGGGGCAAGTTTCCCTCAGATCAACAGGAAGATGAAAGTTCTGGAGATCATGCTGGTTAGATAATTAATGATTTTATGGAATTTCTCATCTGATAGTAGTTTTAAGAAGTTAGCTTGATTTAAATAATGTTTGGAAGGTGGGGTAGTTGATAGAAAGTTTAAAACTGGAATCAAAAGTAGACTGTGCCCCTTGTAGAATGGCAAGAGCTGCATGACTTAGAGAGGGAGTACAGCTGCACACTCATGTATTACAAGCACAGGACTGTAGCAGCAAGAAAAGTAGGCTTGGGACAAGCTAGTGGTCACTTTAGGTTGGGCCTGAGTTCCTTGATCTTATGATCTAGGCATGTCTTAACAGGTTTTTGGTGTACACCATGAAATAGAAAGATTATGGATAAAAGAAAACAATTCTATTATGGGTATAAACACAGAACAGATGATTAGCCAGACTAGGTGATCAAGACTTTAAAAATAAGGCATAAGACAGATACTCTGTTCCTTAGTAAGTACAGATCATTGTCAACCAAGAATAGGGAAAAATTTGTTACTATAGACTTGGTCTGGTTAAACTTTGTTAATCTCTGACAAAAGAATTATGGCTTTGGGGTTACAGCTTGTGGAGAGATAGGTGAGAATTGTTTAGTGAGATATGTTTCAAAAAAGGAATACATAATAATCCTGTTGTAATTTCCTCTCATGTAATGATTTTAATCTTCTGTTTTTGAAAAATATGTTTTTGTGGTGATTGTTTTTAGAAAATGTGTAACTTGTGGCTATGAGGAAACTTTTTTTCCTAAATAAAAAAACTTTCTCTTAAGGAGTATAAAAAGGGTTAAAAGAAACAACAACAGAAAACCTGCCTTTGCCTTAACATTCTCTCTCTCTCTCTCTCTCTCTCTCTCTCTCTCTCTCTCTCTCTCTTTGTGTGTGTGTGTGTGTGTTTGTCTCCCCCCACTTTTTTTCTCTAATCACTGGCTGCCATAGGCAGCTGCCCCAGTCGATTGCTATCAGGAACAACCCCGTCAACCCTGACAGTGCTCACCCTGGTCAGCTATTATAAGTACTGACCTCAATTGTTGAAGACACACATTTCTGCCTGACTCAGTTTACCCTGTGGTGCCAAAGCTGATCTTTGACACGTCTCTTTAGCTGGTAGGCATAAAGAATGCTTAGAGAATGAAGCATACATTGAATTAACTATATAATCAACACTGAAGGTGATATACACTAACATATATTGGATTTGCTTAATAATACATAGGGATTAAAGAAAAAGAACACTCAAATATCAATTTCAAATGTTATAGTAACATATACTTGTTTTTTTTTTTTTTTTAAATATTGTACAGCTCTTCAGCATGCAGGAAGAAATCCATCCCAAAAGACCATTGATAAGTATTGGACTCCTCAAACTGCCAAACTAAATTTTGATGATTTTTGTATAATTTTAAGCAAGGAAAAACCTACTTCAAAAGCAGCATTGCTAAAATCATTTAAACAGTTAGATGTAAATGATGATGGCGCTATTCTACACTCTGACCTTCATAAATATCTAACAAAGGTAAGACCTGGGAGACTTTTATACTATGCGTATTTGTAAAGCAACTGGAGTTAAGCGTTGGCTACCCAAATCCACATTAAAGTAAGTATTCTCTCTCAACAGGTGCAATAAGTGGCATACAGTATTTATAAAGCATTTGCAGTCCTCCATTAAAAATGCTTTGTAGATAAAAGAGAAAGTAAAATGTTGAGCCTATGTTTCAGTCTCCTTTACTCCTATGCAATTCTTTACTGCGCAGAACTTGGAAAATCCATAATGGGTCCTTCATGTGATTAGTAAAGGAAAATAAGTATAAATGTAATTAGAAATAATTTTTATTTCTTTTTTTTTTTTTTTTTGTTGTTGTTGTTTTGTTTTGTTTTGTAAGACAGGTTACTCTCTGTAGCCCTGGCTGTCCTGGAACTGGCTTTGTAGACCAGGCTGGCCTTGAACTCAAAGATCCCCCTGCCTCTGCCTTTCTGTGCTAGAATTAAAGGTGTGCAACACCGAGCCCATCTTATTTTGTTTCTCGAATACTTTTAGAGGATATTATTACTTTACTTCAATATCCATTAGTACAGACTCTGTAATATAAATTTTAAAATGGAAATTAAGCATATTGTGACAAAATTTTATGACATTTTATTTAATATAATCTCATTATTGCTTAATATAATTTTCATTCTGACTTACAATGAAACCAGCTATTCAAACTTATTTGTAGAAGAGATTAAAATGTATTTCCAACTGTGCACTGTAACCCATGCCTTTAATCCCAACACTTGGGAGACAGAGGCCGCAGATCTCTGTGAGTTCTAGGCCAGCCTGGTCTTTATAGGAAATTCCAGGTCAGTCAGGTCTACATAATAAAATTATCATAAATGAAAAAATTTTTTATGAATATGTGAATTATTGAATAATTCAATCATTGTGGATAACAAAGCATTACTTACTTCTTTTAAAATAAATCTTACTTTATTTTTAGAGAGGCGAGAAGATGACTCAGGAAGAAGTAAATGCCGTAATAAACTTGGCTGGCGTAAATGCTAATGGAAAGTTTGACTACGTTAAGGTAGATAAGTCCATACTGATATAAACTTGCATGCTCTATAGGGACTTACTTTTAATTTTCCTGAATGTTGCTACGGTATAACTGAGAAAATGATATATATTTATAGTGTGCAAAGATGCTCTTGACCTATGCATACATTGTAAAACGATTAGACATCATCCGACAAGTGGCTTGTTATTGTTGTATTCAACCCCGGGCCTCATACATGCTAAACACTGTACCATGAAGATCAACTCCAGACCCTGTACGAGTATCTTTTTAATATTGGCAAGGGCACAGCTGTGTGCTGTATACCCATTATACTTTCAATTTATCCTCTTGAGTTCCACAATTATGATCTGCTGATATAAAAATAATATAGGGTAGCATCCTGAATCTGAACATGCAAAATATGAAATGCTCCAAAATCTAAAGCCGAAGACTGTGTGTGAGCACATGTGAAGCCTCCTATAAATAGTGGACAAAACTCCTTCTGGGCTATTTGTATAAGCAGCACATGAGACATATGTGATTTTTTTTTTTAACTAGACTCAGAATCCTCAAGATATCCTACTATATGTCTGCAAATGCACCAAAATCAGAAGCCGTCTAAAATGCTCTTGGTCCCAGCATTTTGAGTAAGGGCTTCTCTGCCTGTACAACCAAGTTAAAATACATATTCATGCACATACAGGTACACAAACAAGCATAGGGACTCCCTTCAGAAATGAACCTTTTCTATGGTGGAGCACTCATGAAAATTATTTAGAACAAATGCAAGTCTCTGTGTCCTGTAAAAAAATTAAATAAATAAATCACCTCTCCTGGTGTACCATTCGTTTTCACTGAGTGTGACCTCACTGATTGATGGCTATGTTTCACTAGGTCACTTGGGGCTGGGCAGTCTGGTTCAGGAAAATAACATGAGCACCGAGTAAAGTAAGAAATGCATTTCAGCAACGAGCCTCCTTGCCTACTAATATGTATTTGCCTCCCTTGACTCCCAGATATAGGACTGAACGTTCTTTCCACCAGCTGACTTTTTTCTCTTTCCTTTAGTTTTGTAAATTATACATGACAACCAGTGAGCAATGTCTCAAGACTACACTAGAAAGACTGGAGGCCGACAGTAAACTGAGGCGTCAACAGTTTGGAAGCCATGTCGAAGGGTCCCCTGAAAGGGTTCCGTCACCAGCACCAAAACCATCACCTAGGATCATCAGAAAAAATGACCAAGAAACATTCTCAAGTAAAGGTATTTACTCTCAATACTAGTAATTTTCTGATCAGAGATGGTGGTGGTGATAATTCAAACAAAACTGTCCTTTCATCTCAGGTTATCAATGATAAGGTAACTGAGAATCTAAGCATTAGCCACCATTTCTAGACATTCCTAGCTGTAAAAATCTACTGGAGTAAAATTTTTATTATGGAACTTTACTTGGTTAGGCTCATTATATTTTATTAAAACTAAAATTTCAGACTAAAAGGTGACATATTGAAATAAAGAATCTTAGTAGCACATAAATTAAAGACCATTAAAGCCTGGTCAGTATAAAACCTCTGATTGCATTTTAATAGGAAGAACAGAGAGTGACATTGATGCATAGACAGTATGGCGCCATGTTTAGAAATACACTGCTTCTGATCACTTTTCATATATGTGACCAAATGACAGTTACTCTTTACAGGTGACACAAGCCATGCCTTACTGTCAACAACTAGAAAGTTCAAAACATCTGTTTCTTTTACAATGACCATGAGCGCCAACAGTAACCGAGACTCAACGTTAACTGAGCCAAACTTAAAGGTATAGTACTTTAAATGAACAAATACAACTTTTTCTGAAAAGTATTTGACTTTAAGATTATTAATAATTATTGAATGTATACAGGGGACCAATGGGGTTTGTGAACTAATTTGAGTTTTTTTCTATAGAATGCAGCATATCTATTTGTAATATTTAAATCATATTCTCTCTCTCTCTCTCTCTCTCTCTCTCTCTCTCTCTCTCTCTCTCTCCCTCTGGGTAGCAGGCAGCATGGGCATGCCATAGTGCATAAGTGGAGGTCAGAGGACAACTTGTGATAATAGGCTCTTACCTTCTACTGTGTGGGATCCAGGATGAAATTTGAGTTGTGTACTTTGTAGACATCTTTGTCTGCTGAGCTATCTTGCTGACCCGAGTTATGATATTTTAAACTAAAAATAATGAGTATGAATATTATTATATATGAGGTCTTTAGTTTATTATTATATATAAGGTCTTGAGTTTTTGAACTTGATAAATAGATTAATTAAATATGGACCTTAGCAAATAAAATTTTTTTTTTGTTTAACAAATACTTTCCCTAGGTGCTTCTTAAATAAATCATTGATTCAATATCAATTCCTGTGAGAGAACGACCACAAAGTCACTTTGCTAAGTCAATATTTGTAGAGTGTTAATATTGATCTTCTTCCTTTGTTTTCCCTTTCTAGACTCAACTTTTACTAGTTTTCTTTCAGCAGAAAATAATAGCTACAGAAATATAAAACATTAACTGGAAACTGCAAGGATACATTAAGAATGTGCACCTGGAGACCTCTGTGAAGGGGGGAAATGGTTATGACCACACACTATAATGGCTGCTAGAGAACGGAACTGATTGTTCTCCAGAGCTGCATTCTTGTTTCAAATAACAACTCTGTATTTGTTATTGAACTCTGAAGTCCCTTATATCTTTAAATTGCTAGACAGTGACATTTGTTCTATATTAAAATTTTAAAACATCATCTCTAAGGAATTTTCCTCTGACTGTTTAGGAATCTATACACCCTAAGCAATTTGGTGTGCCTGTCCAGTATGCTCACACATATTTCGTGTTCCAACAATATTAGTTTTCACCAATAGAACCTTTTTGTATTTTGTAATTAAGGTAAAAGTTAAAATATTGGCCTGATTAATTATGATTTACTTAATTATAAAGTGAATTTTAGTCATCATATAGAGATATAAATAGTATTAATTAGCCATATAAATACATTTGTTTTGTTCAGTCCAACAAGTAATTTCTCTCTCTCTCTCCTCTCTCTCTCTCTCTCTCTCTCTCTCTCTCTCTCTCTCTCTCTCTCTCTTTCTCTCTCTCTCTCTTTGTAGTTTTTGAGACAGGGTTTCTCTATGTAGCTCTGGTTGCCCAATAACTTGCTCTGTAGATCAGGCTGGCTTTGAACTCAGAGATCTGGTCTTCCTCTGCCTCCTGAGTGCTGAGATTGAAGGTGCACACCACCTCCTAATAATTTTTAATCAAGTAATTTGTATCAATTATTTTGCTTAGTATAAAATATAGACCTTGAATTAACAAAATTTTCATTTTATTATAAGCTGTCATATGCCAAGGTAGTATGGCATAGTATTTCATTGTTATAATGATTGTTATAATAAATATTTATTGATTGGATACTTTGTAAAAGGAGTCTTCTTGGAATTGATAAAGAGCTCAGAATAAACAGACCTGAGAGTAAATCCTGGCTGTCCTCTAATGATTGTGTAAATGGGGTAAATTTAACAGCCTCTCTTTTTGAGTCTGATTTTCCTTAACTGGGACTTGGGAATAATTTTATTTTATGTATTTTAAAAGATGTAAATCTTTTCAAAGCATTTATCACAGTACTAGGGACATAGTCTCTTAAATACAGAAAGACACAAGTACAGTTCTTTTTATGGAAATGAGATGGGAAAGTCTACTTGAAGGAAAGCTATTTCTGTATTAGATTGTGAATGGAAATGGGAGAAAGGCTTACCTGAGAGGCTGATAGAGTTATCTCTTTATGTCTCAATGCCAGCTTGTCCTGTGGTAGCTCTTGAGCATCCTAGGAACAGGAGTGTCTAAAGGCCATCCCAAGATTAGTCTGCAGGCTATAGATAGTGGATGCATGTGTGTGTGTGTGTGTGTGTGTGTGTGTGTGTGTGTGTGTGTGTGTATATGGAAGGAGTGCTGGATGCACTCCCGTATGGACTGATGTTTCTAATCTGAAGCTTTGTTTTTTGTTGTTTTATTTTGGAACAACTTTATTTTCATAAATGCTATATACATTTGTAACCATTCTAATAAGTGTTTGGTTATGAAAATTCAAAATAAATTACTAATGAGACAGCTAAATAGTCTTCAAGTACTATAAGCCAGTTGGCAACCTTGGCCTATGGAGAACAGAGAAGTACAAAATTGCACAGCAAATGAGCAGCTTAGATGTGTAAAATTGTTGCAGTGGGGCAAGCAGAAGCCAGAGTTCAAACCCTGTCCTGCCTACCTGCCTGTCCTCCTGCCCGTTTGTCCTCCTGCCCACTTGTCCTCCTGCCTGCTCGCTTGCCCTCCCTCCCTCCCTTCCTTCAATGCTTTTGCTCACTTTATAAAAGCCATTGTCTTGCTGTATTTATCCAGGCTGTCCTCTAGCTCACAGGCTCAAGCAATTATTTTCTTTTAGCCTCCTTGAGTACCTGGAACTATAGGCACCAAGCTTAGCAGCTGGATTGAAAATCATATATGCATATATTTATAAAAGATTTGAATTACAGGAGGAAAATATGCACTTTACAGAGACTGTCTATACATGACTGCTATTGGTCATACTTCAACACTGTGTCACCCTTCTCCTTTTAATCTTGAATTCTATGTAGTTACAGTCTGTAATGTTCAAGAAATGTCAAGAATTTTCTCTTGAGAGATGAATAGCTTTAACTTCCTTGCTATAAAGTCAATCACAACTGAAATTAGAATAGTCCACAAGTCAGCAGTTGTATCCCCAGAGATGTAACCCTGCCTGTATTCATACTCCTAATTTGGATTTGCCTAAATCTGTATCTTAGTAATGTATTTTATATGATAGGTACCCCCCTCTTTTTCTATCTCTCTCTCATACACACATACATATCATACAACACACACACACACACACACACACACACACACACACACACACATGGTATCAAACTATATGTATTTACAACATGTTATATGTCTATAAGCCATATACATGTGAAACATATACACAAGTTTCTCTATAAAACAGTATAACCATATCATATAAGCATGATACAATTATAGCAAGCAAATTGAAAGTGATTCACTCTTAATTTTGGTTAAAGAACCAGTTATGTTTCTTTTTCAAAACGTTAAGCAATTTAACCTGTCAATTAAATGATAATCCATATTAGTTTTCTTTTATAAATCATCTATTTAAACTTTTATTTTAAAAGTATTCTTTAATGATGAAAAGGTTAACAATTTTTTATTTACTTCAACACAATGAAAGCAAGTATCTTCCAATAATAATGTGACATAGGTGTCTTGGTCATGCTGCCATCTGCGGCACATCCATTCACTAACTCCTGTTCACCTAGATTGCTGATAACAAAATTACATGTGAGGACAGGGTTTACCAGAGTGACCCAGAAAGATGTAACTTAATTGGTATGTTCATTTTGATCACTATTTTCTAATTTAAAATCTGTAGTTTGTGTCTTTAGTATTGCCTTATTTCTTATGAATGAAATAAGTAAAATCTGTGAACCACAAGTGAAATAACAGTTGTTTGCATTTATAGGAAAACTCTTGAATTGGTAGAGTCTAGCACCATCTCATGCCCACTCTAAGAATTACAAGCTGTTTTATTTGTGAAAAAATATGTCACACGTGAAGTTTCCTCTTCTAGTGTTGTAAAAACATTTTAAAAATCAGTGCACTTCTATCTTCTCATAAAACCTCAAGCTACAGCCTGGCCTGCATTCCGTTCAAACTGATTTATTTGAACAATTCAGACAATTTTTCAGTAATTTTTTTTAAACTTTTAATTCATAATGTGTCTGGCTTCATGGCCAGTAAAATAAAATAAAAACCAAAACCAACAAAGCAATCAACCAACCAACCTAACAAAAAACCCTTTGTGTGATTGAAAGTTCTGTTTTAAATGAAATTTCAAGTTGAATAAGCATTATGTGTGCAATAAGTTTGGTAGATCTTAAAAAAACAAGCGTCTCTTTTTAAATGGTATTGCTCCAGGATTTCCTAGTGATGCTGTGCACCGTCAGAACAGTGTGACTGTTTCCCAGTGTTCACTTGCTGTCGATCATGTGGCACTTGTCTTACTTTTTTATAGCTTCCCCTGTTGTTTCCAGTCCTATTAACCTCTGTTTGGAGGTTGGCAGACTTCCAGCTTCTTTTTGAAACTTACGAATTCTTTTCTATTGTAGCTTTTTTTCTACAACTAGAACTTGGGAAAGATCTCTGATAAAAATGTTAGCTTTCTCAGCAAGATTTTTAAAAGTCATCTATCAGCCCACAGCACTGCCTGCAAAGGAGCTGTCTGCCATAGACAACTTCTTTCATTAGTTTCCCATTGGCACAAATCACACTAACTTCTAATATACTAAACACGGTGCATTAAAAAAGAAAAGTTCATTTAGGGTGGTGAAAAGACTCAACAGGTAAAAGTTTGACAACTTGAGTTTAATCCCCAGGTCCCACAGTGGAAGGAGAGAGCTGACCCCCAAAATATGGACTGCTGCTGCACACATGGTTATGATACAAATATTAAAAATGTGGCTAACTTCCAAAATCTTCACTTTTTAAATTAAAAAGTGAAACACTTAAGCTTGTTTTAGCCCAAAAATGTCCAAATAATTCAGAATGATAATGTTCTATCACTGTGTATTATGTTATAGATGATTATATATAGATAATATAAATATGAGACTTAGTTTAACACCCACTTTAAAACCACTAATTCATGTTAGTGCTTTTGTTGAGGTTTTTAATTTTGAGGGAGGATCTCACTATGCAGCCCCAGCTGTCCTGAAGCTCTCTACTCCAAAGAGTCCTCAAAGTTGCTGCCATCTTCCTGTTTCTGCCAAATGTTAGGATCGTAGCAAAACCACCATGCCCAGTAGTTATGGCATATATTTAAATGGAAAATTGAGCAGAACCCGGGATAAAACTAATGGTACTAGAAAGGCATCTAAAAGCATTGAGAACTGTGCTGTCATCTTGCCATGTTTTCCCAGCTTCTCCTGTCTACCAGAAAGGATGTCTGGATTGCCTTTTCAACCTCTGTCTTTAAAATGAGCTGACATCCTGGATGTAAAAGCACAAAACTTTAAATTCCCCAACCCCACCCCCAAATTGCAAACACTAACATGCTACCACAAGTACAAAGCTCCACACCTGACTTCATGTGATGGTTGTACCCAGCATAGGCATGTGCTGCATGCTTAGGCTATGTGTAAATCATGCATAAAAAACAGTAACCCTCATGTTTAGACTTTGATGTCATCTCAGAGACATCGTGTTATGTATAAACAGATTTTCCAAAAACCGAAGAAAAAGGTAACATCTAGAACACTTCTGATCCCCATGACTTTAGATCAGGATGCTCACTGTTTTACCTACATTGTGTAATTTTGAATTGTCCTTTACCACTGCAGGTAAATGTAAAGCATGTGTTCCTAAGGAACGCCTGATGGACCTGAGTCTGATAATGCTGTAATCAAAATGGATCGAAACAAAGCCATTTCATGGCAGAATCATGATTCCAGCGGTCTCAAGAGATAAACTATTTAAATACTATATGTTTATATATTTTCTTTCTTGTCCTTATAAATCATTGACATGCCAAGTCATGTAGACTATGTTAAGGACAGTGCGCTCTGAGCCCTGTATCTGTTGAGTCCATGATGTGTTCCCATCCAAGAGATTCCAGGGAAGCTAAATGATAGTCTATGTATATGCTTTTCATTAATAGTTGAACTTTTGACTCAAGCCCAAGTTTGAACTTCATGGTACTAAAGCTAATAAAAAATGCTACTCACATTGCCCCATAGAATTTAAAACATCACATGCAATAATTTGTTTCTGTCTTTGGTGATATACTTGAAATATTAATTTCAATCATTTAAGGTCATTATATTAATTTCTTAGGATTAAAAATACCACTATCTTTTATGGCCTAATGGTGAGACCATGCATGTAATTAGTGACTGACTGAAAGCTCAAATGTTAGTTCAATAGCAATGATAAGAGCTTAAAAATCAGTTTAAAAAGACACCCATTTATAAAAAAATACTAGACAGGTGTGGTGGTTCATACTTATAATATCAGCACTCAAGAGGATGAAGCAGGAGGATTGCTGCAAGTATAAACTGAGGTACTGACCCAAAAAGGGGGATTTACATCAATTGAGAAATAACCAAACACAAAATAAAAAATGACAAGTACATACATCAGTGCTTACAAAGGTATTGATATCTAAAATAATTTATTAAAATAAGAAACTGCCAAGTCTGCAAATAAGTATGAAAGTAGGAGATAAATAGGCAGTTCACATGAAAGGGAACAAAAAGTATAAACATATGGCAAAATGTTAATCTCTGAAAGTGTAATCAGAAATTCTAGTTAATATAAGAGTTACTAAAATCACAGTTTTTGCTGTCAGTTACATCTGGCACACAAAGTGAACATACCACTGTGTTTTATGTACCTATGCTTTGACTAGAAAATCTTTCTCCACAATCCTCAATTTTTTTCATAACATAGTTTGACCAAATTTTATTATAAAATTATTATATTTCATATAATTGCTGGTCTTATAAAATAGCGTCACTGAGTTATAATATGGAATGCATATTAATAGATCTAAAGCTATACTTTTTCTCTAGAATTTCTTTTTAGAGAAATTATTTTTTTTAGGAGAAAAACTTTTAAATAAAGCAATATTCATGTTAATATTATGTTTGCTGATGAGAAATTGGAAATGAACTAAATGTTCAACACTTTGTCTTTTTAAACAGAAAATATTTTTTATGTAAGATTAAATTTTAAAAACCAAAGGAAAATGGTGTTTTTTAGAATATAAAACTTGATTTCTATAAAGGTTTGTATTAGAAAAGATTATCTTACAATCATAATATGATAGCAGAATTATAGGGATTTTGATCCTAAATTTTTGTCTTACATATATAAATATATTTGAAATAATTATACTTATATAATAAAAATGTTATATAAATATATACAAGGAAAGTTTTGCCTTTAAGAAGGATTGAGAAGCTGGATGTGGTGGTACATGCCTTTAGCTTTAAGTCCCCATTGTTGGGAGATAGAGACAGTCTGTGAGTTCAAGGTAGCCTGGTCTACACAGTAGTTTCTAGGTCAACTGGAGCTAAACAGAAGAGAGTGAGCAATTATTCTCGATCTAAATAATTTTTAGTCTTGCTTGTTCATAGTACAGAGTGTGATGTTATTACTCTATGTCTAATGTGGATCTTTTGAATAATTATCAATGTTACTAAGTCCTTGAAGTTAGTATCTAAATATCCTTACAGAGAAGTAGTCAGAATTTTATTATAAAGTCAATTCAGTCCTCATTGATACTCTAGTTTTTGGAGATCAAAAGAAACAGTACAGAAATTTGGCTTCTGGCAAGTTCACTAACTAAAGTGAAAAGCATTTTCCACACATTTATGGTAGTGACAAAATTTGATAAATCAGTAAATTGTCTTTTACTACGTGCCCAATGCGGTGTTCTCAAATTTTACTTAACTTCTGTGATGGGAAGGGCTTTGGCTAGCTGACAGTTTTACCAGATTCCTCTCCTCCTTTTCTTTAAAAAAAAAGAAAAAAAAGTTTTAGGCAAGGTTTATGCAGGTCTCAGAGTCCGCTCCTTCTGCTCTAGCCAGAGTGGTGGAATCACAGGGAACACTACCAGGTCCAGGTTCTCGGTGTAGTTTTAAGAGCAATGAAGCTTTTATTTATAAACTTTTATTGAAATGATTCTGTGGGTTGTTATGTAACTAATTTTTAAGTACAGGCTCCTGCTCCTGCTCCTTTTCATTTTAGTTTTAGTAATGCTTACTTCTTCATTCCTGTTATGCTTCTAATGCTGAGCTCATCAGGACTGTGACAGATGTATATTTTATAATTGTCTTCCATGATGCATTTTTCTAGCTTTTCATTCTCTAAATAATGTTGATCAGAGCTGCAGAGAGCACATGCTGCTCTTGCAGAGGACCCGCGTTTGGTCCCCAGCACTCCTATCCGGCTGCTCACAACTGCCAGGAGCTCCAGCTTCAGGGCATCTGTCACCCTCTTCTTGTTTTCACAGGCAATACTTGTTGGCATAAACTCATACACATCATTTTAAGAAATAAAAATAGGACTTTTTTAAATTAGAAAATTGTTTGTTGTCACCTGCTCAGTTTATATCATTGCCTTCCATCAATCAGACAAATATTTATTGAGCAACTACAGTGTGCTAGGCACTGCCTTTGGAACTGGGAGTATAGTAACTTTATATGTATTATCCTTCTTAACCCTCTCTGTCTCTCTCTCTGTCTCTGTCTCTGTGTCTCTGTCTCTGTCTCTGTCTCTGTCTCTCTCTCTCTCACACACACACACACACACACTCACACACACACTCATACACACACTCACACACACACACTCTCACACACGCACTCACACACACACACTCACACAACCCGGCAATTATGATTGATCTAACATACTCATCTCTGTACTTTACCTTCTGTGGTTGTACACTCCCAGACAGCAATAGCTTCTATTTGACATTTCCTTTAGATCATCCCTTGGTTTCTCCTTAGTGTGCATGCTGGAACATTTAATAACTACTGTTTGAAAGCTTTCCCTTTGTTTCAGGATTGGCAGTGTGCACAGTCAAAAGGCTGCTTCTTTTTAGAAGAGGATGGTGAAGTCGTTAGTCATCAGTACAAAATGCACATAACTCAGAGATCTGTGCTTTACCTAACAATTAAGCCATTATATCTGAGTCAAGTTGAAGGCAAGTTCATATTTTCTGTTTGTTTGTTTGTTTGTTTATGGGCAGGGTTTTACTGTATAGCTCTGGCTGTTCTAGAACTCACTATGTAGACCAGGGTGGCCTTGAACTCACAGAGATCCACCTGGGAGTAAAGGCATATGCCACAAGGCTCAGCTATTTTTATTTTTAAGTGCCAAGTTATATCCTCCCTAAAAATACTTTGTGTTTTCTAATCCTAGTTAAGAAAGTGATCCGCCCAAGAAATGTATGGTTTTATTTAGTTTTGAATTTTTAAATTATGTTTATTCTTATGTTTATTCATATATGTTTAGTTACATGTGTACATTCTGATGAAAATATACTATACATTGAATAAGTCCCCCAAATCCTCCTTTTCTTCCCATTTCTCTCTAGTCTCTTTTGTTACCTTAAGCAGTTTGACTTCTACTTGTATGACATATGTACATACAGATTCTTATGTATCTGTATTAAATCTCGGAACCTGTATTGGCATGACTCAGCATGTAAAGGCATTTGCCACACACGCCTGATGACCAGCATTTAATGTAAATTTCCACCTTGTAAAGATGGAGAGAGAGAACTGACTCCATAGAACTGCCTGTGACCTCCACACAAGCCCTCTGCTGTGTGACCCTCCAAGTTTTTTTTTCTCTCACACACATACAAACTAATAATATATTTTATTAAATTCGTGAAACTACAATTAAGAGAAAAGAAATGATAATTCACTTATGATTATCTCTAGTTATACCTATCTTCTTAACAGACAACATAACCTTGCTCTTTACAGCTAAAAAAAAGCAGTGGCCGTGCTAGGTCGGTCCCTCTCTATGTTGTCTTAAGTTTCTTCTGTTTGAAAGTTACAAAGATGTTTTTATTTATTTGCGAGTTTTTTTTTAAAACTAATCATGTTCATTAAAAAAAATAATAATGCTTTTATAGTAGAGGCCTTTTACCCTCTCGGTTAGGCGTATTTTAGGGTTTGTTGTTGGTCTGAGGCAGTTGTGAATTGCTTGTTTTCTTGATTTTTTTCTGACCATGTTTTCCCCTGTGTGTTTACATGTGTATTTATACCATTTATATCTGTTCTTGTCATTGGACACATTTATACATAGATTTGATGCATAACTATCACTATAATAAGTGGAGTCGGAGTCCTATGGGTCAGATGGTAGGATTGCCTGAGACTTTCAGGGAACCTCCATATTGATCTCCTCATGTGTATCTTGGTCTACATCTCCGACCAGCAGTTTATAACAGTTCCGTTTGCATCCTTGTCAGAAGTATTCTTTTTGTTCAGGATTGCTTCCCTGTGAGCTTTAAGATTATACTTTCTGTTTTGTAAAGAATGGCATTGCCTTGAGTCTGTAGACTGTGGTCGTAAGGTCCCCATTTTCACAATAGTAAACCTTCAGTCAGTGGCTGTGCTAGGTCGGTCCCTCTCTATGTTGTCTTAAGTTTCTTCTGTTTGAAAGTTACAAAGATGTTTTTATTTATTTGCAAGGGTTTTTTTCTTTTTAAACTAATCATGTTCATTAAAAAAAAAAATAATGCTTTTATAGTAGAGGCCTTTTACCCCCTCGGTTAGGCGTATTTTGGGGTTTGTTGGTCTGGGGCAGTTGTGAATTGCTTGTTTTCTTGATTCTTTTCTGACCATGTTTGTTATTGGTATAGAAGATGGCTACTGGTTCTTGTACGCTTGTGTACTGCCACCTTACTGACAGTTTTTATTAAATCTACAAGTTTTCTGATGGAAACTTATAGAAAATTAGGATCTCTTATGTGTTAAGCTTACATAAAAAATAAGCCTTTACTGATTTCTTTATTTATTTTATTTTTTAATTTTAAACTTTGATATTGAAAATATTGCAAATAAAAAACTTTTTCAGACCTGAAGGCTGTACAACTCTGCAAATCTCTATGCAGTCAAATAGCCGTTCAGTTCTTCTTTACCCCTAACATTTAGCCTCTCCTTTTCCCTTTTCTACATGGTGCAGTGCATCTACACGTACATTTGCCTATATCTACTGTACATTAATTAGTGCCTAGGTTCTGCATGTGAGGGAGATATGCAGGGTCTCTTCCTTTCTGAGACTGTGTGACCTTACTTAATAGTGTACTTTCTAATTCCATTCATTTTCCTGCAAGTTTTGTGATTACTTTTTTCTTTTGATAATAGTTATTCATATATATGCATAAACATACGCCAGATTTTCATTATCCATTTATCTGTTGATGGACATCTAGTTGATTCCAATTCTCTGCAATAGTGAGTAAAGCATCAGCAAATATGGCGACCAATATCTATGGTAGGTCATGGAGATCTCTGGGTGTATGTCCAAGAGTGAGAAAGCAAGTCAAATAAGTAGTTCTATTTTTAATTCTTTGAGAAATCTCCAAACTACTTTTCAGAATGGCTGTATTAATTTGTACCCAACAGCAATGACTAAAGGATTTCTTTCTTGTTACAAATTTTCCAGTATTGGTGATAGCCATTATAACTGGAGTAAGGTAGTATCTCTAAGAAGCTTTAATTTGCATTTGCCTAATGGCTAGGCATACTGAACACTTAAAAAATAGTTATGGAGCTGGAGAGATAGCTCAGCAGGTAAGACATTGGCTGCTTTTCTAGAGAACCTGGGTTCAATTCTCAGCACTTACATGGCAGCTCACAACTGTCTGTAACTTCTCAGCACTTACATGGCAGCTCACAACTGTCTGTAAGTTCAGTTCTAGAGGTTTCGCACCCTCTGGAATATAAATGTAGGCAAACCCACAAATGTACATAAAATTAAAAAAATAGTTATTAACCATTTGTGTTTCTTTTTTTAACTATAAAATTCATTGCCTACTTATCGGCAGTTTTGCTTCTTTCATTGATACTTTTGAATAATAATGATAGCATCAGTTAATGAGTGAAGTGGATGGCTATGCACGCTCAGTGTTCATTCTCTATTCTCATGAAGAATTCCTTTGTTAATTTATTCACCAAATATTTAGTGAGATTCTTACGTATTAACAGTTAGTTTATTTAAGTACATAAAAGGCCAAAGTACCTACTCTCAAGGACTTAGATTTTAGTAGAAGACGCAATAAAAGTGTAAATAGTAAAGGAACTGGCATACTGGGACACACTTAAATTCTCAGCACTGGGGATGCTGAGGCAGGAGGATGAGTTCCAGGTCGTCCTGGGATACACAATGAGACATTGTCTACAACAGGGAGGGATGATGGCAGAACATACCTATATGTTATCTCAGTATTTAGGAGTCTGAAACTAGAGGATTGCCTCAGGGTCAAAGCAAAGCTAGTCTACACAGTGAGTTTCAGGCCACCAAGGCTGAAGTGTGAGTCAGTCAGCCTTGGTCTTGGTCCCAGTTGTATTCTTGTATTCTCTCTCTCTCTCTCTCTCTCTCTCTCTCTCTCTCTCTCTCTCTCTCTCTCTCTTTATCTCCATATGTATGTACACACACACAAACAAAAGGAAAAATGAAGAGAAAATAAAAAGCATAGAGAGAAAGACTGTATTCTGAGAAGTATAGACTGCCATTAAAATGGAGCTATTTAAGTATATGATTCATTAAGAAGGTGACTTATGGCCCAAGAATTTTAAAGAAGGTATGTCAGTTATCAACTGCTACAAATTAATATACTCCCAAATTCAATGGTTTAAAACAATCAAGAATTTGTTCATTCATGAATCTGTTGGCTTGCTAGATAAATATTTTAGTCTGAGCCAGTTATGGCTTTTCTGTGCGGGGTCCACTCAGGTTTGCAGTCAGTGACAGATTAATTAATGGCTGGCTTTATGATATTGTCTGTATTCTCCTATGTGTGCAGTCTCATCTGGGACAGTTTGAATGCCTCATATGATCTTTCATCTTCCTGTGAACCAGCCAGCATGTACTTTCTTACTTTCTTATATTGTGACAGGAATCTGAGAAGGAAAAAAAAGAAAAAGCAGAAGCACAGAAGATTGTCCTAATAGCTGTGGTCTCAGAACTGACACAATGTTACCTCTGTTAAGTTCTGTTATTCCTAAGTCCCAAAGTCCAAATCAATAAAACTGAAAAGTAAACTTTGTCTCTTGATGCAGAAGCTGTCTAATTACATTGTAAAAGCCTGTGAATGCAGAGAGGGCAGCCATTTTTGCTGCCCTCTCACAGGAGGAAAGGAGCAAGCCTTATTGTCCTAGAAGGATAAATGAAGAACAGTGGAGGTGGCAGAGCATGCCAGTTAAAGTGCAGAGTCGGGGCTCTGGTGTAGAGTGCAGGCTACAGAATGGGACTGTGAGGCTAGAGACATGGACTCGGAGTTAAAATGCATGTACTGCTGTTGGATCCCAGCATAGAAATGGTGGCTCACAACAGCTGTTAAGGTCAGTTCCAGGGGATCCAACACCCTCTTCCTGCCTCTTGAGGCACCTGTACACACGTGGTACATATAAGCTCATGCATGCAGACACATACACATAACATAAATCAGAATTTAAGTGGCCCTGTCTGGAGGAGTAAGCAAGGAGAAGTTGGCAGAGGATTAATAAAGATTACAAGGAACAAGAATATAAACTGTAAGAGATTTCCCCTAGAATGAGAACTTTTTTTTTTTTTTTTTTTATTAAGAGAAATGAAGTTTTGGAAGTAAAAATTTTTGGCTATGATTTTTCAAGCATATGATTTTTGAATATGTATCTCCATTTTGTTATTGATTCTGTTGTGGCTGGTGCACTGTTTGGCATTTATCTTCTGTGGGTTCTCAAAGAATCTTGGATTTGTTGCCTTTCTTGCTTTGGAAAAACCCTCTCCCTTTATTTCTTCAGCCTTCTTTCTTTCCTAACACACCTCCTGCTGTGCTCCACCATAGAGAACCCAGAGCTTTTGGAGGGAGCCTTGTCTCTCCTTGGAAAGCGCCCCAAGCTCTTGTGAATAGCATCAGTTCTGAATGGTTTTTGTAGTTGATCTACTTTTTCTTACTTTCAGCTTGATCTCAGCAGAGGATTTTAAGTAGGGACAGTGTGTAGCCTGTCTAAGAATATAGATTGTCTTCCTCCTTGTGATTGCCCAGGACAGTGTGAGCGCTGGATCCCACTCTTCCTTCCTGAAAGGCTCTACTTTCATTTAGCTTTGACTTGGTCTTGTACCTCAGCTCTTGTTTTTCTTTGTTCTTTGTTTGTTTTTGTTTAGGAAGAGTATATAGAGATCAAACCCAAGGCCTCATGCGTGCTAAACAAGAGCTCCATCTTGGAGACGTGTCCAGCCCTTGAAATACATCTTTGATTATTTCAAGAAACTAGGCTTTTTAGAAACTGAATATGGAGAGAATGTTTCTCATAAAATTAAATATAGCAGTGGCATATTATAGATATTAAGATATTTGAATATAAAAATGGAGTGTATATTTCTTTTTAAAATCTACTGGGTAAAGAAGTTAAGGGCATGCTCAGTGCTTGCTTGACCTGAGGTGGGTTTTGTTGGTGATGATGTTCTGTGTATTTCTAGGAAAACCCTCCCCCTGGTTATCGGTTGACACAGCCTTATATATTCTTAAGAAAAGTGAGAATTCAGCGGAGCCACAGCTCACGTGTTTTACCGAACTACGAAACAGAGAAGTATACATAAATATATATATTTAATGTCTAAGAATGTAATATGAAGTCAAGTTGAGGAAAATAATAGCTGCTCACTAGTATTCAAACTCAAAATTTCTGTATTCTAGTGAAAGTATAGGCAGGTATATGTAATGTAGGAAGACATATATAGTTGCATAGTCATTATGCTACTATACATGTTTCTTTAACTATCAATGACTTTTTCTTATATGCTGAGGGCTTTTTTGGGGGGGGGGGCAGTGGATTGAGGATGGATTTACTAAGTGCCCTAATGCGTCTCATGCAAATATTTTTTGTTGTACTCAATAAAAATATTTCTATTAGATCCTCCTCGTCATCCAATACATGTTTCCAGCTACTAGAAAAGCATTGCTTTTGATGTTCGTCTTACTTGTACTTCTACTACAAAACAGGAAACTTCCAAGTTACTGTTCTCAGGCTTGATTCATGTTACAGGGTTCAAAAAGAGTCTGGTGGAAAGAAATGATTTTAAATGTTTTTGTATGTTACCCTTTAGGTGTTCTGGTCTTCTCTAATTATGTATTTATCCAGAGGCCAAATATGTACGTAGATACAAACATGTGATTATTTCATAAGGACTACAAAATACAACCTACCACACAAGCACAGAAATAATACTATCCAAAGACTTACTTCAATATAATATTTAATCTTTATATTGGGCCAGCGACAGACAAGCATTTTCCTGATGGAATGTTCTATCGAAGTCTTTTTTGGAGGCTTAACAGACCGGGTAGTTTTTGCCAGACCACATAAAATGGCAGAAGTTAACATTTTTACTAAGCTCTTCCTCAGAGTTGACTATGAAGTGAAGCTCAAGATAAAGCAGTGTCAGAAACAATAACTTTTTCTGTTTGGTTTGGGGTAAAATGACTCTTAAAAGATTGCATGTGTAAAAACAATCATCCATAGGAAGGCTATGTTTCAACTGAGTTTCTGTGTACCTCTTTATAGGCTTCTGGTCATCTTTAATATGTCATATTAGCAAAGGATTTTTACTAGTACTTTTAGCATCAGGAATTTTCCTTAAGAAGAGTTTTGTACCTCAGAACTTTCCACTTGCCATTGATAGCGGCATTTCACTGTTATACGTGGGGAGTAAAGGAAGTTTATGGGATAACATATATTAGGAAGTAGCAATATATATATGTGTGTATATATGTGTGTGTGTGTGTGTGTGTGTGTATATATACACTATGTGTGTATATATATGTATATATATATACACACATATATATGTATATAAATATATATATATATATTGTTTGTTTGTTTTTTAACACAAGGTTTCTCTGTGTAGCCCCAGCTGTTCTGGAACTTGCTCTGTAGACCAGGCTGGCCTCAAACTCATAGTTCTGGCCTCTGGCTTTCAAGTGCTGGGTTTAAACATGTGAGCCACCATGCCTGGTTAGATAACTTTTAGCTCTTATATGTCAGCCTATTTATGGCCAGACTAAACAATTATCATTTTCAAAGCATGGATTTGGTAGTTTAGTCTTCATAATAATCCTCAGTTACATTGAATTAATCTATCAAAGTAGGGCTTGATGCCAGCCTCAGAGTAATTATGGTTCTAGAATTATCAGGCAGAAAGAATCTAGAACAAGGATAATTAACTGGATAATCAGGCAGGAAGAGCACTGAATCTAGAACTGAGATGAACAACTTATTTATGAACAACCAGGATGACCTAAAATATACACAGGGGTTGAAAATAATATTTTAGCACTATTTGGTGGCTTCTGTGTACTAGCACAAGTATCTGCACTTAGCTATTATCTACAATAGAAGAATATGTAGAGTTAAGATGATAACAAGATGGTCCCTGGTTTTTATAAGAAATATTGAGGCTCTAGAAAGCTACTAGGAGGTACACAGAGGAGTACTGATTGCTTTTTCTATAGAACAGGCAAATAAAATATTTTCCTATACAAGTGTCTTGATACTCATTTTAAATATCCAAAGTTTGTTAGAAAACAGTTTTAGATAAGCAGATCTGTCTAGGACTCTACGTCTTGTTTTATAGTACATGTCACACAAGTAATCTTAACAATCCACATAAAAGTATAAGGGACATCCATAAAGATCAATACCTCAATTTCACATACACACACACACACACACACACACACACACACACACACACACACAAAAAATAAGAGAGAGGAAGAGAGAGAGAGAGAGAGGCTCTTAAAGAAAAGATGCATTATGTGACTTTCCTGTAATACCAACACTGGAGAGTCAGAGGCAGGAGGTCTACAAATTCACAGCCAGCCTGGACTTCATAACACATTCAAGGCCAACGTGAACTATATATATTATCATACTATCTGAAAAAAAAAGTATGAATTCCTGGCTTAAAAGTCAAAAAATAAGCAACAGCAGAAAAGAGAGTAACATTGTATTCTATATAATTTAGGTTTACAAATATGTTTAACTCATAAATATGAACTTAACAATTTAACTTTCTTGGGTTCCATTGAAATGTTTTTTACAAATCATATACTCCTTTTCTTTAAGGAGCTTAGTGTTTGCATTAAAAAATTCCTAAGAATACTCTGCTTCCTGTTGAAGACATTTGCATCACAAACGTGTGAAGACCTTTGGTGATGAGTTAGATGATATATAGCTTCTTCTGTACTTTTGGTTTTAGGTAATTTTGAAAATATAAAGAACCATAGTCCATGGTCTTGCTCTAGGGCTAAGTGGAAGATAGAAAAGAAAGAATTTAAAAACACTGAAAGGTTAATAAACTATAACTCAATTGATAAATGTTGACTTAAATCAAATGATGTCTAAAGTTTCACCCTCAGAAGAAAAATTTAAGTCATTAAGATTTTTGGTTGCTTATTTTGTTTAATTCTTTTGATTAAAAAGGTGTTTGGATGGACTGGTGAACTAGAACCAGGAATTTATTGGTTAATTCCTTCCACAACTGGCTGTAGGCTAAAAAAAGAAACAAAAGCAGTAACAGAAGAAGCCCAACTTGTACATAGAGATGAAACAGGGGAATTATCTCTTACAAGTGAGTTTAGGTAAGTTTTATCAATGCTAGAACATAGAGTATATTCATATATGTCACATAGAATATAAATCAGTCATCTGTCTTTAGCTATTTACTTTAGCTAGTTCCCATTCCTATCTTTCTGGTTGAATTCAGTATCTTACCACAGCATGATGGATAGTGTGCTTAAAAATATGGAAGAAAAACAAAAGACCAATACCTCATGATTTCATCTAAGTCTTCTCATGAATCAAATATGTGCAATAATAGATATATTATTTAGCTTGGTTTATTCATCCCACATGTATACATATACCAAAGCATGCCATATGTAATAAATATATATTTTTAAAATTCAACCAAGAGTATCCAAGAGTGCCTCTGTATTTGCAAGTCTAGGATTGTCATTAATATCTAGGTTCTATGCACTTGTCCATACTAAATGATTGCCTCTACTAGGTTCTTCTCCGCTAGATATGGCCTTTAAAGGTAGATGTTGTTAGTTCCACTCTTAGTTTTGCAGTCAAAGGCTCTATTGCTGAGCTATGCCCCCTATTCTTGATCTTGATGACTGTCAAATCTGAAGTCTAAACCTTCAGTTTTTCTCCTCTGTCCTAGATGTTATTCACAATGAGATTTAGCCACAGACAGATCAAGATGTAATATATCTGAGAAAAAAAAATTCTTCAATGCCATTAATATTACTGCCTTTGAAACTTGTCCTCAAAAACTGCCTTTAGGAAGTAGAGAGATTGCTCAGTGGTAAGGGCACTGGGTCCTCTTCTACTTGGGTTCAATTCTTAGCACATATGTGGTAGTTCACACCCTCTGTAACTTCAGTCCTGGCAAATCCAATGGCCTCTTCTGGCCTCCCAAACCTCAAGCATGCAATAGGGCACAGACATGTGTGTAGGCAAAACACATATACACATTTTAAAAAATTTTTGTCTTTAGATGTTTTGTTCTAAATAATTTTCAATTTTTACAATTCTAGGTCAACTCTATTGGAGATATTTGAAGTAATTGATTTAGATGGCAATGGTCTGATTAGCCTTGAAGAGTACAATTTTTTTGAATTGAGAACAAGTGGTGAGAAGTGTGATGAGGACGCTTGGGCTGTCTGCAGAGGTGAGTGCTTTTCTATTCTAATGGATTGAAGCGTGTGGCATCCTTCATTCTCAGAAACAAGCCATATTCTCCGTGGAAGGTATTATAACATAGAAGGTAGTGGGGGAACCCTGGAAGGGTGGCACAGTGGGTAAGAGAACCCATTGCTCTTGCCTGGACCTCAGGCCCAGCAGCCACCTCAGGCTGCTACTTCCAGCCCCAGGGCGTTCTACACCCTTTCCTGGCCTTCACAGGCATCTGTACTCACATGGTGCACATAAGCTCACACAGACATACACACATACACACATACAAGTACATTTTTAAAAAAGTAAGTCTCTTTTCTTAAACTTGAATATTTATTTTTCTTAAAGTGATAGTTGGTATACTTGCTTAAAGATATGAATTACTTAATGATTATTTCAGCTTTGAGGGGCTTAAAATATATTTTAAAAACTTTAAAATTATTTATTTATTTGAGAATTCATACATGTATATGTAATTTTTTCAAACCTTATTTTTAATGATGGTTCTTAAACGCTTTAACCTCCCTTGTAGCTCACCACCTACCAGAGGTAGTAGAAAAGAAAGGCTATGGGGGAAGTGGACCTGTTAGAAAGGTTCTTTGGAGCAACTCTCATCTGTGTTGTCTGGAAATCAGCAGATCAGTTCACAGGTCAGCAGGCAGTGGCAACTTAGTTTATAGGCTAACAGCATCGGCAGCTCGATCCACTCACAAGCACTTCATGGATACACCGGCAGTCCAGTTTAGTAGAGTCAGGTTAGCAACAGGAGTGACATGACTTAGCAGAAATGGACAGGCCTCAGCCTCAGCTCAAGTCAGCAGAAGGGACCCAGAGTGACATCAGGAGAAGTTCTTTACCGTGTCTCTCTCAGGGATGTGAAGACTCAAGATGCACAAGCGTTACACAGCTAGCTGCACCAGGAAGTCAAGCTCTCTCTGAGTCACTCTGTTGAGTCCTATCCAAACATCATGTGTCCTCCACCTGTGTCTTCAGCGTGTGTCTTGCCTCAGGTCTTGCCTCAACATGTGCATCCAATCAGCCTGAGTCCACAGAAGCAGCAAGAAACTGCAGCACACCACCAGAGTTTTTTGGTGTGTTTCTTTCTATGGAGTCCTGACAAGTGCAGCCGTCACCTACACAGTGTAAGGCGGACTAGTACATGCATGTCATTGGCAAAGAATTTTTCGTCATGTGCCCGTTTACATGCTTGCTTTAGCAGAACATCCTTTCTCTGCTTCAGTGAAACATTCCTTCACGAGTCTGCCTTTCACACCTCTGTCCACTCTAACAAAGCATTTCTTCATGTGTTTACCCCAGCAAAACAGCATCCAACTGACTTTCCAAAGAACCCTTAAATTTCTACCTCATGTATACAATGTTTTTCATCCACATCTACACCCCATACACTCCCAACATGCCTCCTTCCCACCTTTATGTCCTATCCCTTTTTCTCCTATTCCTCCTCCTCTCTACCTCCTACTTCTCACCCCTCCTCTTCCTTCTTCTTCCTCCTACTCTTCTTCTTCACCTACTGAGTCCAGTCAGTTCTGCCTACTGGAATACTGATTTCTTATTGAGTTGATCTTGTGCTGGTCTTGTTAATGTAAGCACATGCAAGGAATTCAAGAGTGCAGGAGCCCATGTCCAGAAGGAAGCACTCCCCTCCATCCACCTGCTCTTAGATTTCTTCTGCCCCTTCCACCATGTCCTCTGAGCCTTGGGGTGGGGATGTTCCTGGAGGGCTCAACAGTCCTGATGTACTTTGAAATCACTTAAGTACTTTAATCAGTTATGAGGTTCTGTACTAGCTACTGCCTACTATAGAAAATGCTTCTCTGTTGAGACACTAGAGTTGAGAACAACACAAGTTTATGGGCATAAATGTAAAAATATTCAAGAGGCAGTTTTGATAACATGTCCATTTTACTAAAACAACAGTAATAGATTCCCTGCTAGGGTCTATGGCTTTATCTTCCAAGCCGTGGACTTTTGACAAGTTTATAATAACAGGTGAATTCCTTCCTGTGGAGCAGGCCTCAAATCCAGTCATTAAGTGGTTGGTTACTGCCATAACATTCATGCCACATTTGTACCAGTAGGAACATCTTGCCTGCAAAAGTTGATATTACAGCATTCAATGGTACTACTGAGTAAGACCATTGATTTTTTTTTCTTCCTAGTAGCCTGTACAGTACCTTCTGGCACAATGCAACCTAGCCAGCAAGGAACAATTTTCCAAGTCAGTTCCAAAATGATTTCTCTATGTCCTGCAACCAAAAAAAATGTGTCTTCAAAAATAGAGTTTTAACATCTAGTTATGGTAGACAACAAATAGCAATGGTATCTTAGTTACTGTTCTATTGCTGTGATAAGACACCATGACTAAGGTAAACTTATAAAAGAAAGCATTTAATCTGTGGTTCATGGTTCCAGAAGGTTAGAGTCCATGACCACGGTAGACAGGTAGGCATGGTGCTGTAGCAGGAGCCAGAGCTCACATCTTGATCCAATAGCAATAGGTGGGGGTTGGGGACTGAGGATGGTGGATGGTGTGGGCTATTGAAATTTCAAAAGCCACCCTCAGTGTCATAGCTCCTCCAACAAAGCAATGCTTTCTAATTCTTTCCAAATGGTTCTACCAATTGGGGACCAAGTATTCAAACATGAGCCTATGAGGGCCATTCTTATTCAAACCACCTTAAGTGGCAGTAGCCCATGTTATTTTAGGAGTCTCTAGAGCTTCCCTGATCAATAACTCATAAGAAGCTGTCTAACACCTGGCACTGAGATTTTTACTTAATAACCCATGCCTTCTCAGGAAAACATTGTCCACCCATGAAGAGTATCTGTATTTTTTTTTTTTAAAAGGAAACTACTTTTCCAGTATTTGGTATCACTGAACTACACCCTGGTTCTGAAAAGGACCACTAAGAGTTAATGAGTTAGTTTCACTAAAAAACTTAAGAGATTTCCAGAGAGTTGTTTATACATGTTAACAATTCTTCACTGGGCATGGTGCCGTACACATTTAATCCCAGCATGTGGAAGGCAGAGGCAGGAGGATCTCTGTGAATTGGAGCCCAGCCTGGTCTACATAATAAGTTCTAGGACAGAATGGCTACATTGAAAGACCTTGTCAAAAAAGAAAGAAAGAAACAAACAACAAAAGAACTCTACAATTTTTTTTTGTGTTTGTGCTCAATTAGGGAAGCCCTCCAATGGTGACATAGAAGCCAGGAGCACAACAGAACATCACTGAGAAGGAGGCAGAATCAGTTGTCACTTAGGAGGCATCTGAGATTACAGTAGGGTTTGTGTGCTTAAGCCAAAGCTTGAAAAGTCGAAGGGGAAAACCTGAACGCCGTAGCCAACTATACACCACAGAACAGGAAGTGTGGAGGCTAGAATGTAGTCAGGAGAAAGAGGAACTATCCATCACTGGAGTGGCATAATGTGTGTTTCCTAGGATGATATAAATTTGTAGAATAAGTAAGCTAGGCAGGGGTCTGATAAATCTGTTTTTCTAAACAGCGAGTAGGGTAAAAATATGATACTACTATAAAGGTTTCTCAAATTCATTTTTATAAATATGCTAATGTTTAATATTAAACTTCGGTTGAGCTTGATAATATACACAGTACAATTTTATCTATAAGATATAAAGATATTGTAACTTTAATAATACTGCTTTTCATTTCTGAGGTTATTGGCATTGTTCTATTTCAATGGAAGTGAATCATAATCAAAATTTTGTTTTCTCTCTCTCTCTCTCTCTCTCTCTCTCTCTCTCTCTCTCTGTGTGTGTGTGTGTGTGTGTGTGTGTGTGTGTGTGTGTGTGATGTGTGCAGATTCATGTCTATGCATGCACATGAAGAGGTCAGAGAGGGATGTTGGGTGTTTTTTTCTATCACTGTTCATTTTATTGCTTTGAGACAGAGTCTCTCAATGAGCTTGTAGCTAGACTGGAAACCAGAAAGCCCCAGCGAGCCTCCTGTTGGCTGCCAATCCCCAGTACTGGGGTTACAGGCATGCACATAGCCACACTCAGAATTTTTGTGTGGGTACTGGGATCCAAGTTTACCATTTTCATGCAAACATGCTTACTCACTAAACCATCTTCCCTATTTCCTAATTAAGATTTTCTTATGGCAAAATTATTAGTCAATAAAGTTCTATTTAATTAGCAGGGTTGCTATATAACATTAACGATTTTGAGAGCTCATTATGTACCAGGGGCTAATCTAAGCTAATATACCAGCTTGTGAGGTGGCCCTCGAACTGCTCACATTTTACACAGAAGGATGTAGAACCAAAGAGGTTAAGTAGCTTAACCTAAGTCAGTAAGCAAGACAGTTTCATACCTAAGCTTCAGACCCAGACAATCAGGTTCCAGAAACACAGACTTTATGCTAGCAAATATTTCTTAAAACTATGGCATTGAAAATGATCTGGGAGACATATTTGCTTCAGTGACAGCCATAAATACATACACACATACACACACATACAGGTTAGGTTCTGAAATGTTTACCTTTCTTAGCATAGCCAATTTTTACTCATTCCTATTGATGATAAAATACATTATTTAGTTGTAAGATCACCTCACCATGCCTTTTTTTAGACTTAAAAGTACTTTTGTTTCTATTTTGTTCAGTAATAGATTTGGTTTTTTAAGAGGTTTAGATTGATTGGAAAACTGAGTAGAAGATCTGGAGACCTCTGGGATCCATCTTTTCCATTCCACCTCTACCAGGTCCTGCATGTTATCAACAATGTCTGTTACTGTGGTACATTTGTTAGAATTCAGGAGTTCATCTTGCTGTGTTATATACTGTATTGTTAAAGTTCACTTCTGTTGTACAGTGGCCAGTTTGACAACAGTTTAATCTCACAAATGCAGCTGTCACAGTATCAGAAAGGATTTGAGTGCTCTAAAACACCCCCTGTGCTCCCCTGTGTCCCTGTGTATTCATCTCCCAAACCTTGAGCAGTAATTGATCTTTTTACAGTGTAATTTTACCTCTTATAGAATGTTGTATGGCTAAATTGCATGTTTTCTTGCAGGTTTCATGGTTTGATGGTTCATTTCTCTTTAATGCTGGATAATATTTCATTGTATCAATATGTCACAGTTTGAATTTTTCTATTTCCCTATTGAAGGTGATCTTATGACTTCCAATCTGGGACATTTGTGAATACAGCTGCTATACACACTGTGTGCAGGGTTGTTTACAAACAAACTTTCAACTCATTTATATTTCAGTTCAGTAAATACTGGACTGAATACTGAGAGTGTTCAGCTTTGAAGGAAGTACTGTTTTACAAATGCTGTGACAGGTTCGATCCCCACTAACCATTATTAGCATTCCTGTTGTGCCACATGTCACCACCAAAAAAACCATCAGATTTTGGGGTTTTAGGCATTCAAATAGGTATGTAGTTGGATCTCCTTGTTTGTAATCTCCGAATATCATTGGACATTCGGTATCTTTGTATCTGTTTCCTGTCATCTGTAACTTCTTTAATGATGTTTCTGTTGGTGCCCATCGCTTACTTTTTGTAATAATGTCTTCCTATGTAGCTAAGCTTCACCTTAAACTTTATATGGTTCCCAAGGAGACCTGGGGCTTACCATCCTCTTGCCTCAGCCTTCCTAGTGCTTGGATTATAGGAATGTGCCAATATGTCTAGGCTTTCTTGCCTAATTTTTGTCGTTTTGTTTTTAAATGATTGAGTTCTAAGAGGTCTGTATATGTTATAAATATATATTTTTTATCAGATGTATGTTTTGCAAGTACTTCCTCCCAGTTAGTCATTTATATATTTTATTCTTCTTAATATCATTCACAGAGCTTAACTTGTTAAGAAATTGTATTCTTCCTTAGGTCATGTTTTGTATGCTGTGATAACTATTCTAGGTTGTCAACTTGGCACACCTGGAAAGAGGGAATTTCTCAACTGAGGAATTGCTTCTATCACAGTGGCCTGTCTTCGGGCATGTCTGTGGGGCATGTCTGTGGGGCATCTTCTTGTTTGCTAATTGATGGAGGAGGGCCCAGTGCACTATGGGCAGTGCCACCCCTGGGTGTGTGGTCTTGGCTTCTATAAGGAAGCTAGATAATCAGAAGTAGGAAAAAAGGCAACAAACAGCAGCTCCTGCCTCTAGAGTCCTGCTTTGACATTCTGCCCTGGCTTCCCTTTATAAGGGGCTGTGACTTGTAAGCTAAATAAACCCTTTTCTCCCCAGCTTGCTTTTGGTCATGGTATTTATCACAGCAACAGAGAAATAAGAGAACGTTTGTGGTACTGTTGTTGTTGTCTTTTGAGTCAAGGTCTCATGTAGCCTAGGCTGGCCTTGAACATGCTATACAATCACGGGTGGCCTTGAACTCCTAATTCTTCTGCTTCTGTCTTCAGATGTGAGGACTATTGGCCTGATTCACCACAGTGTCTTGGTTTGTATGCTTTTAAAATTGTGTCTAAAAACTTCATCACCAAACACAAGTCAGACTAGACTTTTCTCCTGTTGTAGAAATGTTATAGTTTCGTGTGGTATAGTTTCATGTGTGGCTCTTTTGAAGCTACTCTTTATGAAAGGTTAAAGTCTATGCTTAGATTTTTTATGGATTATCTACATGTTTGGGGACATTGTTGAAAAGACTTGTTTAGTCATTGTGTTGCCTTCCTCCTTTGTTACTTATCAGTAATATGGATATATTCTGTTACATTGATCTGTTTTTCAATTCTCTCACTAATACCATTTTTTACTATCTTAGCTTTATGTAACTTTTTGAGTCAAGTTAATAGTATAATCTGCTTTCTTTTGGTAGATGAAAGGTTAAAACTAGAACTGTATCTGCTAGAGAAGTCTTTACCACTGAGCTTTATACCCAGCCCTATAATAGATTTGAAAAATTAATAAGGATTAAGAATTTTAAGTTTTAAATGTCATCAAGTTAAGCCGGGCAGTGGTGGCGCACGCCTTTAATCCCAGCACTTGGGAGATAGAGGCAAGCGGATTTCTGAGTTCGAGGCCAGCCTGGTCTACAGAGTGAGTTCCAGGACAGCCAGGACTACACAGAGAAACCCTGTCTCGGAAAAACAAAACAAAACAAAACAGAAAAACAAAACAAAAAAAATGTCATCAAATTATTGCTGGCCCACATAGTATAGTATTAAAGACACATTTTTCTTTAATGCTTTCTTTGTAATACATATCAAATATTAATTTTTCTCTTTACTAAATAATATATTACTATTATTATTCTCTCTGATTTAATTTGGATAATTTTCTATAAAAATCCTGTGAATCTGTTTCATTTATAAAACATTTTAAAATATTAGTCAATCAAGTATGTCTTTTGTTTTCTCATAATAATGCATAGGAAAGAGGAGCTGTCTCATTTCCATAGAGTATAGTACAGATGGGAGTTGGGAAGTCTTGTTGTAGGAAGTTGCCAAAATATAACCCATTGATGGTATTTATTATCTATAGATTTATTTCACGACAATCATATGATACATAGGTGGATAGATTAGAGCTATTAAACACAGATACACATACACACACACATATATATATAGGCACACACAAATATATGTATATGTGTGTATATGTATGTGTATATGTGTGTATATGTATGTGTACATGTATACATATATGTATACACATGTGTGTGTGTGTGTGCCTATGTATGTATGTATGTATGTATGTATGTATGTCTAGATACTGGAAAGTTTTGTTTTTACTCACAGATATTTAGACTTCCCTTGGGAAATGCAGGTGTTCATTATCTAACAGTTTTTCGAGGACCTACCAACACTTTGTTAGAGAAGCTATACTTGTGGTCGTAGTTTCCTTAAGCCTGACCTTTCTGTTCTCCCTTTCTCAAACTCCAGTAGTCTGGGGTTTTATATCAAGTTCATTCAGGTTCTGGTGGGCCTAAAGAGAAATTATGAAATATCAATATAAATTCTTACTTAGTGGTCAGGTTGGTAAAATTAGTTTCCTCTAACTTGGAATGTATTTGCATTTGTTACAATGTACCAATATCTTGGGGGGAAAAACCCAAAAATAAAACAGAACTGTCTATCCAACCATGTCCTTTGATGGTGTCTGTGCTGAGCTGTGGGAAATTAGAAAAGGAAGCAAGTTTGAGGGATTCTTAATTTTCTTGTTATTGCTGGCAACTGAAAGTTTATAATTAATAGTATAAACATTAAACATGTGGACTTTAAACAATGTATGGGAGAAATGTTGGTTGTTTTACAGAAAACTTTGACACAAAGAAGAATGAATTAACAAGACAGGGCTTCATGGACTTGCATCTGATGGAAGCAAATGACCGAGAAGGAGACCCTCTTGACCTGTGGGTGACTCTGCATTCCATGGGCTACAATAAGGCTCTGGAGCTGACAGAGGTAAGACATTCAGATGCTGACAAGAGCCTTGCTTTCCATGGTATTAGCCCTTGAACATTCTCCTGATACATGACTTTTAGATCTAGATACTCAAGTCCTTGAACTTCAGTGGTGTAAGGTGAATCCCAGGCACGTCGTGGGTGTGTTTCCAGTACTTTACGGAAGCATGTTCTTTACTGAAATATACTGTCAACTATGGTCAATCAAAGACAAAACAGTTTGAACGTTGATGTGCAGAGGGAAATTAGTAATTCAAATATATATATATATATATATATGTATATGTATGTACATATACATATACACATACACATACACATACACATACACATACACATACACATACACATACACATACACATACACATACACATATACATATTGCTGAAACACTGTCTAAGAATGGAGTTGTATGAGGAGAACTCTGAGTGCTTGTGAGAAAACTACAAGAAAACAAGACAGGGGTCTTGTGACCTCACTCTCTTCAAAAACACAGAAGTGTTCTTGAATGTGCTTTTGTGCCCCACCCAGGTTGTAGCTGATAGGAGTGAGTTTACTTCAGTTTTTCATTACAGCTGGCTATTGTTATTTGTTTACATGCCTCTATGGAAAAACATATTTTTGCTACCTTGGCTTGTCGTATTGATTGAATATCTTACTCATGTGACTCTTTCTAACTCTCAGAGTTTAAATTGACTGATGCTCTGAAAAAAGTTGACTGGTGCATGAGATTTTAGTGTGCCTCATTTTTAGGCCCCACTGTCCCAGGTTCAGGCCACCAACCTATTTTAAATTGGAGATGGTTGTTTGAATTGTCAACATCTTATTTATAAATAGAGGAACTTCATCCTCAGAGAAAGAAGATTCTCTGAGAGTAAGAAGGATGTGTGTAGAGAGAGTTGGGAATGCTGGGTTTTTTTAATAGCGCTTCTTGGGTTAATGTTTATAAGACACTGGAAATAGTGACTGACTGATCCAAAGTACTCTGCATGTGATGCGTCAGTCAATGACATAATGACTGTTAACACAGCAGGTACAAAGTTAAATAATACTGGAAGTCCAAAGGAGGAGGGAAAGTAGGCCTTCTTAAATTCTGTGTCAAGTTTAAAATACAGCATTTAAGAATTCGAGCTCAAGCCACATACTAAGTAATAGGATCTCTTTATACTCTTAACCTGGTATTCATTTTCTCATACATCAGTCAGCTTTTTAATACTTCCTTTGTGTGTATAAATACTTTGGTTGCATTGTGTGCCACATTCACGCCTTGTGTCCATAGAAGTCAGAAGGTGTCAGATCCCTTGGTACTAGAGTCACAGATGATGATGAGCTACCGTGTGGGTGCTGGGAAATGAATCCAGGTCCGCTGGAAGAGCAACTAGTGCTCTTAACTGCTGGGCTGTCTCTCTTCAGTCCCTTAAAAGGGTAGTACTAGAAATAACAGACTTAAAATGTAAGTACTTTGACTAAATCCCTATTTTCGATATCATTCAGTATTCCTCAGAAGTGTACTTTCTGAGTATTCTCCTCCCCTTTCCTTCCCTCTATCCCTTCATCCCTCTCTCCTCTCTCCCCTTTTAAGCACCTCGTTTTTATTGAGTGTGAACAATTACCATAGTTTTTAAATTTATTTTTGGTTTTTCAAGACAGAGTTTCTCTGTATAACAGCCCTGGCTGTCCCGCAACTAGCTCTGTAGGTCAGGTTGGTCTCATACAGAGATCCGCCTGCCTCTGCTTCCTGAGTGCTGGGATTAATGGTATGCACCACCACAGTCCAACAGAGTTGCTGTAATTTTAAAAGATTTATTTATTTAATGTATATGAGTACACTGTAGCTGTCTTCAGACACATGAGAAGAGGGCATCGGATCCCATTCCAGATGGTTGTCAGCCACCATGTGGTTGCTTTGGCAGTCTTTGGAGAAGCATTTGTATGTGGGAAACTTTTAATTGTGTTGGTTGGCAATCAATGGCATCCATTTTTAAAACTCTGGACAGTGGTTTTTAAAGTCTCTGAGATTGCATGGCATGTTGTGTATGTCTAAAATATTAGCACCTGGTAAAGTACTAAGCTGATGTAGGAGGCCCTTGTGTTTGAGTCTAGCCTGGGCTGCATAGGAAACCAAGAACATCCTAGAGTAAATAGCAAGACCCTGTCTCTAAAAGTAAAAGACAAAAGGAAAAACAGTAACAGGACAATCTTTAACAAACAAGACTTTATAAAGAGTGAGTCAAAGACCCTCTGTAACCATGACACCCACATTTCCCAGGTGTGGGCAAGAAAACAAGTCCCAAAGATTCTCTGATTTACCTTGTGCAGCCTTTTAATATGCCTTTTAATTGATAGAAACTCATTTACCTGTAATGTTAATTCAGGGTCAGCCAGAAGCATGAGATTTGGTGCAGGCTCTTACATTTGTCAAAAGAAAATCCAAGGCTTGCTTGATTCAATTGTTTGGATTCAAGAATCTAAGCTGGTTTGCTCTGCCTTCACGTCTTAGGCTGTACTAATTACTATGTCCATCAACATAAGAGAAAGTTTTAATTTTTTATATGTGTGTGTGTGTGTATATGCAAAATATGTGCATGTAGATGCAGATGCCCACAGAGGCCAGAAGCCACTGGATTCCGTAGAGCTGGAGTTACAAGTAGTTGCAAGATGCCCAGCATGGTTTCTTGGTCTTCTGGAAGAACTAGTGCTCTTAACCGCTGAGCCACTTTTCCAACCTTGAGTGAACAAAAAAAAATATTTTTTGATGAACTCTTAGAGTGATATAACTCCTAAAAATGGAATCACTCTCTTCACAAGATTTTTGTTCAAAAGAGTTATAGTTTTTTTCCTTTATCTATAGTTTTAGTAGCATGTAATCTTTTGTAGTCTGAAGTATTAATTCGAAGAATCCAGAATTTAAAAACAAAAAGCTACATCTAAGTTTAGTTCTATTCTGAGTAGCATGATGAACTCTCACCAGTTCTTACCATCCCCCTGACTAGGACAGGATTATTCTTTGTTCTAGTTTCTGTCTCAGTGTCAGGCTTGATGGCAAGCACTTCTACCCACTGGCCAGATGAAGCTTAAGTGATATGATAAGCATTTATAGTAAGTTTGTTTATTTAAAATTTTACCAGGAGGCTAATCCAAGATTTTGTTTGTTTTCCTCATCAGGCATGCCCGTTTGTCATCAATATCTATGCAGAAAAATGCAAGCCAAGAATCAAAGCTGTCCATATGGAGGCATGCAGTGGGCAACTCGAGAAGGCCATTTGCAAATCTGTCCTTGATAGAAGCGATGCTAAAGTCATGGATGGCTATGAAAATATAATCGTACATACTTGCAATTATGACACATGGATAACGTCAATTATTGAAAATAAGGTATTAAAGCTTTTCATAGTGGCAGTATCATAGTCAGTGATGTTTATCCAAGACACAATTATTGCTAATTGAAAATAAGGTATTGATTATGAGGTAGTTTTCCTTATTTTAGTATATAGTTTAATAATAATGTTATATTCTTTCTTATATTGCAGCCAAATATTTTACTATATTTTTAATATTTATAATGGACAATTATTCTTTTTTAGTATTATAAATCAAACTTGGAATGATAGTTTTATGTAATTTATAATAACTCAAGACCATCATTTTTATTTTAAAATATAAAAGTTAAAATTTGGAGATCAGTGAAGAGTCAGCATAACTTTGTTTGTATAAAAGATTTTCGTTTTAAAATCTTTTACATTGTTACACAGCAAGACCACTAGGAAGTATGAAATACACTTTCCGATTTCAAGTTGAGATGCTTAGAAAGACAAATAATCTGAGAGAGACAGAGGATAAGTAAACAGTAAGCCATGGAGTACTGCTTGCATGGGCAGTAGTTTTAGCCTTCCTGTGTCTCTTGTAATGGTTTAGTCCGTAGAACTTGGGGACGATGTGTGATGAGGGGAATGAGGGTGATGGAGTAGAATTTTGGCTTTAGCTGAGGTTTAGCTATACTGAGAGGCAGCCTCTAGAAGCAAGGCAAACAGAAGAAGAAACTTTGGGGAAGGGACAGTACAAAGGATTACTAGGAGGTCAAAACCAGTGGTGGAGTGGATCCAGGGCACATGCTTATTGGGTCAGTGAATAAAAGAATCTCACTTATGTGGATGTTTCACACATCTTAGTTGGAAGGTGGGATCCAAATGAATGGATGCTAGAAAACTAGAGGGGAATGACAGACATTGTTGCTATAATAAGCAAAGGATGACCTAACTTGCTCTTACTGTCCACAGTGGTCTGGGAATGAAAATCAAAGGGAAAATCAAAACTCGTTTGAAAGAAAGCTGCTGATGTCATTGGTGGTCATTTAGAAGGAAACCCGTAGCACTGTTTGTGTGAATTTGTAATGGACTAGATTCTAGAAACGGATGCTCAGGTCTTATTTTCAGGTTTATATCTATATTTATTTTTCAAAACTAAAGACTTTCAATTTTCTACAGTCAGATGATAAAGTGATTATTCACGTCAATAATGAACTGAGTAAAAACTGTGTCAACAACAGAGGACTCAACATCTTTGCAGTGGAAGTGGCACCAAGATCTACAATGGTAAATGTTACTCTCTAACTAAAGATGTGGGAAAAGAAATCATTTACTATTAATGCTATCAATAAGCATGTGACATGAAAAGAAATTGAAAGTTATTTAAGCATGTCATTCCTAACACAAAATAGCCTGTTTCTTCTACAAGAGAGGTAGAGAGATTTGTGTTTAGTTTGTTCCAGATTATTTTCTCACTATGTATCCAAGACTGATTTTAAATTCCTGATCTTCAGTCCACTATGTCTGACTGAGGCTTTCCTTCTAATTCAGTCTTGTCAGTGTTTGATTGAGCCACTATGGGATAGTCATTTAACCTTCTCTGTCCTAGTTTGTTTTAAAATTTGTTTTCCATTGTGTGTGTGCACACATGTGAATGCATCCATGCACATTTGTGCCACAAAATGCCAGTCAGAGTTTGAGGTCACTTGTAAGGAAACCGTGTGTGTTCCAGGATCTAGTTCAGGAGCAGGCACTTTTATCAGCTGAGCCATCTGTCAGCTCTGTCCAGTTTAAGGGTAAAATTAAAGTCATATCACTAGGTCAGTTAAATCCCTCACAAGATTAGTATAAAGATAAAAATAAAATTATATGTATGAGAGCACTTTTAAACATCATATGGAGAAATGCCGAATATTGTGACTAATAAGTTATCTTAATAACCCACACTATGCTTATCTACACTATTAAGTTTGTTCAATATTGCCGGGTGGTGGTGGCGCACACTTTTAATCCCAGCATTTGGGAGGCAGAGGCAGGCAGATTTCTGAGTTCGAGGCCAGCCTGGTCTACAGAGTGATTTCCAGGACAGCCAGGATTACACAGAGAAACCCTGTCTCGAAAAAACAAACAAACAAAAAAAAAACAAAAACAAAAATAAGTTTGTTCAATATTACCTGAGAAATGAAACACCTCTAAGTTTTAGATAAGCAACTGAGTCAAGAGTCAGAAATAGCTATAATCTTAGTATAACAGACTCTGTCTTTCTGATGACATCATAAATTGAAAGGTAAGAATGAATCAGCAGACTCCCAGGGTCTGGTGAAGGAACAGAGAAAAAGCTTACTAGTGCATTTTTTACACCCTCCCCCATGTTTTCTGTGAAATTCCACAACCTTCTTTAGTGATGTAAAGAGTAAAAATATCTTAATCTTTAAGTTTCTCCAATGAAGACTTAGGAAGTGGACTTTGGAGCTAACTCAGTGAGTAAAGTACTTACTGTGCATCCCCAGAACCCTGTAAGCCAGGCTTGCTGTTGCCCAGCGTGCAGCCTTAGCTCTAGGAAGAGAAACAGGCCAGACAGTCTAGCCTGATCAGCTGATCATCAGGGGCAGGTTTCCAGAGATGGATAGTGTTTCAGGAATGATAATTAAGCTTGACCTCTTCCTTCCACATGTGTACATGCATACATGTTCACCCTCATGAACATATGTACACATGTGCACAGGGGATTTTTTTTCTTTGTTGAGACAATAGTCTAACTGGGGAACCCTAGCTGGCCTAGAACTTGCTGTGTAGACCAGGTTTCCCTTGAACTCACAGATATCTGTCTGTCTCTGTCTCTTGAATGCTTGGATTAAAGGTATGCTCAACCACACCTAGTTTCACAGATAGTTTTTATTATATTAGGCGTATAAATGTCATATTGAAAATTAGCAAATAACAATAAATTATCAAAAATAAAAGCTTTCTGTTTTTATATGCAGGTTTGTCAACATGTAATGCCCCTGAATGAACGACAAGAATGGATATATTGTTGTGTGTATTCTCTTGTATCTTAAATAATTCCATTTGGAGCTATCAAACTAAGAAATATTTTAGATCGAATATTTTATTTATTAACTACATGCTTTTCCATGTAACTGGTATACTTAATAATCTGTTTCATTTCTATGCATTTATATTTTATGTCCATGTTATATATTTTATTATTAAACTACAAATAGTGTTTTAAAAGTATGTGACTGTCTTGTTAATTGAGTGAGAAATATAAGTACTTCCTTGTTTTTTAATGAAAAGAAAGCTATGGATAGGATTTTTAAAAATAATATTCAATGATTTCTTCAAAACTTTTGGTTTGTCTTATAAAAAAACTACAAGCCCAGCTATTTAAGGGTCTAATTATTAAAAGGTAAAGTGGAATTGAAGAGACCTATTTTGTGTGATCGGAAGCTAAACCCTGTTGGCAATTGCAGAGGTCTTTTGTCCCGACAGCAGATTTCCCACTGACGTGTTTGTGGGTTACTTTTCACAAAGGGTACAGTGGAACAGTTAAAATTAAGCGTATGTAACAGTTAAGGAGACAGTGTGTGACATGAAAAATGACAACAAGCAATTAAAAACTGTTTGTCAGTAACAGAGTACTTGGCCAGTCTCAGCCTGGAAATATGAGTACCATCTGGCAGATACTATTATTTTGCCTACTATATGCAAGCACATAGTTTAAATGTTACTTGGAGTTTAGACCATTAATTTAGATATATGTAAGATGGTTGCATTACCTTTTGGGTTGAACTCTTCAGATGGATATCTCATTAAAAGTCATGAAGTATAACATTATTTTGTTTATTGTCAAGTGCTTTACAAGCTCAACAGCTGTAGCCATATGTCTCATGTTACTTCATACTAAGTTACAGAAAATTGTGTATGGTGCTAAAAACATATAACAAAGTTGTTACATTTGTATAAAGTAGCATAGGAGCTTTATAATCAGATAGTGGGTCTCATGAAGTATTCTCTCACGAACATGGAGGGAGACTCAAGAAAAAGACCATGGAGCACCGGAGCAGGACCTGTCTTACAAAACCTCTCTGCTCTGCTGGAGCTGTGGCGCCTGGGGTAGGGGGCTCACTGTCTTAGCAGTCCCATCTCAGTTAAATTTTCTTTTTTCTTCTAACTTTAACATTTCACAGTTCTTATATTTTAAAACTAATTTGTTAGGTTTCAGATACTACCTTAAGAAGGTCTTAAGTTACTTTACTTAATCACTGCCTGAATTTCTACTAAATATTGACGTAGACAAGGTTTCTTTTAAGCTAGTGACATTCTCTTAAATCTATTTTTGTTTAGCTTAAATATACAGCAGAAACTTGATATGCTACATTTAATCATCTTAGGTATAAACCCAGAAAATAGAACTGTAATTCTGATTTTGGCCACTAGGGGATAAGTGCATACTAAAAGTGGTGGTGGGGGGCGTTAATTCTGTTAAGCTCTTTATAACTACTAACAAGGTTCTTTTGGTAAACTATGTGCTTTGTCTGAATGGAAAATACATGAAAACAGTTCCTGCTAAAATGAATAAAAAAGTACTGACTTGTATATATATATATATCTCCCTGCTAGCTTTATATGGTATAAAATCTCTATTGTTGCTATCCAGCCTGCTTAATTCCTAAGGAAAAGAAGGAACCACATCATGGCTTGAGGAAAATAAAGTAAATGAATGTGTTGATTTAAAGGAAATAAGTAGGATCCATGCAGGGAGAGAATTTAAGGACCAGGAACTAGTAATAGTTGTCCAGTCTAATGAGCCAAACTTTGGCCTGCTCTGCCACATATGTATTTGCTAACTGTAGCTATTCTGTCTAAGGAAATCAAGAACAGGTACCCGTAATTCTTATGAGATGCCTTTATTTGTAACCAGAGTCAGTATGGACTTTACCATAGGCACTCTAGGACTGTGGCTGCAGCTCAGTGGTTGAGTGCTTATTTAGTGTGCATGGGCCTGGCTTTGACCTCCAGAATCACAAGAAGAAAGGGAAGGGAGGATTCTTTTACTTTACATAGTTCTCAAAATAACAATACTAAAGATAGCACCATATGTATTATAAAGGACCTGGAATATTGTTCCATTCTTCAAAAATTAAACTATGTTTCCTATTTCTTTTAGATGTAATTCACAGCTATCTAGTATTTTGTACAGTCCTTATTTTATTATCCTTTACAATCAAGTACAAGATCCACCAGATTAAGCTGAAGGCCAGCTGAAGTGTGATCTCCTAAGTGAGTCCTTAGAAGGTAAGCTCAGTAGCGCTCTGCTCACCTCCCTGCTACCTGTGGCATCTTCCTGCAAATATTGCCACTCTAAATTGGCCCTTCTCAGCTATTCCTCCAGATGTGACCATGATTCCAAAGACCGTAGTGGATGTGAGCAGTGGGGATCTGACCTCAGAAAGGATCATGGAAATAGACCTAAGCAATGCACCCTTTATTGTTACATTGTGAAAATACATGGAATTTTACATTTCCATCGCAAATCCAAGAAAACAACAAAGGTTTCTGAAAGATAAATACAGGAGGATTTCTTAACCAACTAAATTTTAAAACCTAAGTTTCGACTTTTCTTCATTTAGGTTGAATGGTGGGAATGTAGGCAGTTCTGCAGGGCATTTTCTTGATTAATGATGGGTGTGGGAGGGTCCAGATCACTTGGGAGTGATGGTCCTGGGTGATATAAGAAAGCAGGTTGAGCAAGCTAGGGAGAGAGAGGCAGCAAGCAGCATTCCTCCATGATCTCTGTTCTAGTTCCTGCCTCTAGGTTCCTGCCTTAAGTTCTTGCCCTTGCTTGTTCTCAGTGATAGACTGTTATGTGGAAATGAAATAAATAAATAAATAAATAAAATGAAAGTTGCCTTGGTCATGGTGTTCACCACGGTTTAGATCCCACCCTAACTGGATGGGAGGGTCACCAGACTTCCTCTGAGCTCTTGACATTCCCCACTGTGCCTGCTAAAGTATGTAGAAAAGATGGGAGGTTAGTTAAGCAGAGGGCTTCATCTATGCAGCTATGGTGAAGTTATTATTCATGCTGGGGTGAGACTTTTTGATAGTGAGGCTTTTGAGGGGGTCACCTATGGTCCTGTGAGTAACCCCTCACTCAGGCTCTGCAGATAAGCCCCCCAAACTCATTGGGTTTCCATGTTATCATGTATTGGTCTGTCATAGGTGGCCTCTCTGGGGTAATTAAGGTCTTGATAAGTCTCCCCTAGGAAAATTCATGGGATGCTTGTGAAAAGACAGGTGAACAAGCTGTAACTTACTGACTGTGAAGGGCTAGGAAAGCTTTAGAAAGGGTGGGATGGAAACCTAAGGTGGTTCTTCTTGTTTTTCACTTTAGGGAACTAAAGCTCTTTGTTACTGTATCTCTGACTATTGATGTGATATGCAATATGTCAATTAATCTTGTACTTACAGGGTATTTAATGTGTGCAGAACACTGCTTTAGATACTGCTTATGCAGTGGTGAATAAGTCAGACATTATTTCGGCCCTCACCTCACATAGCCCATCAGAGAAGATAGATCGTGAACAAGTGTTACAGGCAGAACCTCTAACATACATTTTTAAATGCCTCATTTTTCATGAAACTTTCATCCTTTTCTCAGCTTAGGAGAACGTGTTCCACATTTTGAGCTTCTATTTTAATATCTTTCTTTTCCTGTAGGGTTTTAATTTTATATATTTTAATATTATTACATTTTAGTGGTGGGGAGAGAACCAACATACATGTTGAAATCCTAAGACTAGTTTTAGGAGTCAGTTTCTGCTATCCTGTGGATCTTGGGAACTGAACTTGGGTCATCGGGCTTGGCAGCAAGTACCTTTATATCATGTTGGCCCTATTTCAGACTCTTAAAAATTGTTAGACCATAACTTTCAACTTTCATGCTTCTAGGTTGACTAAAGGACTAAAGTTTCATGAAAAAGTGAGGCAGATAGATAGGTAGCAGACAGACAGATATAAAACTAATAGTTTAATGATATTTTATTGTATAGTTGTACCACACTTCGTTTATTTATCTGCTAGTTTTGTTTCCAGATTTTTTTTGGATATTTACATTTCAGATGTTATTCCCTTACCCCATTTCCCCCCACCCAGGAAACCCCTATCCCGTCCCCCACTCCTCCTGCTTCTATGAGGATTTACCTCCACCTACCCACTCCTACTTCCCCACCCTCAAATTCCTCCACACTGGGGCATCCAGTCTTTACTTTGTTATGGATAGCCCCGGCCTTGTATTTTGATACTAATTCCCCTTTCCTATGAAGGGCTGCAGAGGAGGTGTGAGTCATTACACAGGTGAATTTCAGTGAACCTTCTGCCCATCTTAATTTGTAAAATAAAGACTGGAGCTAGTGATTGGGCAGAAGAAGGGGAAGTAGAGAAATAAAGGTTGGTGGGAAGAGAGCAGGAAAGGACTGGAGGAAGACAATGGAGGAGGAAGATGATGAATGAGAGGGCGACTGGGAAGCAGGAGGTAGAAGGAGAGATGCAGGGTCTGGAAAATCCTCAAGTTATAAGGGTCTCATAGCTGGGAAACAGAGTAGTGAAGTGGTGAATCTGCCCAATCTAGGCTTACAGAATACATTCATAATTACTGAGTTGTGTTTTCATTGACCAGCCATATTTGGGTTAGAGATTTAAATATCATCTGCTACGTTACGTGACCAAGGACCTCCTCTCCCACTTATGCTCTACAAGGCTCTCCTCCTCTACATATACAGCTGGAGCCATGAGTCACTCCCTATGTGCTCCCAGGCTGGTGGCTTAGACCCTGGGAACTCTGGTTGGTTGGTATTGTTGCTCTCCCCATGGGGCTGCAAACCCTTTCAGCTCCTTCAGTCTTCTCTCTAACTCCTCCATAGGGAATTCCATGATCAGTTCAATGGTTAGCTGTGAGCATCCGCCTCTGTATATATCAGGCTCTGGCAGACCTCTAAGGAGACAGCTATATCAGGCTCCTGTCAGCATGCATTTCCTGACATCCACATCAGTGTCTGCTTTTGGTGACTGCACATGGGATGGATCCCCAGGTGAGGTAGTCTCTATATGGTCCCTCCTCCAGTCTCTGCTCCACACTTTATCTTTGTACTTGGTCTCATGAGTATTTTGTTTTCCTTCTAAGGAGGATCGAAGCACCCATACTTTGGTCTTCCTTCTTCATGAGCTTCATGAGGCCTGTGAGTTGTATCTTGTGTATTGCGAGCTTCTGGGCTAATATTCAATTATCAGTAAGTGCATACCATGTGTGTTCTTTTGTGACTGGGTCACCTCGCTTAAGATATTTTCTAGTTCCATCCATTTGCTTAAGAATTTTATGATTTCATTGTTTTTAATAGCTGAGTACAACTCCATTGTGTAAATGTACCACATTTTCTGTATCCATTCCTCTGTTGAAGGGCATCTGGGTTCTTTCCAGCTTCTGGCTATTATAAATAAGGTTGCTATTAACATAGTGGCGCATATGTCCTTGTTATATGTTGGAGCATCTTCTGGGTACATGCCCAAGAGTGGTATCCTCAGGTAATGCTATGTCCAATTTTCTGATTTCCAGAGTGGTTGTACCAGCTTGCAATCCCACCAACAATGGAGGCGTGTTCCTCTTTCTCCACGTCCTCACCAGCATCTGCTATCACCTGAGTTTTTGATCTTAGCCATTCTGACTGGTGTGAAGTGGTATCTCAGGGTTATTTTGATTTGCATTTCCCTGATCACCAAGGATGCTGAACATATCTTTAGGTGCTTCTAGGCCATTCAAGTTTCCTCAGTTGAGAATTCTTTGTTTAGCTCTGTACCCCATTTTTAATAGGATTATTTGGTTGTCAGGAGTCTAATTTCTTGAGTTCTTTGTATATATTGAATATTAGTTCTCTATTGGATGTAGAATTGGTAAAGATCTTTTCCCAATCTGTTGGTTGCTATTTTGTCCTATTGACAGTGTCCTTTGCCTTACAGAAACTTTGCAATTTTATGAGGTTCCATTTGTCAATTCTTGATCTTAGAGCATAAGCCACTGGTATTCAGTTCAGAAACTTTCCCCCTGTGCCCAGTTCTTCCCCACCTTCTCTTCTATTAGTTTCAGTGTATCTGGTTTTATGTGAAGGTTCTTTATCCACTTGGACTTGAGCTTTGTACAAGGAGTTAAAAATAGATCGATTTGCATTCTTCTACATGCTGACCTCCAGTTGAACCAGTACCATTTGTTGAAAATGCTGTCCTTTTTCCACTGGAGTTTTAGCTCCTTTGTCAAAGATCAAGTGACCATAGGTGTGTGGGTTCATTTCTGGGTCTTCAATTCTATTCCATTGATCTTCCTGCCTGTCTCTGTACCAATACCATGCAGTTTTTATCACTATTGCTCTGTAGTACAGCTTGAGGTCAAGGATGTTGATTCCCCCAGAAGTTCTTTTATTGTTGAGAATAGTTTTCACTATCCTGGGTTTTTTGTTATTCCAAATAAATTTGCAAATTACTCTTTCTATCTCTATGAAAAATTGAGTTGGAATTTTGATGGGGATTGCATTGAATCTGTTGATTGCTTTCAGCAAGATGCCCATTTTTACTATATTAATCCTGCCAATCTATGAGCATGAGAGATCCTTCCATCTTCTGAGATCTTCAATTTCTTTCTTCAGACTTGAAGTTCTTGTCATATAGATCTTTTACTTGCTTGGTTAGAGTTACACCAAGGTATTTTATATTATTTGTGACTATTGTGAAGGGTGTCATTTCCTTAATTTCTTTCTCAGCCTGTTTATCCTTTGAGTAAAGGAAGGCTACTGATTTGTTTGAGGTGATTTTATCTCCAGCCACTTTGCTGAAGTTGTTTATCAGGTTTAGGAGTTCTCTGATGGAAATTTTTGGGTCACTTATGTATACTATCATATCATCTGCAAATAGTGAAATTTTGACTTCTTCCTTTCCTATTTGTATCCCTTTGACTTCCTTTTGTTGTCTAATTGCTCTGGCTAGGACTTCCAGTACTATATTGAATAGATAGGGAGAGAGCGGGCAGCCTTGTCTAGTCCCTGATTTTAGTGGGATTATTTCCAGTTTCTCTCCATTTAGTTTGATGTTGGCTACTGGCTTGCTGTACATTGCTTTTACTATGTTTAGGTATGGCCCTTGAATTCCTGATCTTTCTAAGACTTTTACCATGAAGGAATGTTGAATTTTGTCAAATGCTTTTTCAGCATCTAGTGAGATGATCATGTAGTTTTTTTTTCTTCGAGTTTGTTTAGATCATGGATTATGTTGATGGATTTTCTTATATTGAACCATCCCTGCATTCCTGGGATAAAGCCTACTTGATCATGATGGATGATTGTTTTGATGTGTTCTTGAATTCAGTTTGTGAGAATTTATTATTTTTGCATCGATATTCATAAGGGAGAAATCTGAAGTTTTCTTTATTGTGTCTTTGTGAGGTTTAGGTATGAGCATAATTGTGGCTTCATAGAATGAATTGGGTAGTTAGTATTCCTTCTATTTCTAGTTTGTGGGATAGTTTGAAGAGAATTGGTATTAAGTCTTCCTTGAAGATCTGATAGAATTCTGCACTAAAACTATCTGGTCCTGGGCTTTTTTTAGTGGGGAGACTTTTAATGACTACTGCTATTTCTTTAGGGGTTATGGGACTGTTTAGATGGTTTATCTGATCCTGATTTTACTTTGGAACCTGATATCTATCTAGAAAATTGTCCATTTCATCCAGATTTTCCAGTTTTGTTGAGTATATGCTTTTGTAGTAGGATCTGATGATTTTTGTATTTTCTTTGATTGTTGTGTCAATGTTTTCTATGGTATCTCTCTTTTATCTCTTGTATTCTGTTGGTGATGTAAATTGACTTTCTTATGGTTCTGGAGACTAAAAGTTCAAAATCAGTTACACTGGGAAGATTTCAAAGAATAGCAGGCCTGTGTTCCTTTGGGAAGTTCTGGAGGAGGCTGCATTCTTACCTCTTTCAGCTTTTGGTGGCTGTGTATGTTCCATGGTCAGTGACTACATCAAAGATCTGTCTCCACAGTCATATTGCCTTCTCTTCTATAGTTGTTATAGCTTGAATCTAAAATATCCTCCTGTGCTCATGATCTTGAACAATGAGGTTCCCAGCTGTGACACTGTTTGGGGAGGTAGAGGACCTTTGGATAGTGGGGCCTGGCTAGTAGTTTACTAAGGCTACATCTACTGCTTGCTACTTCTAGCTAATTCTGTTTCTTGTCTGCCATCTTGCTGTGAACTCCAGTCACCCACTCCCTTCTACCATGACCTCAGCCATGCCTTCCTCACCTTGATGGGCTAATGCTTCTGAAACAGTGAACCAAAGCCACCTTTCCTTCTTAAAGTAGTTTTGTCAGGCATGTGGTCACAGCAAGGCCAATGTAACTAATGTGGTAGCCCAGTTACCGTTTGGGTTTCTCTTTTCAAAGGCCACTGAGTGATTGCAGTAAGTCCTCCTGGATCATCTAGAATAGTTTCCCTATCCCTACATCCTTAATCTAATTTCACCTGTAGTTATTTTGCCATATAAGCTAATACTCATTGGTTCTGGGGATGAGGACTCGGAGCACTCCAGGACAAGGGTATTATTAACCTACCCCATGATCTAACAAGGAACCGAGAATGCTGATGAGATGGGATACCAAACACATTCATTATATCTGAAAAATGTCCTTTGCAATCTGTATTTTTAAAAACCTTATCTTTTGCCATTTAAAATATTAATATTTGCACATCAAATATTTATGTAAATTAATTCAGACTGATATGCTTTACAGAAAGTTCCAAAAATGAATTCAAAAGAAGAAATCCAATTTATCATCTATAAGGGCTTTTCACTTACAGCCGTATGAGTAATCTCTCAATAGTGTAACATGGATTAAAACTGTTTGGGCACAGGAAAAAGCTTTCAGTTAGAATGATGTTCTCTAGGTATCACTAACTTTAGTCAAATTAAAATTTTAAACACCTTGATAATATATAGATACAACTTGTAGCTTATATACATAATATATACAAACTGCTGAATGTCTGCAGTTCAATATGAAGTTGCCATTTTAGAAAAATTAAGATAGATTAGCAATAAATTAACTAAGCCTGAATTTGGGAACAGCCAATGGTAGACTCAACAAATGGAGTAAATTGACATTTGCAACAATTCAGCATTAACTTGGATTTACGTAAAATCAGCAATTGGATATCTGCTATAAATTCTTGAAAATTCTTATAGAAAATAACTGACTCCTAGTGTGTGTGTGTGTGTGTGTGTGTGTGTGTTTGTGTGTACATGTGCATGCCTGCCTAGGAGAACTATCCAGTAGGAAAAGGATTAAGGATCATCGTTCTTGTCTTAAATGGGAGATCATTCTAATATGTTTAAGTATGGTTGTCATGACATGACATCACTTGGTGTTATCAAATAACAATAATTCCACAATGTGGAGTTATGCTTTGGCCTTCTAAGGCTTTGTTGACATGCTAATAAATTCCTTTTTCAGTGTTTCTTACCTTGATAATTTATCTCAGTATATGAACCATGTATTAATATTAAGTAAATGTTGATGGGCTAATCCCATAGGGTATAGTGAACTTCACTATAATTCTGTATACATCTTTGTATTATAAATTTTATATACATACTAGTTGCTATTTGTCTTAGTTACAAAGGTTGATAATTATAACAAATAAATTTCCTTAAATCATAAAAATAGTGTATTATTTGTGATGAATTAAAGAAAAACTTTTTAAAAATAATATTGTATAAGGAAATGAGTTTGGACCAAGCATGGTATTTTTATCCATCTAACATTTAATCTGCCTTCCATGTGCATACATTTATATAGTATAGGTAGAGAAATTCAGAAGTGCTTGTACTTTCACTGATTGAAGCTAACTAAATCTGGGAATTCTGCTATAAACATGCTTCTAAGCGACATATCAGTAGTTTTCTCAAGAAAGAGATCTCAGAATTGGGGAGGTGGCTCAACAGTTAGAAGTATACCATCCTCTTGCAGAGGGCTCAGGTTCTATTCCCAGCACTTGTCCAATCCAGCTGGACAATCAAGTGAGACAGTTAGACTCTGTGGAGAGGACTGAGATGTGCGAGAAAATAAGGAGGCACAGCAAGTCAAGAAGTCTGATCAAGCTGGCAAAATTTTTATTGTTCACACAGGTTATATACTCTGAAAGCAGGATATGGGGAGGGGCAGGAAAGGAAAGAGGGCTTTGCAGGTGGAGGAAGCTAGCTGCAGCTGTGGGGTCTAACTATGTTATTCTTACAAAGCCTTTGCCATTACCAGGGGTTCTAAAAACATCTATCTAGCAGGATGTTGGCTAAATCTAGAGATCAGGAGGAAGGGTTACTAAGGTGGGTTGCTATGAGGCCTTGTTTGAAGTTCTGAGAACTAAAAATGAAGCAAGTGAATCATGGAAGGTAAGCAGAAAGAAGAATAGTAGATAGGAGAGCCAAGGGTGAGTGTTTGCTAAGAATAAGGCCTTGCCATGGCTTCCCACAAGCACTCTGATCAGGCAGCTTACAATGACCTGTACTTATAGGAGGTCTGATGCCCTCATGGTACTTGCATAACCATGGTACACATACATACACTTAACACATAAATAAAAATAAATTAAAAAGTTAGATCTCCTTGGCCTTTGAATATATCCCAACCTTGTTACCTTAGGTTTTATAATAAATAGTATATTGAGAAACATGTTTGTCTCTTCTTGATGCTTGTTCAGTGGTTCTGAATAAATTGTCTTTTGGGTCTTGGGAGATGGCCAAGTGTGAAGACCTGAGTTCTGATCCCAGAGCCTATGTAGACTTGATGAGGTAGCACTGTGCCTGCAATCCTGGCAGTGGTGAGATGGGTGAAAGGAAGCTGCAGATACTTGGAAGCACACTGACCAGGTAGCCAAGTTACTTGGCAATGTTCTAGGCCAAGGAGAGACCCTGTCTTAGTCAAAAAGGTAGAAAGCACCTGAAGACTGAAGACCCTCATCCAAAGTTGTTCTCTGACCTCCATGCATGCTCTGTGCGTGTGCATCCATACACACACACCACATACACCACAATAATAAATAGATAAATGGATAATAAATAAATAAATAAATAAATAAATAAAATTTCTTTCAAAAGTAGAAAAGCTAACTTTTTTGAGACTTTAAAGTTTTATAGTTTCTTTGAATTTGTTTGGGATTGGTATTGGACCTTCCTCCCAGTCTCTACACTGTACAAAGTCTTCTCTTCCATTCCCACATGCTCAAATGTAATTTCTATACTGTATGCTGATACCTTTACATTTATAGCACTTGGCAAAGTCTCTTTCCTAAGTCTAGGCCTGTATGTCTTACAGCTTATGGTATATCTCTCCTTAGGTGCATGACTGACAGTTCAAACTTTACATGTTCAAAAATTAATTCATGTTCATACAATATGCAACTTAAAACTATGTTGTATTAATTATTTAAATTGGTTGTTGCTTAAACAGACTATCTAAGCTGCAGCGACTCTGCCTAGCTCAGCCACCATGTTCTGTGGCCAGAGGCCACGTGCACACTGCAGCTAGAAACAGCCAGCCAGAAACACCAGCCCTGCCACCCATGAGACTCCAGCATGAGAGATGGCTCTGCCAATCTTCCACGCTGTCTCCACAAGGCTGGGCATTGCCCAGATCATCCCGCCAACCACGCAGGCTCGGTACAAATGAGACTCTAAATGCTTAGATTATCCCAAGCTTATATATTTGGTAATGATCAATAACAAGATGCCCACTCAATCAGAGGTGTAACCCAATACCCAACCTAGATATACCAACTACCTTTGACTGCAGGAGACATGTGAACATCCGTCTAGATGTTCCCCTCTCTGTCTCTTCTTCTGTCTTCTAGCTCCTCCTCTTCTTTCTCCTCTTCCTCTCCTTACTCCTCTCACCTTAGCTCCTCCTATACAACTCTGTCCTTTTTTTAATATCTCTAACCTCAAGTTGCTGGGAGATGCCATCCATTTCACTTACCCACTACAAACTATCACATGTTAGTTGACTTGTTCTAAAAATGTCTTGAGTTCTACTCACCTCAACCATCTCTGTTGTCTTCAGTAGCAGGCCCACCAGTTTTCCACCTGCCTAACTGGTTTCACTTAACCTAACTTTTTCCTTTTATTCATCTACATTAGCTACAGCGAGTTCTGTAACGTGCCAGTATGAACACAGGATTTGCTTCAAAGTATGTTGCCATATTACAACAAAGATCAATCTTGACAGCATATGCTAACTGAAATAAACCAGAGACAAGAAGAAAGATAATGTATGATTCCAATTATGTGAGAGTTAGTTAAATTCATAGAAGAGAGAATCGTGATTTCCAAGAACAGTCTGGAAGTGCATGGAGGAATCGGGAATTAGAGACTACATAGGTTCAGTTGATGATGAAGAAGTTCTAGAGACACTCAGGTGTAGCTTAGTGCTAGAGTATGTGCTTAGTGTGTGAGAATCCCTAAGTTCAAGTTTCAGCAACAACCCAAATTCTTCACATGGATGGTAGAAATGACTATGCATAAAACATGAAGTTACTTACTGCCACTAAAGTACACTTTAAATGATTAAAAACAGTATGTATTTATGTTTATGAGTGTTTAGCTAATATGTGTGTATGTGTGCCTAGTCCCATGGAGGCCAGGAAGGGATATCAGATCCTCTGGGACTGGAGTCACAGATGGTTGTGGGATGCCATATGGGTGCTAGAACATGAACCTGGGCCCTCTTAACCATGGTTCCATCTCTCCAGTCCTGAAGATGATAACTTTTGTATACATTTTGTCACAATAAAAATCCTTCTTGTTGCCGGGCGGTGGTGGCACACGCCTTTAATCCCAGCACTTGGGAGGCAGAGGCAGGTGGATTTCTGAGTTCAAGGCCAGCCTGGTCTACCGAGGGAGTTCCAGGATAGCCAGGGCTACACAGAGAAACCCTGTCTCGAAAAAAAACCAAAAAAAAAAAAAAAATCCTTCTTGTTTTTCACTGCTAACATTTAAAGACTATAGTACTTGACAGTGTTTAGGAGGCTAGTGTGGTCAGGCCCACTATTCCAGTTCTATGCTGGTTACAGTGGCTGCCTAGTAAGTTCTTATAACTCACACCTTTCTTCAGACCTTCCCCTCTGAAGTTCCTGCCCTGAAATAAAATGTTATTCTTCCCTTTTCACTTTGCAAACTACTCATCTGTCTAGCCTTGGTTTCTATGTCACTTTCCCTAGGGTGTTGTCCTCAACTCAGCTTCTTATCTACACTGTACCTGTACCTGTCTCACTGGAGCACTTGATACAGGCCAGCACCATCCTGTTCATTTCAGAGTCTGCCTTGATTCCTGTTTTGTTTTGTGCCTTGTTCGAGGCTTGTGTTCCAAGTCTGTGCTTCCTTGGGCTGATTAAATACTGTTAGCTTAGATGCCAAAGCATGGAGGAAGAACATGTAGGTTTTGATGTCAAATGCAGACACATAACCAGCCCATTTGTTTCTTGATCCACATGCCAAGAATAGTTCCCTCCAGCCCCAGACACCACCTCACACCTTTGCTCTTCTTCAAATTCCAACTCACTGTTTTCTTCTTGTGGGTGTGAATATCACTTCCATGAATGTGTTACATTACAGGGCAAAACAGAGATTACCCAGGAAAATCTAGTTTTATTACACAGGCTATTTATTTATTATATATTTATTACAGTACATTTTCATCATGTCTTTTCATCTCCCCACTCTAAATCCTCTTGGGTGTCCCTTCCTTTTCTCTCAAATGCAAGTCTTTTGTAATTATTATTGATATGTATCTTATTTATCATCTATCTGTATCTATCCATCCTGAGTCCAATTAGTCTTGGACTTGTACATGGGTGTGTACATGTACCTCTTGGGTGTGGTCCCCTATCAGAGCTGTCCTAGAAGAAAACTGACTCTTTTTCTGTCAGCTACATATAGCTCCTCAACTAGGGGTGAGACCTTAAGGCCCTTGCTTAACAGTTTTGTCCCAGATTGAAGCATCCCACCTTGCTGGGAAGGTCCTTAAACAGGAAGGTAAAATCACAATAGCTTCAGCCAATCCTCATAACTGACCAGACTCACTAGGCCTCTCCCCGCTGGAGTAAGCAGATTCCAGCTGGAAGGAAGACTGAGACCAGACTAGCTACCTAGAAGAAGCAGAAACCAGCCAAACAGGCTGGAAGAGATTTAGATCAGAGTCTGCTGAAAATGAAGCTCTCCAACCTTGTGTGAGGTGGGCTTTGGTAATGCAGCTGTTGTCATTCCTGCTCCTATAAGTAACCTCTCACCCATATACCTGTAAATAGCACCAATTAAACTCATTGGTTTGCCAATCTGGACTTGGGTGGTATCTGTAGGGTTAAAAAGTCTGACCTCACTTCCAGGTTTTAAAAACCTACCAATCCCTGACTTGAAAACCCACAAATCCCTGAACTGGAAAACCCAATTCTCAAACTCAGAATCTACCAATCCCAGGGTTCATCCCAAGCTCAGGACTTGAAGTGTCCCACCTATCCCCACCCTGTAAATACACACTCTAGAAAACTCTGCCCTCAAGAAACCCTCCATAAAGCCAGCTTCCTGCTCAGGTTTTTTTCCTGTTTCTCTTCGGAGCAAAGGCAGCTACCCTCTTGTGTCTTTCCCAATAAATCGTATGTGAGGTTTGTTGTGCAGTGTGACTTTGTGGTATTCCTTGGCTCCAGACTGCCAGGATACTTTTCCCTTCAGAGATGAAATACCTCCATTGGGGAAACCTTTCCCCTCAGAGCTGTAACACAAGATCTGTACTTTGGTCTGTCACAGACTCCCCATCTGGGGCAAGTAGACATGTGCATTGCCTCTCCAGGACAAGTTTTGTTATACAACAGCTCTCTGCCCATCCATGCTTGAGGATTTACTGGTATGGTCGTGTACAGGCAAAGTAGCTATTGAGACTTCATGATACAGTTCACACAGACTGTTAATAATGTATGTGTGTGTGTGTGTGTGTGTGTGTGTGTGTGTGTGTATGTGTGTGTATATATATATATATATGTTTTGGCCTGCTGCCAACCCTGATAATCTGAGTTCTAGCCCTAGAACTCACGTGGTGGAAGGAGAGAGCCACCTTCCGCAGGGTGTCCTCAGGTACAGTGCTGCAGTGTGCACTCATACACACAAATCAATGTTTTTTAAAAACTTGAAATCTCTTTGGCTAATGTCTTTAGAGTGAGTTAGAGATTTGAATCATGAGGACTGTGTAGCAAAGTGGAGTGGACTGCAGCTTCCAAAGAAGCAGGGGTCTCAGTTCCACAGTAGCCAAGGAAACAACATTCTCAGCAATCTCAAGAGACGTGTCCACAGCAATCAGCTCAGAATGGTTTAAATTTCGTTTATTCTTGCAAGAGTAGTTCATCAAGTGGGAGTCTCTAAGAAAGAAGCAAAGCCTGCTCGCCTTATAAAGCACGGGCCCCTCCACAGTGCTGCTACACATCAGCATTCCTTCTGTGCAAGCACAGCTCTGAAAGCTGGTAGGTTTTGTTGACTCATAATGACGAGGACTTTCTGTGCTGTTTATGACTGGAGCTAGTAGTGGTTGAGGGCAATCAGGATGAATGCAGTTTGGAATACACGGCTACATAGCTACAGGTGGTTGGACTTTGGGTATCTAGACTGTGGCCTCTACTTTTATTTACCTTTAACACATTGCCTCCAGATAAGAGCCCAGCATGGTCCAGACCATGATTTCAATCTTTTTACCAAGTCTGAGAATGTGGAACACAGCCAAATGTGGCAGAGTTCTGACTTAGAATTTTGAGGTAATAAATGGGCATTTTCAATCATTGTGTGTGTGTGTTATTTTGTTACACAGCACTAGAAAAGTAATACAAAGGGATTACATAAATGATTGCTAGGATCATAGAGACTGTAAAGGAGATATTGAATCTAGCCAAGACTGGCTGAGTCTTGCTCAGTTCAGCAGAATGGCTTAGTTAACCTATTGGGTAAAAAACTCCAAGCTCACTTCTGGGTTTTCAAAACCCACCAATCCCTGAGCTTGAAATCCCTCCAATCCCTGTGCTCACCCCAAGCTCAAGACTTGACATCTCAGCAATGCTGCCCCTACCTCGCCCCTGGAAATCTCCACCCTAGTAAATAAATCCTGCCCCCAAGAAACTCCACATAAGAAGCCTGGCTCTGCTCAGTTCTTTGCTGCTTCTTGCTTGAGCACAGGCAGCCACACTCTAGTGTCCTTCCCCATAGGTCTCTTGTGTGAGGTTTGTTATGCAGTGTGACTTTGGGGTATTTCTTGGCTCCTGACTGCCAGGATACTTTCCCTTCAGAGCTGCAACACTTGCACTTTTCCCTTAGAGCTGTATCACTTGCATAAACCACAGCCTGGGGAATAATACATGGAGGTTTTATTAAACTAATAAATTTTAGATAGATTTGTTATGCAGCTGAAGCTAACTGTTGCATGTTCTAAGGTGAGAGAAGTACAGAGCCATTCTTAAGTGAAAAGCTTCATCATGCTTCCACAGACAGAAAAGACTGCAGGAAGGGTATGGATTCTGAGTCTAAGCCCAGCACCTTATGTGATTACCATTTGTTGAGTACTTTTTTTTTTTTTTTATCAGTTCCAAGGTGAACGCATCAATGTAAGCTATATAAATCTAAAGTAGATATTTCTAAAACTCAAGGATTCTATGCTATATTTTCATTTTTGAGTTAGGTAATCTTGATCATATCCACTATTCTACCGGCAAAGTTCTCATCTATTTAATGGGTTTTTCACACAACTTACTGAACAAAAATATGACTATAAGCTGTAAATATTAGAAATTATGAGCAGCTGTCTAGAATTCAACTTCCACATAGCACAGAAGTTCAATGATAGTGATTATAACCAGCTATGCTATATTCTCATAAACTTTATATCCATGTACCTATTAGAATTCGTTCTGAGGCAGAACTTAATGGGTCAGCCAACCTCCCTGCTTAATCAAGAGACACCAATTAGCCACTGTAAAGGTATGCATACAAACTGAGTTCATGGGTTATCAGTATGTTCTAGTACTGGAACTGGAGACACAAGCTGATAATTTTAGGCCTAATAGGTTTTAAGTACAGTCTGATGACTGCATCAACTAATTCGGAATTCACATGGACTGTAGCAGGCCGGGGTAATTTCAAATCTGTCTAGGTCTGAGCCTCCATGGTGTGTGTGTGTGTGTGTGTGTGTGTGTGTGTGTGTGTGTGTGTGTACAGGAATGCAGGCACAGTCATCACCACAGTTTCACTTATTCTTGCAGAAAATCCTTTATGAAAAGTTTTACGTTTGTTTAAGATGGACACTCACAGACGTTAACTAGATGTTAACTTTCTTAAGGGTCTTTGTTTTCTTGGTATATTAAAATGACATATTTTAGTAATTTGTCACAATTAGTAAATGACACATTTGTCAAGCAGAGACTGTAACAAACCGAAGGAACTACAGAAGGCAGAAGAAAAGAGTCCTACTGAATAATCAAATCCTTTTTGGCTGCTTTAGCCCTTGCTGTCTCCACCATCACTGGGTTATTGTCACAGTAATTCTATGATGCCTTATATCTATCTGTGGCTATCTAGGCTGCCCTGTTTCCGTTTCCTAGTTGCCAAACACAATGGATGGCAGGCAGGTAAATCCTGGTAAGAGCCTGCCTGGCTTGTTCAGACTCAAACTGAGCTGAACTTCCTCTAGTGACCCCCATACTTAGCTGTGAGGAAGGATTTTATTATTGGAATTTTCAGTGTTTTGAGCAGAAACATGGAAAAATAAAACCCATACTTTTGGAAGATCTCAAAACTATACACTAAACAAATCGGTTCTTTTGATATCCACAATCACTAATGAGGTAGCCTGTGGTCCACAGCAAACACATAAAAAAGTAGAAGGCCAAATTTAACTTGGGGGTTGATTCTCTGTCCTTGCAGAAAATAAGTCGGAGGATGGCATTTCTGTCTTTTAGACCGGCTTCTAGAATTTATACGTGATACTCTAGTCCAATCAGGAACGTACTGAACTCTTCGTCCTTGCACTGATCAGTACCTACATCCATTTCTGCTCTCCAGTTAAAGAGCTAGTTTCTTTATATAGATCATTGCCTCAGGTAGGGACGAAGTGTCAGTCGGGAAGACTCCGCCCCTCTCGACCCCGTGACCCGTCCCCCTTTTCAGGCAGCCGGACTTTGGCGAAGTGGGCGGGCCGTGGGCAGGCCCTGGGCCGTCGTTTCCAAGACCAGAGCGGAGCGGACCCTGAGCCTTCTGCAGTAGCCAGAGCCACAACCACTGTCGCCTCGCAGTCAACCTCCACCATGGTGAAGATTGTGACAGTGAAGACTCAGGCATACCCGGATCAGAAACCAGGCACCAGCGGGTTGCGGAAGCGAGTGAAGGTGTTCCAGAGCAACGCCAACTATGCGGAGAATTTCATCCAGAGCATCGTCTCCACGGTAGACCCGGCGCTGAGGCAGGAGGCCACTCTGGTTGTGGGCGGGGACGGCCGCTTCTACATGACCGAGGCCATCCAGCTCATCGTACGCATCGCCGCAGCCAACGGGGTAAGGGACTCGCGGCCCAGGCGGAGCGTGTGCGACGTGCGGGCTCCTCTGGGCCGGCGCTTCCGTGCGCGCCACCATCCCGTCCCCGCCCCGCGCACCCTCCCTTGACCTTGGCAGTACCCTGCCCCCACGCCCCCATTTGCCTTAGACACCCCCACCCCCACCCCCACTTTCGCAATAGCACTGTCGGGAAAGGTGAACCCGCCGCCGTGCAGACCCTGCGTGGTGTTGTGCTATTCTGGTCTGGGATTGGGGCACCTCCCTCTGGCTCGCGGCCTGGTGTTGGGAGGGCCCGGGTGACCCCAGCACTCATCCCTACGGGGCGTCAAGCCAGCGATCTGGGCGGGCAGGTGTCCAGCCTCTCTCTCTACCCTCTAGTTGGCTTGGGAAAGGCGCTTCTTTCCCTTCTGGGCCTGCTGCCTGGGCTCAGGCTTTTTGAAAAGTCCAGTTTCTGCTGGACCTGTTCCACCAACGGGGCTGGACCTGAATTTTCATTAAAGCAGTAACAATATGCCCAAGGGCTCTCTTATGCAAGCTGTCCTGACAGGCCAGGAAATTAATGCAACGCCCCCGGTTCCGCCCCCTGGTTAAGGAGGTTAACTGTCTTAATTGGGCAGGTATGTCCATTAGAGAGGTGAAACTTCTTTTTCCCCTATAAATCTGGTGATTTGTAAATTTGGATTTGGAATTGGTTATTTGTTTCTACAAGATAATTTAAAAGAAGTTTTAAGGAACACATTTTCTTTGTATATTTAAAATAACATTGGAATTTTCCTCAGCTCCTCTGGGCCTCATTCCCTTCAACAACTTCAACTTGTATTTTAACTTAGTTCAACCTGTCTTACCAAGTACCATGACAAACATTTCACGGTGTGACTCAAGAATCTTCTTGAAGCCATATAAGGAAGATGCTGTTATGGGTACTTTAAAATCACCGATGACCATACTGAAGCCTGGGCAGGTTTAAAGAATTTACTATAAAGGGAACATTGAATCCAGCACAGACCTGCCAGTCCCATTTAAGTGGCTTCTGAAAATTAAGGGACTCTTAGATTGCAGGACCTTCTTTCCCCAGTTTTCAAGATCTAAACTGAACTCTGTGTACTTTCCTGAATGGGCCAGACATTTACAGTGAAAGACATCAGGACCTCTATTACTGTGCCCCTGAGTGTTCAGACCACCACAGCTTTCTGTGTGGGAGAGAGGACAGTCAGCTACATGGAGAGGATCCCTTCATCTCTGCCTGTGCTCACAGGGGCCTCATTCAGCAGTTCCCTGACCTATGTATACCCATTTCAGAGAATGGTTGGGGGAAAGAGAGGCTCACAGTCAGCAATGAGCCGCATCTTTAGGAGCTTTTGGTATAGTGTGAGTTTTAGGGTTCAAATGGATGTCTGTCACTTTGGGAGTACTGTGGAGTATGAAGGAAAGAATCAGTTATGACAAAACCAAAAAAGTTACTAAACCTCATCACGCTTTAGCCACTGGCCTGCTGCTCGTCCCTCTTTGGCCAAATTCTAATAGTTCCTATATCCACCATTTCGCATAGTGGCCACTGGTCACCTTACTGCCATCTAACTTCTGTTGCTTCCACCTTTTGACTAAAACACCCCCTCAGGGAGAGTGACTCTGCTTGCTCATTCTCCATAGCACTGTTGTAGGCCTTCACCTGTCCCCTGCATTTGACCGGCTTTGGATAGTCTCATTCCTTGTCTTGATCATGTCACTGATCCTTCTCACTGTCACAGATTGCCCGCCACACGTACACTCTAGCCATGTCCTAGGTCTTTGTCCCCAGCTTGCTGCTCTGATTCTCTTAAGTATTGCTCCTCCCCAGCGGGTGTAAATGTGTGATTCCGTTAAGATATCTTCAGAAAGCTACTGCTCCTTTTCCATAGATAACACTAGAATAGAATAATCTAATTCGAGTCAAGTTATATTTGCAAGTCATGTGTGCCCATTGGAGAGTTTAAGACAGGACTGCATTTTACATGAAGGTCTTTCCTTGGTATACTCAGAGGTATTAGTCCAGGACCTCTGTAGTTAGCAAATTCTGTAAAAGATTAAGTCTTCAAGAAATAAATTGTTATGGTCTATTTTCAGCATGAGATGCAGTTAGGGCTCATCAGAGAGTGGCAGATAAGCAGGGTGTCTGGGCTTCTTTCTCTGCTAGCTGGTGGCTGGCATCTGCTTAGCTGAGCACTCTGAAAGCTGAGAAGTTGCAGGCAGGCTGCACCTTAACTGAGCCATGATTACAAAAGAGGATAGTCTCAGGCCCCAGAGTATTCACCACCAGGTAAGGCTCTGTGTTCTGAACCAGGAGGATAGGGAATTTGGGAAGGCAGCTGTGCAAGAAGAACTGAAGACTGTGCCTCTCTGGAGTACTGGCCTATGGGAGAAAGAACAGGATACGACCAGGAACTTTTAAAAACACTGACTTGTGCCAGATCAGCACGCCAGCCATTTTCACCTGTTCTCTATGCTGGTCCCTCCGTCTGCAGAATGCTATATTAAAAACTGCTTCACTATTGCTATTCTCTCGAATTTGTTATTGTATAGTGAGGGTCCTGTAAGATGAGATGCTTATTTGCTTATAATCCTCGCATTTACCTTAAATCATCTCTATATTAGAAAACCAAATATGGCATGGATGTTGTGCTAT
>JANHMN010000004.1:47713130-47720630 GCA_030674055.1 Rhabdomys pumilio | reverse complement strand
AACACATAATCCAGTATATTCATCTATAGAGGACAACAGGACCAGGCTAACACTCAGAGCTGTGTAGGGAGCAGGGCTGAGTGAGGACCTGTGGTCTGTGAGTGACATAGTGGCAGAATTGCCCATGTAGTTGACATTTTCCTCTTCCTCGGTGTGTGTCAGTTGTAGCTAGCTAAATTCTTGCAAGGGAAGTACTTCTGTACTGTGACTACATTGCAAACTTTCTGTTACTTTGAGCTGCACATATGGGAAGCCCATGAATTGTAACTTAAAACAGGTAAATTGGAACATGGTGGCTTTGGAGCTTTCTGCCTATCTTATATTTGAAATATCTTAGATTGCTCCAATAATGCGTGCCCCTTCCACTGTAGCTTAGTTTGGCTGCTCTGGAGATTGATACTTGGAAGTGGCCCCTGAAGTGAACATTGTGTATACTATGTACTCTATATGGTAATCCAAATAATTTATATGACTATATAGGTTAGGCTATGGTAAGAGACTCAATAGACATGGCTTAAAGAAGATAGAAGTTTTTCTTTCTTAGAATGGCAGGTATAAGCAGGTTGGGTCCGGCCTCCTATAGTCTTGTGGCTTTGCCATCCTGCTCATGCATGAGGTTGTGCTTGCCCACCTGATTGCAGATGGTTGGTTCCCTATGCACCCCGCATGCTCTTACCCATGTTTGGGTCGTTGGCAGTAGAAAGAGATGTGCATATGAACCAGCTTTCCATTATAGCAAGCAATGCCTGAGTAGAGTCAGCTTCAAAGGAGGAAAGGTTTATTTGGCTCATCTTTGAGAATTTTCATGGGTGCACTGTTGACCCCACTGTGGTGGCTCTGTAGCAGCACAGTATGTCATAGTGGGGTTCTCTGGAATATGGTAGAGGAAGTGCATGCTGCTTATGCCTTAGTGCAGAGGTTGAGGCTGGATCCCACTGTCCCACTCAAGGGCACCAACCTACTAAATACTAGTAGGCTCACTTCTTAAAGTCCTAATAGCGTCCTGGGCCCAGAACTAAGCCTAACACATGTCCTCCAAAGGACACATGTCCTTTAATTTATGTTACCTAGTATATTAGGCATGTGGTTAGCTAAAATACTTGTATAACTTGAGAGAAGAAAAAATTTAAATCCCTGCCTTGGTCCATTGCTTTGTTGTCCACATAGATTACCTTACCTACTGTTTACACTACCTCCCCCACAACCCCAACTCCTAGGGCAAGCAGTCCACATGCTTCCAGCAATGCAGTCAGTTCAGTGTCTCCAGTCTCTAAGTGTCTGGTGTTCTTTCCATCAGGCCATGGATGGCTCCTCGAAGCGCAGCATCCGGTAACTAATATGTGTAATAACGTAGCTGTATAGCCACATACGTGTGTGTACAGGTAGGTGGGTAGAATAGTGTCAGCAGATTGGGAGAGACAGAGTGTTTTGTGCAGCTGCATGGAGACATGTGCTGAGCAGTGTTGGCCATAGATGTGTTCACTCCGCTGGCCAGGGATGCAGATTTCCTGCCCTGTCAAGGGTGAGCTCATGAGGAACCCCGATCTTACCCTCTGCAAGGAACATTTTCCCCCAACCCCTTTTCATAGTGAACAGCATTGAGCATCCCCTACACCCTTTTAGAGGCTTCTTTTGATGAGAGGTGGAGCTAGGAAGACAGGATTGCCTTTGCGGGCTGTGGGTCCATGTTCCCTTATAGACTCGGGGCTGCTGGCCTGCTCTGCTCACGTCCCTGGTCTGCTTATAAAGCAGAGGGTTTATTTGACTCAGAGTTTTAGAGGTTCCTGTCTGAGGCTAGGCACACTCACTGCTGGCAGGCTCTGTGGTAAGACAGCTTATGGCAGGAGCACATGGTACATGTAGTAGAGCAAAATGACTTATATCACAAGCCGGGATGCAGAAAGAGGCTGGACTCCACAAGCTTCTGAGGAGAGAGGCATGCCTTCTCCTCAGGCCCTTCCTCTTGAAGGTTCTACTTCCTCTCCAAAATACCGTAATGTTGGGGACCAAACTTTTGTACATGGGGCTTTGGGGACACTGAAGATCCGAAGTGCAGTAGTAAGCACATGGTGGTGTCACAAGGCCTACACACTAGTGTCCCAGTGGTGATGTCTTCATTCCCAAGGGCCTCCCTGATGGATGGGGTAGCATGATAAGCCAAAGCAGTTATCACCAGGTGTGCTAAGAGGTGATGCTGAGGGAAAAATGATGTCTGTGTCAGTGCAGGGCCAGCCTGGGGCATGGTCCTATATGTGTCTGTCTCTAAGGGGAGTAAGGCTGGAGAAGGCTTGCTGCAGGTGAGGGCGTTGTTCTCAGACACTTTCTGTTCCGAGCAGACAAGGCTATCAAGAAGAGGAGGGCCAGTTTCAGTGTCTCCAGGATAACTTCTCCCTGCTTCTCGCATGCATAAGCAATCAGATTTCTCTTTTGACAAACATATCTGAGCTTCCACATCCCAGTTAGCATTGTTCCCTGACACATGGCCACTCCGGGACGGTGCACTTACTCCAGTCATGTGCCCAGTGCTTGGAGCCTTTGGAAACACCTCTGTGGGAATTATTTTTCAGGTCACTGGTTTATGGGCCATGTAGGAAAAGCAGTCACATTATTTTATAGTCAGGCTTCATTTTTCACTTAAAATGATGTAATGAGATTTGAACACCCACTTCATTCATTAGACATGGCTCCAGCCAAAGTTCAAATCTATTCTCAAAGGATGAAATTTGTTATGACTGAGGACTTTCAAAGGAAGTGCCGCAGACAGGAAAGACAGCTTCCCCTAAAAGAGTGAGTGGGGTGTCAGCATCATTTGGAGATCTTACTGCTCCCTGAGCCAGTGCTGAGATGAATACGCTGGCGCAGAACAGGGAGTGAGTGACCATGAGCTCCCTCTACACTATGGAGAGGATCTTAGAAGACAGCTCATGCTGAGGGGAACCCCACCGTCCCACTTTCCTGTGTGTTATGCCACTGAGACAACTGTTTACTTCCCCAATGTGATCTGCTCACCAGGATGAGCTCTCTTCCAGTGGGCATTTTGCAACTGTGTGACTTTGGGAAGTGTTGTTCAGGCACAACAAACAAATGGCTAAGTACCAAGTCCTGACCTAGGAAGATAGTCCCATCAGCTCCAAGTCACAGAAACTCAAGCCTTAGGACAGCGCCCACCTGACCAACGGCAGCGAAGAATTTGCGATGTGGAGATGATTTACTAAACAGGAGCATTCTGATAATTCTAAGGGCTTCACAGTGATTTCAAATACCGAGACCATTGGAAGACAGAGAGAGAAGGGACAAGGAGAGAGTCTTTTGTGTCTGCTGCCAGCCACTGCATGAATATCTCATCCTATCTCCAGCCCTGAAGTGTGTCTTAGATTTACCTGTTCAGGCAGTGGTCTGTGGTTCCTATGAGGCTCAGTCATGCATCTCCTGGATTTGAGGGCTAAGCTCAATGTGATACCTTAAGATGAATCTGCGGTGTGGTTCCCTGGCCTAGGCCAATGTTATCCTCCAGATAGGAAGCTTCCAGAAACACATCTAACATTGCCATTAGCCTCCTGGGACACATGGATGTGTTCATTTGACAAACACTGACGTGTTGTGTGCCAGTGACTCAGTGACTATGCTGGGTGTATGGTGAAACACAGATAAAGCTGTGTGGCCATTGGAAAGATGGGCACATCCATGGATAGCTAAAGATATAAAGATATATCTTTATATCTTTGTGTGAGTGCTGAGACAAATGACCACAAGCTGAGGGCTTAAAAAACAGAAATTTATCATCTATTTCTGGAAACCAGAAATCTAAAATCAAGATGTTGGCAGCAGAAATAGTAGCCAGAGGACCCTTCTGTGACACTTCTCACTTTGGGTAGTCAGGGGTTCCTGGCATATGCCTAGTCACTACTTCTGACTTCCCAAGGCCATCTCCATGTGCCTGTCTTCTTTCCTGCCCTGAATTTCTATGCTGGGGAATTCAGCTCTTGGCCTGAAGTATGCGGTTTACTGCTGTGCCACACCCTCAGTCCTCTTCTGTTATCAGAAGGACACTTGTCTTTGGATCTAGGGCCCACCTAGGTAATCTAGGATGCTCTCTAGATCCTTAACATGCAAAGACATTTTATCAAACACACACACACACACACACACACACACACACACACACACACACACACACACGCTGCTGCTGCTGCTGCTGCTGCTGCTGCTGCTGCTGCTGCTGCTGCTGCTGCTGCTGCTGCTGCTTTGATGGGATCAGATCATCTGTCACATCAGGCAAGCACTGCTCTAAGCATACTCTAGGTCTCAGGACTTCATCCTTCACAGTGTCCCTGTGGACTGCCTCTGACATAATGCCAAATAGAAGACAGGCCACTGGGTGGCACTCTGCATTGCACAAAGAAGTAGTTCACAGTGTGAGCTGGAATCGTCTTGGGTTCACACTGTAGTTTCAATTTACTGTGAAATGTTATAAGCTCTGCCTGTCATCTCTAAGGCTCAGAATTCTCTCCTGTGACCAGGGGTTCATTCTAATATCTGATGAAGAGTGTTATGGGGCCTGATTGAGTTCATAGGATTCTGAATGCTTGAGAAACTCAGCGTGCAGCCTGAGTGCCAGTTACCAGGGTTGTCATTGAAACTGTACTTTTGATTCAGACAAGCCTTACACTCCTCGGGCTGATTCAGTCCTGCCCCAAACAGACCTCAGAGCCCACCCGACAAAGCCTCAGATGAGCTGAAGAGCAGCTCAACCAGTATAGACTTCTGACTTCTTGAGGAGCATAGTGGGAGTTTTATCATAGTTACTTCCTCCAGGTTGAAGGGGAGGCTCACAGGGAAAAGGGAGATCCACAGGGTGGAAGGAGAGAACTGATTCCTGCAGTTGTCTCCGGAAAGAGGCACATGTGCACTCATGTGTACAAGAACACACACACACGCACACGCACACACACTCACACACACACACACTTACACACATACACTCACACACACACACAAATATAATTAAAAAATTAGATCATTTCTTTCACTTAGGATTTTATTATAGTATGACATTAGAGTCAGCTAAACATGAGTTTGGTTCCTGGATATACTGTTTATTACCCGATGTTCTGTTTAGGGTAAATTAAAAATGTCTTTTTTGTGCTGAGGATCAAACCCAGGCCTTTGCATACTAGGCAAGCACGCTACAACTAAACTAGAGCCCTAGCCCTTTGAATTTCTTTTTACTTATTTTTCAAATTAATATGTCATAGTGTAGTTACAGACTGCCTACACAAGTCACACGCAGCCTTAGTTGGCTGCCTCAGTGGGGCTAGGGTCAGGATTCAGTGGGAAATACACTTTATATTGCCAAGAGTCCTGCAGCAGTTCCTGCCTTCCCTGCGTTGCTTCTCTTGGCGGATTTGCCAGTATCCAGCAGCATGCCGCACACTGCTAACCTTCATGTTGCAGAGCACAGGTGTTTTCTCACATACAGTGCTTCATGCAAGCTTCGGGTGGGAGAGGAGCCTGTTCCAAGAAACTAGGTTCAGTCTGTCTGTCTTTTGTCTGACACTCAGCTATCTTGTCTCTCAGTTCACGGCAGGCAGCCCTGATGTAAACAGAATTGTCCCTGAGCGGTCTTGCATACACAGTGCCACTGCCCATTAGGATTCAAGGAGAGATGTAAGAAGTGGCCAGATGGGTCCCCTTGTTCCTGGGGCCTCTCTAGAACAGTGCTGGAAGCTTTCTGTCCCTTAGACAGTTACCCAGCACAGCTTCAGTGCCTGGTAATGTGTTACGCTTTCGGAGCACTCGGTTCTATCCATGTGGCCATGAACAACAGAAGTCTTTTCTCATGACTGAATAGTGGTCCATTTTGTATGTGTGTGACAGTTTCCCTATTCATTCACTATGGACTCAGTTGACTTTGGATCTTGGCTGTGGTGAACAGTGGCTGTGATAACCATGATATTGGTCACTTTTCCTTTGCATCTATAATCAACCCTGGGATACTTGGGCCACACTGTTCTACTCACAGTGTTTGAGGTGCCTTTATATTAATTTATGATGGCGATACCAATCCAATGTACATGGCCACCTACAGTGAGTATCAGTTTCCTCGTCTCTGCAGCCTCACCGAAATTTGTCAGTCCCTGGATTTGTTTCATGTATAGGCCAACCTTTAACCTCGTCCAGGAATTACTTCATGACTCCAAGGGGAACAAAGAGTTTTGGAGACTTAGGTCAGCAAACCCAAAAGGCTGTTTCTAAGTAGGGCTGGTCGCAGTATTTGTCCAGTGACACTGAAACTCCAGCGATTTGCTCTAGCTCTTTGTTTAACTGACAAGCTACATGACATGAAACAGGTCTTCATGTCACCTGATGTTTCTGTTAGAGCAAGTCTGTGAACTTGGGTCCATGGTCCAGATTGTTATTGTAGAATGAATTAAACTCGAGTACTTGGTTAATTACATATTTTACAGATGCAAAAAAACCACACTGCAAGCAATTACACAGTGCAGCTATTTTTCTACAGCTCTCTCTGAGAAATGTCTAAATGCATGTATATAAACACACACAATATATATATATATATATAATTTTAAAGATAGCCTTGGCTGGCCTGGAACTTGGGATGTAGTCCTTGAATTCATGACAATCTTCCTTCCTCTACCTCCCACGTGCTGGGATTCCAAGTATATGCCACCACACCAGACATTCTCTGACATTGTTGACAAGTCTAGTGGGATACAGCGTCTCCTGTGACCCTTCTTTCCCTCTGGTTTGCTTTGGTGTATTCTCTGTATAGTTCACATTTTCTACCTTACCGGGAATAGAACCATGAAGGCCCCTTGCCATTTCTGCTGGTGATCCCTGAGGCTCTGCTCAGGAGAGGAGTAAGCTTTCTGTCTGAGCCCCACAGACCAATCAACTGTCCTTCCCTCCCTCCTGCAGATTCCAGTCTATATACATAACACATATATATTAATCATTGTGTTCATATACATTTCAAATGTTATCCCCCTTCCCGATTACCTCTTCACTAACCCCCATCCCATCCCCCTCCCTCCTGCCTCTATGAGGGTGCTCTTCCATCCCCTCACCCGCTCCTGCCTCACTGCTCTGGCACCCCCCAACCCCATCTAGCATGTTTTCAGTTGTTACTATGCAAGTCTCGTGTGCTCTAGAAAGCAGTCACATGACCATTCTCAGGCAGGGAGCCCTCTACAGATGCCTAAATTGTCTGTGATAGGGGAGAAGTTTCTTAGTGGTTGTTCTAAGAAGGGGAGACTGTTTGACTCCCTAGGAAGATGCCCATGTTCATCAGCCTCCCCCCTCCCCCCACCAGTAGTCTCAGAGGGTATTTGATGCTCTCATGCCAGTAGTTGAGTCACTCAGGGACTTGCTTTGAGCAAGCCTATTCCAGGTACTGAAGTAAGAAGCAGTGTGTGTGTGTGTGTGTGTGTGTGAGAGAGAGAGAGAGAGAGAGAGAGAGAGAGAGAGAGAGAGAGAGAG
>JANHMN010000004.1:47688260-47713120 GCA_030674055.1 Rhabdomys pumilio | reverse complement strand
GAGAGAGAGAGAGAGAGAGAGAGAGAGAGAGAGAGAGAGAGAGAGAGGAAGCCTCCCCTTAGTTCCTGAGCCACCATCCAGGCTGACACTTGGTGGTGAGGAGCAAGCACGCTGGGGCAAAGTAAAGGTACGTGGGAAGGGGCTGGGGAAAGCCAGCACGTTTTTACTCAGTCTGCCAACCCTACTGCAGAGAGTTCAGCTGCCCCAGAATAGGGCATGCCATTTTAAAAAACTGCTAACTTATGTCACTTTCCCAGGGTTTCCAGAACAAGCTATGACACACTGTTGCTTCAGACAACACCCAGTCACTCTTCTATCGTCAAAGGCTTGGCATTCTGAAATCAGAGTAGCAGCCCTGAGGGCAAGCTGTTGCTGCTTCTTCCTTCTCTTTCCTCTCTCTTTACCACCTCCTTCCAAACCCAAGTCCTCACATATGCCAGGCAAGCACCCTTCCACTCTAGACATAGCCGTAGCCCATGCTCTTAGGAACCCAGAGAAGGCTCTGCCCTTGCTCCCTCCTAGCTCCTATCACTTGGTACGGCAGCATAGCTCACATGCTCTACCTCTGTCCCCATGTGGCACTCCTCCTGGGGGTCTGTCTCTGTCTTCACTCTCTCTTTATCAGTATGACAGCCGTTGACTGGATTTAGTGCTTGACCTAATTCGATAATACTTCAGTTTCATCTGTGGGTGGGAATAGTGAGAACACCCACACCACGGGATTGTTCTTATGTGTGCCAGGAAGCTCCCACGTGCTGTTAGCACGGTGCTCGACTTTACATGAATTTATGTGATCTCAACAGCTTGAGAGAGAAAGCGCTTGAGCTGCTGTGGAATAGGTGAGGAACCAGATTGATTTCCTCGATACTACTTGAGTACTAAATAAAGCCTGTCAAGAATTTGAGTTGGAGCCCTTGTTTCCATTATACTGAAACTCCTCAAAGAAGATGGTCCTCAAAGTGCATAGTCCATAACTCTATGCTCACTAATCCATGGGGTCCAAAAGAAGTCACTCAAGTGATGGTGTCTGTCTTCAACAACAACTTCTTCTCCTCCTCCTCCTCTCCCTCCTCCTCCTCTTCCTCCTTCTCTTCTTCTTCTCCTCCTCCTCCTCTTCTTCCTCCTCTTCCTTCTCCTTCTTCTCTTCCTCCTCTTCTTCTCCTTCTCTTCCTCCTCCTTTTCTTCCTTCATCATCATCATCCACATCACCATCATTATTCCTATTGCTGTAATAAGACACCATGACCAAGGCAATTATAGAAGAAAGAGTTTATTGAGAGCTTACAGTTTCAAAGGGTGATTCTGACCATCCTGCCACGGAGCATGGCAGCCAGCAGAAAGGTATGGTGCTGGAGCAGTGCCTGAAGCTTACATACATCCTGACCCACAAGCACTAGGCAGAGAAAGCTAACTAGAACCTCAAAGACCACTCCCAGTAACACACCTCCCCTAACAAGGCCACACCTTCTAATCCTTCCCAAACAGTTTTACCAACTAGGGACCATGTATTCAAACATAAGCCTGCGGGGGCTGTTTTTTTTCAAACCACCACAGATGCTGCCCTTCCAGAAATTTGTTTATTTTATTTTGAGACGATAACTCACTTTGTAGCCCGTGCTGGCCTCAAATTCAGTAGGCAGTCCAGGCTGGTCAAATTAATGGTAATTCCTCAGTCTTAACCTGTTGAGTGTTGGTGTTACAGGCATCCACCGTTGTCCCTATGTTACAAATAACAAGTTGAAGTCAGAGAGACTGTACACAGGCAGAAGAAGGCAGACCAGGCTTGTCTAATCCAGAGCCCTCTGGGTAGAGCAAAGGTGTGCTTGGTGCAGTTCTAGTCATTCCTTCTTCCTCTCTGTTCCTTTCAATTTCCATTGTCCTTCCTCTGTATTCATTCTCCCTGCCTCCCCCAGTGCCTGAGCTAATGCAGAAGTTGAGAGAGTGTTTATCCCACAAACCATCTCTCCTCCCTGGCTCACATCAGGAGATGAGTTAGAAGGGCTAGATCAGGCCTTCTCAGTTCTTCTTGACTTTTGTTACTGTGTGTCCATCCAGGCAGTTATGATAAACACCTCATATATTTTATTTGCTTGAACTTCCTCAAGGGAGTTTGCTCCCTTCACATTGATTCTCCACTAGAAGGCAGTTTCCTTTCTTTGGAGCCACCTTTCTCCAAAGCTGGCCTGTGTAAGCATGAGACTTGTTCCCGCTTTGTGTTAAAATCTTAATGATTTGTGGGCCATAAGAAGACACAAGGGGCCTGGTGAGCAGGACTTTCCTATGTTTAGACAGGGCAGCAGTTCTGGAAAAGAGAACGCCTCTGTCACCCCAAGGCTCCAGCAAATTTGCCTGATTTTTCTTTTTCCCACCACAAGAGGGAAACACACAACCACAAATGATTTGAAAATAAAGCAGTTCTGTAAGCAGACTTGTGGGTGTGGGTGTTCTTTATCTTTTAAATGGATTCATACTAAGTGTACATCCTTATGGGTCACAGTGTGGTGATTCAATGCATACATGCAGTGCTCCATAACATTTATTATTTCGTTGTGACTGGCAGCTTTGGAACTTGTTCCCCCCCCAACCCCCACCCCCGCCCCAAGCCCCCAATTAGGAACCAAGGGATTTTAGTACTTATCTCCAGGTAATACCCAGAGTGTGGGAGGGCGCACACTTAGACTGGTGCATCTTTAAGGAGACTGGTGGAGATTTTGAGTTTAGCCACAGGACTAAGAATGGCATCCCTGTAGGCCGGGGCTGCTGGCCATGTTCTTCCTTCTGAGCACACAGCTCCAGTGCAAGTTCCTAGTGAGCAGTGTTTACTCCAGCTTTTGACATGTCTTCTCTCCTCTATCAAAAAGTTCTCAAAGGATAAGGGAGACAGTTGCCCCTCTCCCTCTTCCCATTTCTTCCCATTTGCTTGGAGGCCAAACTAGTCAACAGGTCCAGCATCACAGAGGCTCATCAAAACTGTGAGTAGATGTTGGTGGTTGCAGGTGGTCAGCCCAGTGAGAGTCCCTGAACCACTGTGAGGACCATAGCGCAATGCTGAAGGCTGCTGGGAGCTGGGGCTTCTGGGAGCTGGGGCTGCTGGGAGCTGGAGCTGGGGCTCCTTGGCCTCACAGTAGGTGTAGGAGGAGCCCAGGCAATAGCTCTCTGATTCTTTGTATCTGCCTGGCAGTGGTGGCGCACACCTTTAATCCCAGCACTTGGGAGGCAGAGACAGGTGGATTTCTCAGTTTGAGGCCAGCCTAGTCTACAGAGTGAGTTCCAGGACAGCCAGGGCTATACGGAAAATCCCTGTCTCAAAAAACAAAACAAAACAAAACAAAACAAAACAAAACAAAACAAAACAAAACAAAACAACAACAAAAACCTTATCTCTGTATCTCAGCCCAAATCCTTCATGTTCCTTCTTGTTCAGGGTAAGGTTTTGTGTGTGTGTGTTGGGGGGGGGGGGGCGGGGGGGACGCGCGCACGCGTGCGCGCGCCATGTGCACCTCTGACTGTGTGTACTATTTTATTTTCAAATTCATTGGTGCTGCATTTCAGATTTATAAATCACATGTTTGTGTTCAGGTCATCCTCTGATTCTGCATGGTCATGCAGTGTTCGGATCCTCTGTTAAGTAGCTATTCTGTGGTCAAGCATTGCAGTAACATTTTTATTCACTTTTAGGACTTTTTTTTTTTGAACAGATTCTCATGTAGCCCAGGCTGGATTACATAGTTGAGGATGATATTAGGTTTTTGATCCTCCTGCCTCCACCTCAAGTGCAGGAATTACAACCTCTTTGCTACCACACCCTGCTTATACAGTACTCAGGGATTAAACCTGTGACTTTGAGCATGCTAACTGAACTAAATGCCCAATCCTGACTTCCCGAACTTTGAAAAGGAGTTTCATTAACCTTGATTTGCAGAGACTCTCTAAATAATGCAATGTTAACGGTTTATATTTTATTAGACACTGTGAGTGTCCTGGAGGTTTCTTAATATGTGAAGATAGATACAACTTATATGGAAATGGCACCCTTTCATATAAAGGCATCTGTAGATTCTGGGATTCCTTGCTCAGCCTGTCTACACATGAGATGGGTGTGGACTCCCATCTCTAATGTTACAGATAAAGACACAGAAGCACAGGGGAATTAAATAAATGTTGTCCAAGGCAATTCAGCTAGAGACTGGAAAGCTGAGGTTCAGATCCTGTCAGTCTGGCCAGAAAGTCCATTCCTTTCCATATCTGATGGGATAAACTTCTAGTATACTCTAAGTTCTCTTGAGTGTTCTGTTAATGTTTATAATTCTGATAATTCTTCTTTTTTAAAGTTGTGGTTGTGATTCTAAATAAGTTTACCCTCTGCCTGTTGTCAGCTGTAGCCACAAGGTGACATTTAGATGAGGTAATAGCCCACATTCCTTAAATGTGTTTAAAATACAAATTATATTTAGATTTTCTGTAATGCCTCCAAAGACATTAATACTGATGAAACATCCCTAATTTTAAAAATACCAAAATCTAGAATGCTCCAAAAATCTGATACTTTTGAGCACCAATATGCGAAGTTCCATGTGTGACTTTATGTTGCAGATCACAATGAAATCGTAGGCACACTAAAAATTTTGTATAAAGTTGCCCTCAGTCTGTGTGCAGAAGATGCATATGAAAAAAATGAATGGATTTACCTAGACTTAGATTCCATCCCTAAGTCAATTCATTTTATATCAGTTCGAACATTCTAGAATTCAGAAATATCTAAAATCCAAACTCCTCTGGCCTAGAGAATTTTGGATAAGAGGCACTCAACGTGTACTGTAAATTTGATTTATTTTTATACCAGGTATACTTGGCTATTCTATACTTCATTCTAAATGTATATTTTAAAATGCCCGTGTAAGGGCTGTGAGTGTAGCTCAGTGTGTATTGTCTGCCTAAATGCTTAAGGTTGGGGGTTCGATTCCTACCACCCACTTCCCCACTTAAACACACATGCATTCACTTACTCTGAGTAATTAGGAGTTACTTTTCTAATTGACTGAGGGTGATGCTGTGCCCTGGCTGGAGTGCATGCTGGAATGTGGAACCTTCCTGGCCTAGAATGCCAATGCCTCAGAGAGCCTCCGTGATTTCTGCTCATGGCAGGTATTCCCTAAAGGTCGTGTCTGATATCCTGAACCCCTACACAGTTCAGAACATACATCTAACCCATTTTCTGCTTGATTCTATTTTGCATTCTTTTCTGATTTATTCCTCACAGATCAAGGCCACAGAACCCCAAGATATGTAAGTGGTACTGTGTTAGTAATGTTTGAGTATCCTTCCCGGTGTATCTCCTGGCTGTCAGAAACAGTTTTACTGATATGCTTGAGATATGGCGGGTCTAATTCCTCTAGTCCCTTAATCTGCCTCTCTCTGGTTAAAGGGCTAACTGGCTCTGGGTAGTATACTTCAAAGTCTCAGTTTTAGAATCCAAGACCTGAAGTCACAAGCGGTTCAGCTTTGTAACCCTGGTCATCATGGATTGGAGTCAGAGTCCTCTGGGGCAGGGAAAGGGGTAGTTCTGAGAGAAGAGAGAGAATGGATAGAAGCTGAGGTGGGGAAAGAGGTCAAAAGGCAGTGTTGCTTAGGAAATCTCTTCCGGCTGAGGGCAGAAACCTCTAGACTCTGGCAGGCTCAGGGACTCAAAATTGAAGGCGTATTCAGAAGGCCAGCAGGGGCTCAGTGCTCAGCAGATTATATCCACAAGGATCTTCAAAGCCACTCCAGCTAAGGAAGGTGTGCTTTTACCAGCCTTGCTTGCTCTGCCGGCCTTCGTGTACCAGCTTTAGTTTGCCAGTCTTGGATAATCTGTCTGGTATCTCTTTCTGCAAGCTGTTATACACTATTTCAGCCAGTCATGTTTCCCAAACGGTGGTGTTTTGTGTCCTCCCTGCCTTAATTCCTCACACTTCTCTGACACTTACAAAAGTAGGTTTATGGGTCATGTAACTCCATGTCTTGCCCAGGTATGTTTCAGGGCTCATCCTTGGGCTTTGCTACTGCTCAGAGACTCAGCTCTTGTAAATGTTCCCCTGGGACAGTACGTTGGCCACCACACCACGATGGTGTTCTCCTGGTGTGATGATGACGTCTTCCAACAAAGACGCACTCACACACGTTTTTGTCCCTGCCCCCACCCAGAATGTGAAATAAGTGGTAATTAGTATCTTTCCATCATTTCCAGAGACTTGCTTCAACACCCAGGAGGAGGAGGATCTTTACCCTGCTCTTGTGAATGAAGCAGACATTGAGATCTCACTTTGGGGTGGGCTAGTCCTCACTTGCAGCTACTTGGATGCCACGTACCATACTGGATGTTTTCATGATTTACTACCCATTTCAGTTGAGAGCTAGCTACATTTTGCAGACTCAGTTCAGTGCAATGACCTGTTCCTAAGTGTACTTGGATACTCTTTAGAATCATAGCTTTCGGGCCTCGTTGTGCCTGTCTCCTTATCCTGTGTACCACATATATTGCCATGCTGAGCCTGGGTTGGCTGGAGAAATGAATGGGCTTTCCCCACTGCTGTGGACAAATATTCTGGGCTCATAGTGGTATGGATTTTGGGCCATAAAGTTGAAAGCTATGGGCCAGGTGCTGGGTATGCCCTGTTGCTTTTAGCTGAATGAGAAGCTTCCTAGGCTTTGCACCCGAATCAGGGTTAGCACTTCTTTCCCTGTGACCCTTCTAAAACTGAACCCTGTGTCTGGAAGCATGAACCCCACTTGAATGTAGGTCCAGTGCTTGCATGGGGCCTAGATATAGTAGCTAGCTGTCCAATAAATATATTACAGGAAAGAAAGAAAAGAAAAAGAGGGAGGAAGGAAGGAAGGAAGGAAGGAAGGAAGGAAGGAAGGAAAGAAGGAAGGAAGGAAGGAAGCAAGCAAAGGAGGGAGGGAGAGAGGTTTCCAGCTTGCTGATGGGAAAGGGATCTGAATCTTTGGGAGGCCAGGAGTGAAGGGGTTCATAACTCTGCCATTGTAAAATTGATTGGGCCCAAGACCAGTATGAAAGTTCCTTGTCTGAAGGGAGCAATCCTTAAATCCCCCATATGGTTTAAATGTAATCTGTGTCATTGTGAAGGAGTACTGGCAACGCAGGCGAATTCATTAGGCCAAATTGGGTTCGCTCTGCTCGACAGTAGCGTTTCTGAAGATGAAGTTCAACCTTTGCTGGAGAGCGAAAACGGATGAGTTTCTTAATAGCTGCCCCACTTAGTCCGAGCGGCTCAGGAAGCTTAATGTTTTTAATGCCTCTTCTTTCTTACCCCACTTCACAGTCCATCTAACATTGCTGCTTCTGGTAATATTTTTATATGAGGTTGAGTTCTATGGTGTCCGTAAAATTACGACTTCATGTTCTTTTTTTTTTTTTTTTTTTTTTTTTAAAAAAGAAAGGAAGCTTTCTACAGTAAGTGTCTACCATGTGTCCCTTCAGGCTTCCCTTTGCATATTGATAATACCAGACTGGGCATGCACAGCCATCTAAATGGATATGTTTGTAATTTCAGCTTCAGAAAGCCCTTCACCAGTAAGTGGCCCATCTGGAGCAGAGGACATGCTGAAATGTAATGTGCTGGGTAGGTTTGCCCAAGCACTCTCATGTCCACGTGCCCCTGAAGCACCTTGGGACATCGGGGTCTCATTAGGAAAGTTGCAGTGTTGGGCCTGCAGTGTTGGGTTGTTAGCTCTGCTAGTCTAATAAGGAGATCACTGGAATAATGTTTCATGAATCTAGCTCTTGGGTTGCATATGCCAAGACACATATGTTGGTCTAATTTGCAAGGCTCTAAGACATGAAAGGGAACTTGTCACAGAACTTAAAATTGATGAATTAAAGAAACAAAAGCTACTTGCAATAAGTCAAAAAGAAAGTCATAGTATATAGCTGTGAATAAAACAAACTTGCTTTTAAAATCAATTTCAAAGAATTTCATTAAAAAATAAAAACAGGCGCCCAAAATAAGCTATTTAAAAAAAAAAAAATGCTTGGTTTTGGGCTGTCTGGTTCTCAGCCTAATACATGTGCCCCGTGAGCTGTTTCCACACCTGCAGATTTTTTTTCTCTTTGCTATCAGTTGGCAAGGCCAACAGTATACCTTTACAGTTTTGTCTCAAGGGTACATTAACTCTCCAGCCCCGTGTCATAACTTAGTTTGAAGGGATCTTGATCATCTGTCTCTTCCACAAACGATCACACTGGTCCACTATATTGACGACACTGTGCTGATTGGACCACGTGAGCAGGAGGTAGCAACCACTTTGGACTTGTGTCCATATATGTCCATCATATATGTCCATCAGAAGATCGGAAAGAAATCCAGCCAAAATTCAAGGGCCTTCTATCTCAGTGAAATTCCCAAGCATCAAGTGGTATGGGGCATGGAGAGATTGACCTTCTAGGGTGAAGGATAAGTTACTACACTTGCCCCTCCTACCACCCAGGAAGAAGCCTGTTTGGATTCTGAAGATAGCACATTCCACACTTGGGTGTGTTTCTCAGGCCCATACACCAAGTGACTTGGTAAGGCTCTTCAGCAGGTCCAGGCTGCTATGCAGGCTGCTCTATCACTTGAATCATTCAGTCCAGCAGACCTGAAGGGACTTGAGGTGTCTGTCAGTAGTTGGTCAGTATGGCCACGTCTGCTATATGAAGAACACCAGGCTCCCCTACCAGTTGACTGCTTTTCAGCCATGTGCCCATTAACTCTGCTGGGCTTCTGCTAGGTAGCCCCTCCTCACCCCCATCATAGGGCTACTCCTGCCTCTGAGAGGATAGCTAGCTGCTTACAGAACTTGTCTGCTGTCACACCCAAGTTGGCACCCTGGTAGATAAATAATTTTGGTTTTCCAAGGTGGTGATTCATGGTTCCCTTCAAAACCTTATGCTCTATCAGACTCCCCAGACCTGTGTGTGACCAGACCTGGTTTACTTTTTAAATATCTTTAACACATTCAAAACTTTGATGATACAGCTTCTTCATTTGGTAACTTTTGCTGAGCCAGAGAAGCAACTCACAGGTGTGTATTTAAATCGATTATTAAGAAAACCTCAGGAGTCAGAGGATATTAAGTACTAAATTTGTTTAGATAAAATGTTGTAAAACAGTTTAGGTTCTTCAAATGCAAAAGACAATTTGCTTCACTAAAAATGTTTCCTTGAGAAGGCTGGAGAAATGCTTGACAGATAAGAGGGGGTATTGTTCTTCCAGAGTTTGGTTCTCAGTACCCACACCAAGCTGACTTCATAGCTGCCTGTAACTACAGATCCGGGGCCTCCATTGTCCCCTTCTGACCTCCACAGGCACACAGGATATACATGTACACGTACCGAGACATAACACATGTACACACAAATGAAAATAAAAATGTTTAAAGTGTTTTCTTGACAGTAAAGTCTGTTTAAACAGACACAGTGTCACATGCTTGTATGTCATCAGAGGCTAGCAGGATTTCAAGATCCAGTCCAGTGTGAGCTACATGATCAAGTCCAGTCTGGGCTACATAGTAAGATCCTATCTAAAATAATTTTATCATGCTATATTTTGTCTAATTATTAGTAATCGATCCAGGTTTATATACATAGGAAAATGCATCTATCAACTCCTCATTGTCCTTTCTGCATTTCTCAAAAATGTGGTGAATTTCCAGAGTCATTTTTCTATAAATGTAAGAGAAGAGCCTAGCTGTTGGTTGGTGGATTGATACTCTTACTAAACCATTTTTACCCCCAGTGCTGGAGGTGTCCCCTAGGCATTGCCCATGCTGACAAGCACATTCTGTCTATGCTGTACTCCAGCCCTATTTGGTTAAATTCTTGGTGGCCAATGAGCAGATCTGTTCTGTTGGCTGATTATTCCTCTTCTACCTGGGATGGCATGTGGTTAGGACATAATCCTGTGGTCTCAGAATGGCATTGAAATGAAGAAACCAGAGGTAACTGAGATCCTTCTCTTCCATTTTAAGCTTGACCTTTTATTTGCTCAGCGGCTCCAAGCAACTTTAGCTGCAGATGGCCCAGAGGCTCCAGTTCAAGAGGCAACAGGAATAGTGAGAGCCATACCAGGTATCTTGTCCTAACCTGCTTTAGGGACCGCAGTTGTTCCATCTTAGCCTTGGCTTTGGGAGCAGAGGCTGGCAGCTGTCTGTGTCTGAAACCAAAGTCTGCTGCAGGCAGCACTCCGGGGCACTCTGCCCTAACGGGAAACGAGGCAAAAATAATTGAAGGGCGTTCAGCTTCATTGTGTGGGCAGAAGGATCTTCATCTGAACGACTCTGAAGATCTGCTTTGTGTGGGGGTATGGGTGGGTGTGTGGCCCGTAACTTTCTCTCAGGAGACAACCAACGTAGGGAATTAACGAGACTTCCTAACCGACAGTGATGGTCCAAGGAAAAATTCTGTGTTGTTTACTCAAAGGACACTGTGGTAGCTTCAGGTCCGATAGACAATTTGGGGGACCCTCAGCTACTTCCTGGACACCCTCAGAGAGCCAAGTGTTGGATATGAAAGATGAGTGACTTTGAAGAATGGATTTCTGGGACATACAGGAAAACAGAAGAGGGTCCACTCCCACTGCTGACTTTTGCCACAGCTCCTTACCATGACCAGAAGCCAGGAACAAGTGGATTACGGAAGAACACCTATTACTTTGAGGAAAAGCCTTGCTATCTGGAGAATTTCATCCAGAGCATATTCTTTTCCATAGACCTAAAAGATCGCCAGGGATCATCACTGGTGGTCGGTGGAGATGGGCGGTATTTTAATAAATCAGCAATAGAGACAATAGTGCAGATGGCAGCTGCCAACGGGGTTGGTATACAATAAGTATTATTACACCTCTGGCCCTTCCAAGTAACTTTTTAATTCTGCAAAAATACTCAGATTCACCGAGGTGTGGATGTGATCTGCACCTCAGTTCTAACACCTGCTTAATGTCATTGTGACTTCAGAGATCGAATGCTGTGAAAATAGTTCAGAGTTATAGCAGTGATGGGGACCTGGGAGTGACATTCGGCTCTGCATGTGTTGTGCTTGGTTCCTGTAGTTTGGAAAGTACCTATTGCTTTGTAGACACATAAAGCATGTTCCTGGCCCCAAGCTTCTGTGACTGCTTGCTAGCTAGCTTCTAGAATTACCCCTGTCTTATGGAGAGCTGTCATGAATTGGGAGCAAGGGGAGGATTTGCTGTGTGGTCAATGGCTTCCTTGTTGAAGTTCAGTCATTTGTCAAACAGGAAAACAAAGGCAGGGCATGCTGTTTGTGGATCTTGGTAGTCATGTAAAGAAAAGTACCAGGGGTGGGGGCTGGGGGGCAGTTGGATGTTAGATGGGAGTCTTCAGGGAAGACCATTACAGAGGGATCTGCTTATAATGACCTGCGACACAAAGAAGCCCTGTATTAGGGAGAATTTGTGCAGCAGGGTAGAGATAACAGGTCTTATATGGCCGTAATGTTAGTAGACTCTGCCAAAGGGCTACATTATCGATACACGTTGGTCAGATTAAGCAAATTAGAAAAAAAAAATGGCAAAAAGCACTGGTCTTGATAGAACAGCTCTACAGCCCACTTTTATAGGAAGGTGTATGTCAGGACATTGCTGGTTTTGTTCTGCCGATTCCTCTGGAGGCCCAAAGCCAATTCTGCGTGTGTGTGTTAGTTAAATACTTAGTTAAAATTTGAACCACACATTCTATTGCAGTCTACAAAGTTTTAAAGTTTGTTGTACTTTTTTTTTTTTTTTTGAAGAAATTTTGCCCTGGAGACCATAATATTTAGCACTGCAATCAAATGTGTTGGGCATTCAATGTGTTGGGCACTCATTTGGAATCTGTTTGAATGTGCCAAGCAGGTGTTTGGAAGAGCCAACAACAACAAAAGGCTACCAGAGTAAACCTAGAGGTGCTATGAACTATTGTCTACAGTCTGGGATTTCAGAATCGGAATGCTTGTCATGTAAAAATGGCTGATAAAGAACTCAAATATGGAATTATTATGAAGCATACACATTTTTAAGATAAAATGTGACGTGCCGTAAATTTCATCTTTGAGGAGCGCTGCTCAGGGAATGGTGTTAAAGATGCTTTAATCTTTTGAGAGGACAAATGGAACATTATTTCTCCATATATCTAGGCTGCTGAATGGATCTGGTATACTGTCCCCTTTGCGCTGATAGATTTAGCTTCATTAAAGTTTTTTTGTGTGGAACTGAAGGATGCGGGTGAGGTGGGTGGAATGTGTAATTCAGGCGGACCCTGCAGACTTCCTCTGATTGACTGTTTGAAGGTTTGCTAAATAATACATTTCAGAGATAATAATTGATTAAATATGGTAACTGCCTATTTGTTAAGGCTGTGGCAGCTTAAGCAATATTTTTTAAGGACATTCCATATTAAAGAACAGCATTGCATTGAAAGCAGTCCTGCTGGCTGGCTGAATCACTTTAAAGACATTTAATAGACTGATAAAATGCTTTAATCCGATACAAACCCTGAAGTTCTAAAGACCTTGCTTAGTTTCTTCTTTTTCTAAGATAGTTCACATTCTGACAACTTTCACATCCCCGGTTGTGGTGGGATGCAGGAAATCTAAGGGTTATTACCATGGATTTTAGCAAAAGACAGTGCTGCTCACCATTGTCAGTGGCTACCCCCCAACCTCCATGACTTTATGGAGGACCTTTTGGCATGGTAAGCTAGAGGTAAAGTCAGTCTTTTCCTTTCTGTGTACTGGTGCATCTGTGTCTTCCTTTTCCCTGTCTGGGGCGTCTGTGAAGCATGGAGTATAATTAGGCTTCAGTTGAAGTTCCTCTCTGTTCTCATTTGCATGGAGCTGTCTACTTTTAATGGATATCTTAATGCACAAGATGAGGCTTTGGAGGGCCCATTTAGACTGCTGGCATCTAACTTTGTCCCCAGAGCTTTGAACTTGGAGAATGTTCAGCGGTTACATAAAAGAAGGACTGTACTAGTAGCTAGCAGAACAAAGAAAATAAGGAGGCATCTTCCTCCTCCTCCTCCTCCTCCTCCTCCTCCTCCTCCTCCTCCTCCTCTTCCTTCTCTTTTAAACAAAACCTGAAAGCCACCAAGCTGTATTTTCCCTTTCTTAGGGAAGGTAGCATATATCATCAGCTTTGCCATGTTAAGCGTTTCCAGTGGCATTTATAACGCGGTACAATCACCATCTCAAACAAAGACTCTGTACCCATTCAACAGTCGTGTCCCATACCTGCCTTTTCCATCTTCTGGTGTCTAACTCTCCCCTCTGCCTCTGCACGTTTGCCTGTCATGGTTCCCTCATATAAGTAACATTCCGTCCTTGTCTTTTTGTGTCTGGCCCGTTTCGGTTAGCATAATGTTTTCATGTCTCGTCATGCTGGAGCATGGGTCAGGATTTCATTCCTTTCGCACAGTCCCCACAGCCTGCAGTCATGGCTGACCACACATTTTACCATAGGGAACAGGAGAATGAAGGGGGGTTGTGCGTGGTGTAGCTTATTGTTCATCAGGCCTTCCTCCCATACCAAATACATATAAAATCGAAGAAAACGTTGGTGTGTTCATGGTGAGAAGTCATCTTCAGGTGACTCAAACAATGACTAGTAAATCACAGCTTCTAAGTTCCCCCCAGAGACATCTAAAATGACCTCATTCCTGGCTTTATTTGTAAAGTAGTCACATAGAGAAACCCCTGGAGGGCTGAGATGGTCACATCTCCCTTTTCTTCCATATATATAACTAGTGTTCTGTATGATGTGCTCCTGCCGTTAGTCCAGCTGTGGTCATGGTTCTGTATGTGCAACTGCATTCGTGTGCACACACCCACACAAGACATGCACACACATACACATAACTAAAGATAAACATAAAATTTTAATAAGGAAATTACATCCTCCACCACCAAGTTATCTCTGCTACAAAAAAACAAAAACAAGCAAACAAAACTAATGGAAAATTAAGAGCAAAAGACATCCCTGATCCTTTCTTTGAGAATAGTGATGGGGACACACAAATTCCTCACATTCTAAGTATCTTTAATATGGCAGTCCCACCTTCTCCAAGGAGCTGACCAAATGCCTTTCCAACTTGGGTCATGTTGAAGCAGGTTACATTTTATGAAGCAAGTTTCAAGAGCTGGGCTGATGCCATCAGTTAGAGATGCAGGAAAATTAGTTGGGAACGCAACTCAGTCCCAGTGTCCCTTTCATGTAGATGGGTAGACCATTTTCCTCAGCAACCATGCCTCACAGTCTCAGGAAGTAATCCAGCTATACTCGAATATGATGAACCATGAGGAATCCCACTAGACATAAAAACCAGACATGCCGGGAAAGAAATTTGTAAGGTGCATTTTGTATTATTCTTGACACCATATACAATCTGTTTGCTTTTTAAGGGTCTTAACTGCAAAAGCCTTATCTTTGATTAGAATGCCTTTCACTAGTTAGGCCTGTATTCTGTCATGTCAAGTATTCTGTCATGTCATGTAAGTATTCTGTCATGTTAAAAACAGGTAGATAGAGTTGGATAAGCTAGTACCTGAAGCCCTGGGCTCTGATTCCCACCTTAAGAAGGGGCTTTGCCATCTTTCTCCCACTGTGGATGGAAAATATGCTGGAGTTGAATATAAATGCAGGCGTTCTCACAGACCTTCAGTACGTCCACATTAAGAACCTGCTGTGGATGGACTATCACACATGTAAATATGTTCTTGCCTTACAGAACCTCAGTGTACGATTCTAAAGCTACAGAGTTCCCTAGGAAAATAAGAAAGGAAAGAAGGAAGAAATGACTTTGCTCAAGAGCTCTGATTCTCTCTCAGTAATGTGGTAGAGATAACACTTATCTGTATATCACATGCTGATGTTTTCTGAAGAAAACATCTTTTCTGGTCCAACAGTGTCTTCATTGTCCATTCTCTCCTTTCCCTGGCATTTCTATACAGTGATTTTGTATTTATATCTTCTGCATTGTTTTCTCCTAGATTGGTCGCCTGGTTATTGGACAGAATGGAATCCTCTCCACTCCTGCTGTATCCTGCATCATCCGAAAAATCAAAGCCATTGGTGGGATCATTCTGACAGCCAGCCACAATCCAGGCGGGCCCAATGGAGATTTTGGAATTAAATTCAATATTTCTAATGGGGGTAAGTATTCTATCATGTTAAGAACAGGTAGATAGAGTTGGATAAGCTAGTACCTGAAGCCCTGGGCTCTGATTCCCACCTCAAGAAGGGGCTTTGCCATCTTCCCCTTGGAGATGGTAAAGTACTTCTTAGTCTACAGCTGCCTTCTTTGTAATGAATTGTAGTTAACATGGTATTTTGCTATAGAAAAATTCTAACAGATATTAGCTCCTAGCACTTTGAAGGTTGACACAGGAGAACTGTGGATTCAAGGCCAATTTAAACTGTAGAGTGAGAATTTGTCTCAGAAACATCTGGAAAAAGGAGTCCTGATGCTTTGTGATTCAGGGAAGCATGCTAGGGTTGAGTGATTGCTGAGTGATGGATTGTTTCCCCGTGCACTGCATGTAATGACCCTTGCTTGCTCTTGTGATTTGTAGGTCCTGCTCCAGAAGCAATCACTGATAAAATTTTCCAAATCAGCAAGACAATCGAAGAATATGCCATTTGCCCTGACTTGAAGGTAGACCTCAGTGTTCTGGGAAAGCAGCAGTTTGACTTGGAAAACAAGTTCAAGCCCTTCACAGGCATGTACACCTTTCTTGTCCCCTGCCCTTCACAGGCATCTTACTCTTCTCTGTGTTCAACTTGAGCAGCTTTTTTTTTTCTTTTGGGGTTTTATTAAAGTGGGTCTTCAGCTTTGGGAGATGGTGGTCTGTGAGCATTCACAGGATTAATGACTTAGCAGGTCTGCAGTGTGCTTGGGGAGTGCAGAGGGCTGGGCCACTGGCCTTGCGAATGATGTGATGGTATGACTTTGGGTGATTAGCTTCCAACTCTCCAGCCTCAGTTTCTACAATAACCTTGACTAGAAGATCTTCTGATTAATCTCTTTGGGCTTCTACTGTGTATGTGTGTACGTCCATTTTATTCTCATAGCTTGTGGGGACAGCACTATCACTGCAGACTTTCAGCAGAGGAAGAAGCAAAAGCAAAGAGAGGTCAAGAAGCAGGCTCACACTGGTTAGTGAGCAGTAAAACCAGCGTTCAGACTCACTGAATGTCTCTCAAGCCTGACTCTTCAGTTTTCCCCACCTCCCCTTACATGCAGTCCAGTCCATCAGACTCTTTGATTGAAACTCCCTGAAAAGGCAGTGGTGGGTCACATTTTGTGTTGAATGTTAGGATATTACAGGATATACAGAATAAATATTTATAAATTCGTATTAAGAAGATGAAAGGGCTACCTCTGGGACCTGCATTTGGCCTAGCTCAGCTTGTATTTTCTCCACTGGACAACATTAGGGGGTGCATTGGGGGGCTGACAGTTGCATTGCAGTAAACACCAAGTGCCACACATTCCTAGGGTTTAGAGCCACCACTAGAGCACTCCATAGACTCCTTGTGCATTGAAAATATCCAGAACTTCGGAGCAAAGATACTAGTTTTAGCCACTAGCAGGAGATACAGAAAGTGATTCATTGAGGAAACTTTTTTTTCTCCTGGACCTCTAAAAAGAAAATTTAAAAAAAAGTGGGTATTATCTTTTTTGTCATCCCTGATGCCAAAATAGAAGTGATTTGGGGATATGTAGGGACAGTGGTCGGCAGCAGAGGGCATGTAGCCCCTGCTGGGAGTTCACGTGTCCCACCCTAGCTGTGCCAGGCCGTGACTTGCAAACCTGGAGCTTCCTCATCTATAAAATCATATAAATCAGGAGTAACACCTATGTCGAAGGAATTGTTAGCATGTATAAGGTGACATTTAACAGCCGTCACAGTTGCTTTTTTTGCATAGCTTACTGCAGGAAATACAGAAATACAGTTAGGTTGGCGCATAATAAGTCTGGATATGTTTTGTTTTTCCTTCTCATGTCACTTTTTCTCACAGTGGAGATTGTGGACTCAGTGGAGGCCTATGCCACAATGCTGAGAAACATCTTCGATTTCAACGCCCTGAAGGAGCTACTCTCCGGTCCAAACAGACTGAAGATCCGAATAGATGCCATGCACGGAGGTACACGCTGTTGGATCTGCAAAGATAGGGAGCTGCTCTCTGCTGTGTGTGCCATGATGCCTTCACAGCCCTTTTTTTAAACTGCTGATGGCTTAAACAGAGTTATTTCACAAGCACTTCAGATTCATATTTGCACAGTTTACAGACCTCATTGTAGGCTGACAGAGCAGTAGAGATGTCCCTTGTGGTAAGCTGGTGTGAAGGTCACTGTTTTAACATCAAGTCCTGGGCTTTAAGTCCCTTGCAGCTGTTGTGGGTACTCTTCTGTCCCTCAGCGGGTCACCCACATTCTGCTTATGTACCCGCATATACTCCGAAGGGTGACATTGGCCTGCTAACTAGCTAGCTGTGGGGAACATGTTCTCAAGCCCCATCCCCACTGCTTCCACACACTTCTTTTCTTAGCTGAGGGCCGGGGCAAGCCTAGGATTAAACTCAGCAGCAACAAGATGTGTGTCTCCTGCCCTTCTTCCTCTGTGGGCTGTTTGACCAGGCCAGTAGAGACAGTCATGACTATGGACTGAAACCATGAGACTTTCCCATATATAGATCATGAAAATTCCTGACTATAAACTTTCTGCCTGTTCTGCAGCAATCTGGGACTGGAGAATATTTGAGTGGTAGGGATATTTGAGTGGCAGGGGTATGGAACCCACACACTTGTGGTTGTTGAAGGATGCATTGCCTGAGCCCTTTTATGGGTTTGGCCAGAGCTTCCTGATACACTGCAGACTGCCCTGAGAAAAGAAAATCTGTTGCTGGGCTGTAGCCTTCCAGTAGGTCCTTGCTGGCCCTCTGGTTTGATAGAAAAAAAAATCTCCTTCCTCCTTCATATGAAAGGTTTGTGTCCTCATCTAGTCAGCAGAGCTGAAGGCCTCCTCCGCACATTTGGGGAATGAGCAGAGACTTGGCAGATGACTCCTTTCAAAGACTATGGTGTCTGGGGATAGGAGGTTGCCCACGCCATTCTTATCCCCACAGTGTGTGCATCTCACCCTGAAGCCGTTTCATCTTTTAATCAGTTTTACAGTTTGGCTCTTCATCCTTTAATTTGTTACAGTTGTGGGGCCATACGTAAAGAAGATCCTCTGTGAAGAGCTTGGTGCCCCCGCAAACTCAGCTGTGAACTGTGTTCCCCTGGAGGACTTTGGAGGCCACCACCCTGACCCCAACCTCACCTATGCTGCTGACCTGGTGGAGACCATGAAGTCAGGAGAGCATGATTTCGGGGCTGCCTTTGATGGTGATGGGGTGTGTATAAGTACATTTAAGTGATTTCTCATGCAAGCTATGCCTTGAGGATGCAGGGAAAATGGACAGTTTCTACCAGGCCACTGGAGCAAGCTGAGTAGCTCTCAAGAGCCCCCTGTTACACCGGAGGCCAGGGCCAAATGATTAAAAGACCCTCTTGAGCAGAAACAAAAGTCTTTGAAATATAACCAGTGCATTTAAATTCAGGCACTTGTATTTGCTGAGTGGGGATCTTAGGTCCCAGTTAGGATTTAATGACTATACTCCAGAAGCTGCAGGAGTGAGTTCTAGATACTGGTCCTAAGCTAGGTCTTAGCCAGCCCCTGAAAGGTTTCATCTTATAACATACCTGTGCATTCATTAATACTAGCTGGATAATGAAACTATAGCCAATAGAATGAGTATGTTAAGAGCATTAATATTTTATTCTTTCCCCAAAATGAAAATTTTGTATATAAATTTCTCCTTATTCTGAAAATAATAAATGAAAAACCATGTGAAAACAAAGGAGATTGTGTAAGGTGTGTATTTCCGTGTGTCACACACAGTAAATGCTGTTTATTATGATGACGACTTTTTTGTTGTTGTTGCTTTAACTAGCTAAAAGCTACTGCTTCTTGAAAATTAATCTTCCCTACATCAAAATTTAGGAAAATTGAAGGGGCTCAGAGCAGATACTGTATCTCCAGGTATCTTAGGGTGCAGTGGGAGATGTACTGCCATTGCCCCTCAAGTTCTTAGGTGTTCGAGTGGTGCTGCAGAGGAGGCACCTTGGCAGTGGTGAGCATGGCGGCCTTCTTTGTTGGGTCCGGTAGCAAATGAAAGGAACCATGATTTAAAAGTCCTTCCTTGAAGAAGTCTGCCTTTGTTCCTCAAAGGATGCCCAGTAGACCTGTCAAACTGCATAAACAGCCAGCATTTCCTCTCTTGTACATCCTTTCCCCTCCTCTGGGAGAGACATGATTGGTTCCAGAGTTTGGAAAGGTCTAGGAGGTTAAAGTTAGTGGCCCCAGGAGGGAGAACAGAGGGCTTAGCTCAAAGGGGGTTTGTGCTTGCATTTTAATTGAAACCAGTTTTAACTCTTGGGCACCGAGGTGCCTTTGGTCCCACAGTGTTGTACAAATCCACTAAAAAGTCCAGTGTTTAAAACACAGTGTGAGTATAGGATCCATGTTGAAATTTGGAAAACTCCACAGATTATTGTTTCTTTTGTTTACTGTCTGATTAAAAGGTTTCACATCGAATCTCCTTTCTTCTTCAGGATCGGAACATGATTCTGGGCAAGCACGGGTTCTTTGTGAACCCTTCTGACTCTGTGGCTGTCATTGCTGCCAACATCTTCAGCATTCCGTATTTCCAGCAGACCGGGGTTCGTGGCTTTGCACGCAGCATGCCCACAAGTGGTGCTCTGGACCGGTAGGTCTCTGTTCTTGGGCCCACCTGTCTCCAATCATACTGCTCTTCATTATGCCCAGCACTGTGCCCGGAGCATGCATCCTCTGCTTTTAGGATAGCCAGCAGCTGCATCTTTCTTAAATGAGGTATATTCAGGGTTAGCTCTCTTCTAAGGTCCTGCCAGCATCCTGTACTCCTCCAGCCTGGTACTCGCCACACTGTGGTCTGCCAGGCCATCTGTTTGATCACTCCACAGCTAGGCTGTCACCTCTACAGAGAAAACACTGTTTTTCTCACCATCTTAGATTCTGCTTGGCAGTGTTTCTAAATATCATAAGATGTACACAGTGAGTAAATGAACGTTAGAGAAGAAATGAATGATGGTACTTTCTTTGTATTCAAGACGTTATTCTTGATCTATGCTGGGTCACTCTTGTTGAGCAGTGTGCATGCACCATGATTGAGAAAAATATTTTTAAGGCAATGGAGAGAGATGGCTCAACAGTTCAGAAGAGCACCACTCTTCCAGAGGATTAGGGTTCGATCCATAGAACCTACATGGTGGCTAATAACCATATTTAATTTTATTTCCAGAGGAATCCAGTGTCCTATTCTGGCCTTTGAGGGCACTGCACACATGTGGCATATAGGTACCTGCAGTCAAAACAGCCATATACATAAAATACATTTTTAAAGTCATTTAAAGAAACTTCAGACTTTAATCAGAACTGAGCACCCTTGCAGGCTTAAATGCAGTGATGCCACATTTGTCCAAATGTTAAAGCAGAAAGTCCAAAAAAGTAACATAGGGGGAAGTACATGTTTTGCAATGCAAGGCCAGCGGCAGTAAACAGAGTCTCAGATTTTTCTTGCATGTCTGCTCACTTGGGCATTTTTCATTTATAAGAGGTGGCTTATAAATGAGACCCATGGAAAATGATTAAAGTAAAAGGTCATATAACAAACAGGCAGCGCTTTACAGCATGTCAGGACCTCAGGGATCCTCCAGTGAATTAACAGTGAGTGAGTAAAAGGCCATGGGTGGGAAAATGAGCGTGTTGGTCCAGGCACCTACAACAGCGGCTAAGCTTACAACGGTCCTAGGACGGTAGATATTTTACATGTTTGATTAACTTATTCAATTCCTATTAAATTCTGCTAATAACCCCACTTTATTGGTGGATGTTGAAGGTCAAGGAGGCTAATTAAGCTCACTCAGATAATAAGTGGCTACATCAGGCTAGCTGGACAATGTAACTATCTATAGTCAATATAATGAGTATGTTAAGAGAATTAACATTTTATTCTTTGCCTAAAATGAAACTTTTGTACATAAATTTCTCCTTACATTGATGAAAACAAAGGAGATTGTGTAAGGTGTTTATACCCGTGTTTCGTAGACAGTAAATGCTTTTTGTTTCTTTGGGTTTTTTTGTTTTTTGTATTTTTTTTGGGGGGGGGTGGTTTCAAGACAGGGTTTCTCTGTGTAGCCCTGGCTGTTTTGGAACTCACTCTGTAGACCAGGCTGGCCTTGAACTCAGAAATCTGCCTGCCTCTGCCTCTGCCTCTGCCTCCCAAGTGCTGGGATTAAAGGCGTGTGCCACCTCTGCCCCGACTAAATGCTTTGTTTATTATGATGAGTTTTTGTTTTTGTTGCTTTACCAACTAAAAAGCAACTGCTTACTGAAAATTAATCTTCCTCACATCAAGATTTAAGAACTTTGAATATGGAGCCCCAACACCCCCCCCCCCCCCTCCACCCCCCACCCCCCCCACCCCCCCCCACCCCCGGCCACTGGGCCACACGGTGTTTCCCCTTTGAAGGTGAGGTGGTCGCAGAAGTACTGCTGGCTCCACTTAAGTTAATAAGGAGAAAGTATTGGTGCTGGGACTGATTGGAGTTCTTCACGTGCTCCATCTCTTGATCCTCCCTGAACCCCGACTTCAAGAGAGAGGAGCTGAGAGTCAGGAGTGGCCAGCCTTGGCTAACACCCCACAGCTGACCAAGAGCAGCACCAGAAGCCAGTGTTTCTGCCTCCAGGTCCAACATTTGGAACTCAGAGCTGGTTGGTGGCCTCACTGTGGTGGCCTTGAAATACTTTCTGTGCCTTTTCAGGAATACTTTAATTATGATTTTTGGAAAAATTGATAACTTGTATAGACTCAAAACTGAAAAATCTTATTTCAAATAAAAGTGCTCTCTTTTTTTGGTTTTTTTTTTTTGTTTGTTTGTTTGTTTTTTGTTTGTTTGTTTTTCAAGACAGGGTTTTTCTGTGTAGCCCTGGCTGTCCTGGAACTCACTTGGTAGACCAGGCTGGCCTCGAACTCAGAAATCCACCTGCCTCTGCCTCCCAAGTGCTGGGATTGAAGGCATGTGCCACCACCACCCGGCTATAAAAGTGCTCTCAATGGTTCTCAGAACCGTAGATGTGATTTTCCTTCCTGCTAGAGTTCAGACAAGCCACCTTGAAAGAAGGGGACAGGAACCTGGAATGCACACCTCACTGAGACTGCATTAAAAGTACCAAGCAACTTTCACTACTAGGGTTTTTTTTTCCCAGTCACTGAAAAGTTCTTTCCTTATTCCTCAGGGCTGGGAACCTGATGCAGGGCTGAACATGCTAAGCACGCTCCCCACTGTTGAGCTACAGATGCAGCCCTTCAGAGATTCATAGTTTCAATCTGTATAGGAAGGGATAAGAAATTTCTAGGAGGAGAAAGAGACCACTCGTGAGAATGGGTGAGGCTGATTGGAATTGGAGACTCCACATTGGGACGCCTGGTGATAAGAAAGAAACACTAGCTGGATGTTCAGTGCTGGGCTGTGGGTCATGTGACCTGCTCTGACCCGCACTTTCCCTGTGAAATGCTGACCTCTGTGATTATTAATGAGCACACCAAAACGCCATTCTGTTGCTCTCTACAGAACGTGTGTAGATGTGTTCTGTCTGTATCCAGACCCGTGGCTCTCAATGCCCCCAACCCTGCTGTTTTACTACAGTTACACTTCAAGTGTTAAACTGATCTGAATTAATCCTTTCTTCTCTTTTTTGCTGCACGTTCCTCTGAGTCCATACAGAAGAGCCCCTTGTGCCCAAGTTTCCTTTTCTAATTTTCCTCCAGTCGTAGAATCATGTTGACCTATAAGCAATGTTAAATGGGACCCTCGCTTACAATGATGGTTGGTTGATCTTTTCCATCCTCACATGGCCCTGTTGCAGTCCCGCTGTGATGTAACTTTGATTTCATGCCTTTGAAGGGTAGCAAACGCCACAAAGATCGCTTTGTATGAGACCCCAACTGGCTGGAAGTTTTTTGGGAATTTGATGGATGCAAGCAAGCTGTCCCTCTGTGGAGAGGAGAGCTTTGGGACTGGTAAGTGCCACTCATGCTAACATTTTTTTTTTCTCCCACAACTGCTGCCTCAGGGGAACATTAAGACTGCCTAGATCCTGGAATAGCTGGTGAGCCCTAAATCAAGATAGGATTTATTTATGACAACCTGGTAAAGCATACACATTCGAAAAGCAGTGGGCGCCTTTGGACAGGAGGACTGGCTTTACTTTCATAGGATTACAACTGCTGAGACAGGAAGTTTGGGGGCCTTCTTGGCAGCATTGGACATTGAGTCTCTAGGGATTAAACACAGAGTAAACACAGTTTTCTTCCCTTCGTGGCCAAGGAAACCTTAACAAATGTTTTCATTCCTAAGAAGAAATATGGCAGAACAAGTCACTTTTTTTTTGTTTTGTTTTGTTTTTTATGTAAGAAAAGGTTTAGGCATGGCATTAAATCTTTCCCTTTCATGAATCCAAGTTTTCTGTAGCAACAGGTTATGATTTATCCAGGCTTAACTAAAGTAGACCTTGTGTGTGAACCTAAGTAGATGGGTGAGAATAATGTAAAAATATAGCCTTGGCACGAGGGTCTCTATGTGGACTGTGTTGGAGGGAGGTTGGCATGGAGTATGGTGATCTCTGAGCCCCATTTCTACACACACCATTCTCATGTCTGACAGTCAGAATATCAACTTGAGCTCTGGCCTCCCTCAGATTCTGACTCTCCCTGTCCTCCTGTCTCATCGCATCTGTCACAGTTGTTCTTCTCCAGACGTGTGCATAGCATGTGCTCATTTCTAGCTAGGCCGCACAGCTCTCAAGTAGTCCCACCCCGTACATTCTCTCCGCCCACATTTTAAAGTACAAAGGCTCATCTCTGTGGTCCTTTGTTACTCTTACTCTCCGTTTAGTAAGGAAAAGATCCAAAGCAAGCATTCACCACGCCTTGCAATTGAGTGCCCTCATGCCTGTCAATCAGGACCAAATACTGATCTTTCCCCAGGCCCTAGAGTCTGTGCTGGGAGTCTGAGCTGATAGATGCCCCGTGGGTTTTTATGAAGTGCCAAGCAGTTCACTGTACTTGGGAGAATGTCAGCATTTTTTGATAACAAATTGACCTAATAGACTTTGAGGTTAAGAAAGATAGGTGAAGCCAGGCACTGATGGCACACGCCTTTGGTCCTAGCACTTGGGAGGCAGAGGCAGGAAGATTGCTGAGTCTGAGTCCTAGGGCAGCCAGGTCTATACAGAGAAACCCAATTCTGGGTCTTTAATAAGAGAATATAAGACAAATGCTTAGTCTTGTCTTGCGTCACCAAACGAGGGTGATGTCACTTAGCTCTGTGAGTGTTATTCACGCACAACAGTGCGTGACTGTTCCCTGTGAGATGGTCTTTTCCCATGGGATTTTCAGTGGTCTTCAGTCAGTCAAGCTGCAGCATGAGTCAGTCTTCTGGTCCTCCCCTCCTTCATTTTCTGTGCTAGAAGCTGAATCCTGAGCATGCTAGGAAAACACTGGAGCAAAGCGACATCCAGCCCAGTCACTCTTCCTCACAGAAGAGGAGCTTTTCCATGGCAGACACTATGTCTAAACTTTTGGGTCTGTGTCTCTAATGGGCCACACCAGTGCTGAACCTGGAGAACAGGGAAGGACCTAGAGTCAGGTTTCCTAGTGGGTAGATTTGTGGAAGAATGC
>JANHMN010000004.1:47649607-47688250 GCA_030674055.1 Rhabdomys pumilio | reverse complement strand
CCCATATGGGAAGAAGCATTCATTGTGTAGAATGGATCAGAGCCAAGCAGGAATCTGTGGCATTGACTGAGAAGAAGCCTGAAAGCTAGATGTCACAACTGCTGTCGTAGACAGCAGGTTTTCAGGTACCAGCAGCAGTACTCAGATCCTGTCTCCGCCAGGCTACTCATTACTCCTTCCTCCAGCTTCTTCACTTCTGACTTGTTGGTAGACTCTCCCTTACCAGCTTCTAAATGCTTCTGAGTTCACCAGTGCCTCTCATGGATGTCATGCCTCAAACTGATCCCAAATCTTCGAGACCTGGCAGTTGAGTGTGGGAGGAAATTGTTTCTAGTGAGCTGAGCACTCTGCTTTCTTTGGTACAGCTCACTAATGGTAGCTTTTAGGACACCCTATAATACTGTTGAGCATATATCAGTTTGTGTGGAATGTGTCCATCTGTCTGTCAAGGAAAATTGTCCTGGTTATATTTGTGGAGCTGATTGGTTTGAATGAAAGTGTCAGACTTCAGACTCTTGATTGATCAAGTTGGTACTTATTAACCCATTGAGCCAGACCTGGTGCCAGCCATGGTTTTTTCTTCCCTTGCTTGCTACCTTTTATATCCAAAAAGATAAAAATCTCCTGAGACAAATTCACAGCTCTTCTTGTCTTTGAGAAAAAAGAAAATTGTTAAACAGTTTGTAAGAGATAAACAAATCGTTGATTGCTAAGTGTGGTGAAAACTAGGCTGCTCATTTGTGTCTCTGGTACTGTGCCCAAGAGGAACTGGCTCACTCCTCTGAATCTCAGGTTCCTCAGTTACAGAGGCATCTTGTCCTCTACCACATCCCTTCCTGGTAAATGTCCCTGACAGTTCCTCCACAGCTCCTCTCAGGGTGAATGCGAGTGAGCCTGTTTCAATTCTCTGATGTTGGAATTGGAAGGTACTGTATTCCTGCACTTTCCCAACTGATGGCAGGCAGTTGCTCAGGAGAACCTCTATGGCCTTCCAGGATGAGTCTTCTCAGGCCCCATGTCCTTACCTTTGTGTACACACCACAATGATTTTATTTGCTGCTATTCCTGTTGGCTGCACCAGACTGTATGTTCCATTAGGGCAGGGCTTTATCTGTTCCAGTTTCCATTATATTCAGACAGCCTTCTGTGGGATCCTGAGTAGAAGACGTGTTGAGCAAATGCTACTGAGTGAGAAAGTAAGAACACTTCTTCCTTGGCGCCCTCCATTTAGACAGGTAGACCCCCGCAGGAGGGAAATGCCTTTGTACGTCGTTGGACGTGATGTCCAGTATGATTCAGGAACCGTATGCACCCATCAGTGTATTCCTGGTTTTTGTTTTTCTTGAACATAATGAAGAATCTTTACGTCACCTCTTGTAATGGGATGGGACTCTTGTAAGGACTCAGCCTCATCCCTACTCCAGATCCCAGGACTGAGGACTCTGCCATCTCTGTTAGAAGAAGTAAGCGTTTACAAAGGCAAAGCCGTACAAACAAGCAAGACTTCAGAAGCAGTAGTTCACGATGTGAGTCAAACCTGTTCTCTTAAAGAGCAGGCCTCGCTACTGTGAACACAGCATTCCCAAGGATACACTTGCTGTTCTTCTTACAGAGACAGCAACTTTCTCACGTAACTACCGTAAGCGCAGGTCTGGACACACCCCGAGGCACCAGCATTATATGTGCCAGAGATAAATGTGGTTTTTGTTAGGACTCAGAATGTGGAGGCAGAGCTAGGCAGGATAGTGGGCCCATTGTTTTCCATTGATCTCACGGTGCCAAACTGGTTGGTCTCATAACCACAGGTAGTGATGACACGCAGGGACAGTGGCAGTTCCAACCCACTTTGGTCAAGTTAGGAAATTCAAAGATGAATAATTCAGAGTGTCACTATTTTTGAAATCCTTCAGGAAAATGGAAGGTTTGGGAAACACAGAGAGGAACTGTTGGAGATGAACTCCGTATCTCTTGGAGATTTGCAGACAGTTAGGATCTTTCTACAACTGGAGACTCACAATGTGTTTTTGCTTTTTGTTTTTCCCCTTATCCCATCTAAAACAATGGTGACATATCACACCGAGGTGATAACAAATTAACATATCCTGGGATCTATTTCATTTTCCTAATAGAAACCTTACATGTTTATATTTCTTTGTACCAAATCATTCATTAATTGCTCATTGGACTTGACCATGCCTTGATGCTAGGTTAGTCTGTAGGCATTTGGTAAACAAGTTGTCCCTTTGGAGAGCTCTATGAGTTTCTGCCTTTTCAGAGAAGCCAGATCCTAGCTATGTAATTACAGATATAAAGTGATAGGAGGTGTTGGACCAGGTGCTCAGAGCTTTCTACTCAGAGTGCCAGTTGCCTGCTGTAGAAGGTTCGATACTCTGTCTTCCCATTCTACTTGCATAGCTTTGAGTACATTTCATGATACACACAGAGCATCCAGGGACGATGGCAGCAGCCTATGTCTGGAGTTGTTAGAGGTAAACTATCCCAATGGGACTAGACTTGGACCCTAGTTATATTTAACCTAGTATACTATACTGCCTTGGTGCTCATCTGCAAGGATGGGAGACCTACCTTGGCACTTATAACATACTGGCATTGATTGTTTTTGTTGACTAGAAAGTGGAGTTTGTGTTAAGACAGTTCCTATTGTCCAGGCACTCACTACCTCCCACCAAACTCTGTAGGAAGCAAACCCAGTTCCAGGGCAGTCATGAGGCTGTGCAGAAGAAATACTAAGCAAAGAGCTGGGTGCTCCTGGGGGACAACCTCTTGAGGGTTGGAGTGGGTTGGAGAAGGCTTTCTGTGGAGTCAGTCCTTTCCAGCTGATACTAGTTGAACACAGAGATGGAGACAGGATGGGACTACATCCAGGAGCTGGCCATTCTGGAGAAAGCCCTTCTTGAGAGCTTTCCTGAGCCAATGGTAGGCACATCACATAGTCAAGAATAAGGTATAATCATGGGGAATGGTAGCCTCAGCACAGAGGGGTCAAGGGTGCCGTCCTAAGTCCTCAGTGAGGGTGAGGTGATGTTAGCCAGGCTAGTGGGGATGCATGGAAATTTCCAAACAGAGAGTGTTGCGTGTTCAGGAGGGAGGGAGGGGAAGAGGGAGGCAGGGAGGCAGATGGACAAGACACTGATACTTTCAGAGAAGTCCATGGTGCCGTTTTCCAGCTGTCCCACCCCTGTCTCAGGCTGTCATCTGGCAGAGGCAGATGCCAGCATGGCTCTTGAAGTGCCCATGCTAGTAAATGTAACTGAATCCCTAAACCGTTAACTTTTGGCTCCCTCAACTGGGGTTGACATTTTTCTTGCCTATGACCCAGAGCGTGCCCTGACTGAGCCCAGCTTGTCCTTACCACGAGGCGCTGACTAAGCTGGAGGACAGTGACAGGTGGTACGAGATGCTGAAAGGGCAGAATTCCCAGGGGCTCAGTTAGGCCCTGCACCAGAGCAAGAGTGAAAACACTGAGAGCAAAACCAAGCACTACCCTCCTGCTGGCTGGGGTGACAGTGAACTGACTCTCTGCCTTACATTTAAGAAAGCTTAGCTTCTTGCACCTTAAAAAAAGCTCAGGGGTGAAGGGTGCTTCCTCTTCTAGAGCAGAAAGTGTCCTGGATTATATTTATTCATTTTTTTCCCAGTGTGTATAATGAAAGGACATTATGTTTTAAAAGCTTAATATGGTGAAAGGAAAACATTGCTTTCCTTAAATTTTTTTTTTTTTTTTTTTACTTCTAATAGCATCTTGCATTTGAATTATAAAACATCCAACAGTTTGTATGTCTCCACTGGGTGTCTCAGTGCTGTGTGAGTGCAGGCTTCCCTCCAGTTTTGGTCAAATGGAGGCTTTGAGAAGAGTGAAGTAACCTATTTAAACCCAGATGGCTCCAAGAGCAGCAACCCAAAAGTTGAGATTTTTCTGTCTCTTTCTATGGAACCACAGCTATGACAGCAGGTTAGCTGAATAGGCACCACACCTTTTTTTCCTTGGGAACCATTGCTATTCATCAGAGTACCAAAGGAGATAGAATTGATCTGGCCTTCCTGAGGAGTAACCCGATTACCGGGAGTTTTCTTCCATCCAAGATTCACGGCACACTTACCGAGACTGAAGACCCTACAAGCAGACTAGAGTTTGTGCTGGTGTCACTCAGGGCAGGGGCTTCATTTATGATAGTGAGTGTCTGTCTGAGTCTAGTATTTCCAAATAAATTAGTCAAAGTTGGTATGATTTTTTTTTAAGGTTTCATTTTCATTTCTCATGAAAGAAAAAAAAAACTTTCTTTTTTAGAAGTGGAAATATCTTCATGCTTTCAATGTAGCACCCACACCCAAAAAGGGGAAAAAAAAATCTAATGTAAACTTTTAAATGTATTAATTTATTTTAATCAAAAAGGAAGTGCAGTCATGGTGGCACATACCTGCAGTTGTCAGAGTCTTTGAGGATAGAGACAGGTCCTATTTTTATTATTTTCACCTATTTTTATTATTTTCAGTTCTCTGAGACTTATGCTACTTTTATTACAGGTAATTTAAGCACTTTTATATTCTAAGATAGAGGCGATATTATCAGATGACTATATTCACTCAATTAAAATTATTTAGATAAAAATTGTTGTTTATGTTTTCTTTCAGGCAATCTTTCTTATTTTTATTGTTTTCAGTTCTCTGAGAGTAGAGGCAGGAGAGCTACAGACTCTCATTAGGGACACACAGGGAGACCCTGTCTGTAAAGCACAGGGGCTGGAGAGATGCTGAGCAGCTGCTCTTTCAGAGGCCCTGGGTTCAGTTCCCACTGCCCGTGTGAGGTAGCTCACACCTCCTTTACAGTTCCCACTGCCCATGTGAGGTGGCTCACACCTCCTTTAAGGCCAGTTCTAGGGCTTTTAATGCCCTTTCTGGCCTCCACAGGCTCCTGCATACACATGGTGCACATAAACACACACAAAGGTTCACAGGCGTGCTCCTAAAAATAATAATAAATCTTTAAGGAAACAAAGTGGAGCATAGATAAATAATTCCAAACTCTCATGAATCTCCAATGTATTGGGGAAGCTGCCAGGATCCTCAGGGTGCACTGTTCCAAAATATCTCATTTGTAAATGCCGTGACAGGCAGGGAGCTTTTTATTCCTTAAGATAGTGATAAAAGTAAAAGTCTGTAGATAGTGAAATTGTGTAAATATTTCCAAAATATAAAGCCTTAAAATGTACTGCCTGCATCTCTTGCGGCATCTGGGTTTTGAGATTTCCCTTTGCTTCTTATCCTGGTTGGTTTTTGTCAACTTGAGATAAACGAAGGCATATCTGGGAAGAAGGAATATTAACTGAGAAAGTGTCTCCGTTAGATTGTCCTTTGGGCAAGCTTGTAGGGCATTTTCTTGATTAATGATTGATGTGGGAGACCAAGCCCACTGTGGGTGATGCTGTCCCTGGGCCATGGTCCTGGCTGTGTACAAAGCCGACTGAAAGAAATGCAGTTAGCAACATTCTTTTAAGGTTTATGCTCCAGTTTCTGCCTCCAAGTTGTTATCTTGAACTCTTCCCTTCATGGTGGATGACAGCCACAGGAAACACTTTCCTCCTCCACTCCATGATGGTTATCACAGCAATAGAAACCCTAACAAAGAAATTTCTAAAAGTAGCATCCATCAAAGATAAAAATCTCGGAAACAAAACAAGTTTTTTTTTTAAATAAAAAAAGAACAAGTTTGGGATTAGGTGAGTTAATTTACTTGGTCATTCATGCACAAATTCATAGTTCCTTACTAAATTTCACATGTTATGCTGGTCGTCAGAACTAGTTACAAAGATAGAAAGTCTCTGAGAAGCACATTGTTAGTGGGGAAAACAGAAGGGTAGAGCTCAAGGAGCATGGTTATCAGAAGAAAGAAAACAAACTCATAATTGCTCAGAGGATTGCTTTGAGAGCTAGTCTCAAAGAGGAGAAGATATTTGAGCTGGGTCTAAAAGGATGAAGACAGAAAGGAAAGATGTCCCTGAACATGCCCACAGAGTGGCCAGCATCATTCCAGATACCCTAAAGCACCAAGAAAAAACCAGGTACGAAGAGGCAAGCAGAGCAGGATGGCATGTAAAGAATTCAGCGTGGCAGTATGGGAAACATGATTCTAAAGATTGTGTGCAGTCCTTAAGAAATAGAAAATTAGCTCACTGTGCTGTATACTTTATTTTGATATAAAAAGTTAAAATGCTAAAAGTTAAAATTTTGGCTCATAGCAGACTTCTAAAAATGGTTTACACACACACACACACACACACACACACACACACACACACACACAAGATAATTTCTTAATTTTGGTGGAGATTTTGTTGGTGGTTTGGTTTCGTTTTTTTTTTTTTTTTTTTGAACAGTGTTTCTCGTCTAGCCCTGGAGGTCCTGGAACTCAACTCTGTAGACCATGCTGGCCTTGGACTCAGATATCAGGCTGCCTCTGACTCTGAGTGCTGGGAATTTAACAAACAAATAGGATGTGTGACATCACTAAATGGGTCCTTACTGGTTTAGAGAAAGCTGTCCTAGAACAGGCTAGCTCCCCTTAAGAGTTTGATACTTTCTTCTAGATTGCTTTTCAGAAGAGTGATGTCAGTGCACACCCCAAGAGCAGTGTATTAGAATCTCATTTCCACTATGCTTCCCCCAAGTTTAAGGCTCCAATTTTTAAATCTGTAGCTTGTTGTCAAGCAAGTACCAGTTGCTAGTTGTGGTTTAATTTATCTTCTTAAAAATAATGTCAGCTCTTCATTACATTAGTTGATGAATTTTTGTATGAATTGCCCATTTATCTTTGGTGTATTTTTAAAACTTAGATCTTGCTTTTCTTTTGTTAATAATATTCTTTTTATCCTGAGTGTTGTAAATAATCTATTTATTTATTTTTTTATTATTATTAACATTTTTACTTATTCACTTTATATTCCGTTCCCTGCCCCCTCCCTGTCACCTCTCCCACAGTCCTTCCCCCTTCCCTCCAGTAATTTGTTTTACAATTGTAAATATGTAGATTCTTTAAGCTGTATCAATGACCTTTAATTTTATTTATAGTATAGTGCTATGAAGAAATAGGTATTTTTTAAGGTAAATAAATATGTCAGTTGTTTCTTTCTGAATAGTAGCTTTACCTGTATTTAATACTCTCAATAGTAATCAGAAATTTACATATTTTCTAGTATGTAAAGGCTTTCAGTTCCCTGTCCCCCCCACCCACTTTTTTTTTTTTTTTTTTTGAGACAAAGTCTTCTATAGCTCAGGTTAGAACTTATGATCTTCCTGCCTCCGGTGCTACAATTACATGTGTACACCATCATGCCTAGTAGGGTTTTAAATTTCTAAGTTTTAATTGTTTTCTTTTTAAAGAATAAACCCTAAAGTTCCTTTATAGTGATGAGCCAGTTATGATAATGTCATTAAGAGCAATACACCATTTTCCCATGGGCTCAAAGTGAGACTTTATTAACTTGAGTTTCTCTTGTATCTGTGTCTCTGTCTGGGTATTTTGTTTTATTCCATGGTGCTACAGATTGTTTTAATTTACCAAGAATTTACAATAGCCACTTTATTATTATTTATTGATATGGGACTTGTTCCTCCTACACTAATACTTTGTAGTTGATACACCTACCAGGTTATCCCACAGATGCCTTTTGATGTCTGCCAATTTGATTCCTAAATTACTTCCATTGTTTGTAACTGTTGTGTTACTTTGTTGCATTTATGAGCCTTTCTGTGTCCTGGAGTCTTCAGGAGAAGAGTCCTTGACTGCTTCATTTGTCTGTGTACTGCTGGGCTTGCTCTCAAGGACTCTTGAAAAGCCACATTTCTCATTCCCTTGCAGGTTCAGATCACATCAGAGAGAAAGATGGACTGTGGGCTGTCCTGGCCTGGCTCTCCATTCTGGCCACCCGAAAACAGAGCGTGGAAGACATCCTCAAAGACCACTGGCAGAAGTTTGGTCGGAACTTCTTTACCCGGTAAGACCTGGATTGGGTTCAATGGATGGTGAGAAAATGAGCAGAGAGAATTCTCAGGCAGGTAGTGTTTGTTCTGTCTGTAAAGATAAGAGCACCCAGGTTCACTCACCTTAAGCTGGTGACTTTGAACATGATTTGATCAGGGTCAAGGTGAAGTCTGCTTTTTAAGCCAGCCATAAAGAACAAGGATTTTTAAATCTTAGCTAGCCTAATTAGAAGAATATATGCTTTATAAGCATCTTTAAATGTATATATCAGGTTGGCAGGATGATAACACTGCATTTGGATTCATAGAAATAGATTTGAATATGCATTTGTTCTTTTCTGAGTTAGGGAGTCACTTAACCTTTGAGTTCAGTTTCTTATCCGTAGACAGAAGAATATCAGTTTGGCCATTGAGAAGATGAAGTGACATCAGAGTCTGGAGGTGTTTTATAAACTCTAGACCTCTAAAGGCCTGGAAATGTTTCTCCTTACAGTCTGGAAACAATGCTCAGTTCAAATCGGCTTTTCTGACTCATTAACTAGGACCCATGGCTGTTTGTCATCTTCTTAGTCATTGATCCAACAAATATTTATTCCCTATTTTTCTTCCTCCCAGGTACTAGACATTATACTGGAAACAAAATGATTCAAAACACTTAACAATTCTTTTTTTATCATATATACTTTTATTTTTTAAGAAGTATTAAAATGTGGGGTGGGGCTAGAGGTGTAGTTGATTAATAAAGTGTCTATGTGGATGGTATGTGGGAGGCTTTGGGTTCAAGTCCTAGAAACCCCCAATTTTTTTACCAGTAGTATTTTTACTATTTCTAACTTGCCTATTCTTTAATAAGTGTAAAAATTAAAGAATTGTTTCCCTGGATCTTAATATTTTTTATGAAAAAGTATATTAGATAAAGCATTTATATGTAAGAAATTTATGGATATAGTTTCTCTGGACCTCAGCTGCCACTTTTGTTTTGTGTTTTATTTTCATTTTTCTAAGGCAGGGTCACTGTGTTTGCCCTGGCTAGCCTCAGACTTCAAATTCACAGCAATCTGCCTACCTCTCCCTCACAAGTGCTGTGTAAAAGACATGGACCACCATGCCTGGCTTCTTTTTTGTTTTGTTTTGTTCTTATTTTTGTTTTTGTTTGTTGGTTTATTTTCTTAGTTGCCTTTTTAATAAAATAAGTGCATTGGACTAGATGTTTTTAGAAGAAAAATAAATGTGTGTATATTCCAGGACTGATAGTCTTTGGTTTTTAGAAAGGCAGAAAAGAATTCAACCCTAAGCAACTTGAACTCATTAATCTTTCAAGAGGATTCTGATTAAAGCACTCTTTTGTTGAAAGTGTAAGTAAAAAACTGCCATGTTTTATCATGAAGAAGTCTTAGGAACCAATCAGGAATGTTCTCTCTAGGAGCAAGAACACCTGGTAATTCACAGTAGCATCATGGACTCACTCTAGACCCAGAGTTTCACAAAAACCACACTGTGTCTGGCTTTATGCTCCGTGGTGTCTCCTGAGTCATAGAGACAGCGTGTAAACAGCGCTTGAATAGATAAATGAGTGAACAGTAACCAGAGTGGAGTAAGGTTGAGTGGTGTTCAGAGCTTCGCTCTTGATACATAAACACACCTCCATATGGGTAATGCCTCATCATGGCTTTACTACTTATCAACTACAACTGCCAGTCAAGGATTACAAATCCAGCCTTCAGAACCTGCCTTTGTGATTGGCTATGACTCCACTGAACCCTCCATTCACTGAACAGTGTTAGACACTGACACACTGTTGTCTGTCATAAGCCTCAAGACCATTAGTTAGTTGATAATACAACCTAGATCCCAAGAGGCAGGACAACTGACCATTCTTTGCTGGAGTCTTAGCTTGCTCTGTCTGGTTACAAAGCCAGGATTCTTTCCATTTCAACCGTCTGTGTTCTGGGATTTAAAAATCTTCTTTCCCAAACACCCAAAGGTCACAGGCATAGAGCAGAAGCCTGGTTGTAATTTCTTGTTCTTTATCATTTTAACAGAGGGAACGAGCCAGCTTCAGTAGGGAGGGGGCTATTTTGTCTCAGCTTCGAAGACTCCTGGAGCCAGCATAAGTTGGCTGTAATTCTGCAATATTCCTCATGTCTCAGAGGTGTTACAGTGCACATCTTGTATTTGTTTCACTATTGCAAACAAATGGGTTCTGCCATCTTGAGCCTCTAACTGTTTCAAGAGGACATGTACTGCCATGTTAAGAAAAGCATGCAAGTGTCTTTAACTTCACAAAAAAAGGAGGTTGAGAACAAATCTTGAAAGAAAATAATAATCACAGAATTTGATTTGTGGTACAGCTGTTTTCTTTTCTTGACCCTTTATCATCCTCTTAAGGCATCCTCTGCCAGGCTAAATTTAAAGCAGAATACACATCCCACTGAAGGAGCCTGGTGTTTGAAGCACAGCTAGTTAGCTTTTGGCTGCTTATCTGGTCTTTGGCATTCTGGCCTAGCTCGAGGAGATTCCTGTGGAGACTGGAACTCTGTGTAGCCACAGTCTCATAGAATTACACAGGTCCAAAGCCTTGGGCAGGCCCCCACCCTCCCTTGTAAGAGCGATAGAAGTTTGGACAAGAAGGGTCTAAGTTATGTGCTGACTGACAGCAATTTTTTGGAGGTAAGAGAGTTCATATTCCCTCCTCAAGTGGCAGAAGATGACGTCTCTTTCTTCGAGCCTCTTTCTGTAGAAAATGCAATCCAGGAGTCCTCTGGCTATTCAGAAGGCCCTTCCCTTTTCTTCTAAGCTCTCCTTTCACCCCCAGCCCACTCCATCTCTGCTGACTAACAAGCTCACAGCCTTTGGCAGCCTTCTGAAGGTAGATGGCTTTTGGGGAGAGCCAAGAATGGAGACAGTGTTGCTTGCCTCAGATTCTGTGAGGTCATCCCGGGCTCTCAACTACATAACTTCTTTCAGGTATGACTACGAAGAGGTGGAAGCTGAGGGTGCAAGCAAAATGATGAAGGACCTGGAGGCCCTGATGCTAGACCGATCCTTTGTGGGGAAGCAGTTTTCAGCAAACGATAAAGTCTACACTGTGGAGAAAGCTGATAACTTTGAATATAGTGACCCAGTAGATGGAAGCATTTCAAAAAATCAGGTAGGAGCAGATTGTGAGTTTATGAGATACCCCAGGGTGTCATCTCCACCTCAAGAGAAAATGAGGAAATAGCCCCTCGGTTGTGCTGTCTTGGCAGGTGTGTTTTCCTGGGGCAGTTGTTCTCAGCTGGATTTCTGCCAAATTACATGTGACTCTCATGCATATTCATAGGGAGAATTTTTTCCCATACTTCTTTGCAGCCCCCTGATTCTCCATGCTAGAACTCTGAGCCTATATGCCAGAGGGAGTTTTGTAATTATACTCAAGATGCCATGGTGGAATGTATGGGAAAGTCTTAAAACCATAGAAGAACGTCACTGTGGCTCTAGAGATCAGTTCTCCTCTCTTCAGGTGTCGCAGCAGTATGATGTCATGAATGACATTGCATGCTCTCTTTTCACGTGTTCCAGACCCAGAATAAGGATATGCCTTTCTAAGGCAGGCCTCTTGGTTAGAAATCCCCACTGTTGTTATGTGTGGCCATCTGACAAGGCAATGCATAGTAGGACAGCATAGCTGAGAATCTGGACCATCCTGGATGGTGACAGATGGCTGAGGTTTCTCATGAAGGCTACCTAAGGTGGCAGGGCAGTCACCTATCTCCCCTCTCCCCATGATCATTCAGCACCCAGGGTCCACTCACTTTCAGATCTGTAGCCTGTTGTCAAAGAATTTAAGTTATGTCTGGAGATTCAGAAGCAGAAACAATGAAGGGGATGAAGGTGTCATTGCACCTTAACCTCCCTGCTTGCTTTCTGAGAGATGCAGAGCTTTGGTCTGCTTTTTTAGAAGGCATCTGACATGTTTTGGAGGGGATGGGTTTGGGGAGTCACTGGAAGCCCCTCAGTAGGAGTTACTAGAAGCCTCTCTGCAGAGAGTGGGGAGTGGATGGACACCATAGTCTCCTCAACTTCCATGCCCAGTTCTAGCAAGTGGCATATCCGCATGCCTCCACCATGTATGAAAACTCTGTATCGGTTTGATTGATTATCACTTTGGTCTTGTAATCAGAAGGGAGGAGGCATGTAGAGGAGAGGGTAGCACAGGGGAGAGCGGGGCTGTGCAGAAGCTGTAGTGAAGCCTGGAGAGTCAGAGCAGACGTTCAGAAAACAGATACCCCAACTGTACAGGCACCTCACCCACGAGGTCAGAGGCACATTGGGAAGCTAGGGCTGTGCTCTGTGCCACATTGAAGAGTAGAGCATGTATCAGAAAGATGGGGTATAAGAGAGAAGGGCCCAGAGGAAGCAGGAAGATACTAGAAGCTTCAAGCTGAAATTTGGGAGTAAGGGCCACCCTGGAATACTTTTAAAAAGTAAAGTGTGCTGAGTGGGGGTGAGTGTACCCTCTGCATTGACTACCTGGAGAACACGCTCTGTGTGTCCCATCTGCGGTCCTCACAGTAAATCTAAAGAATGGCACACTGAAATTGTGAAGTGGTGACAAACCCCAGGAGATGAGGACCTTTCCCTCTGGTCAATCTGTGGCATCACACAAAGCCCAGATAGACTCATAAAGAAGGGCCCTTAAGAAAATGTCTGTTGTAGTCTTTCTTCCTTACACTGAAAAAATACCACGAGTGTTCAACCTCTCCTTAAGTAAGGCATAAAGGTACTGGATGGAAGGGAAGGAGAAAAAAGCCCTGCACCCACACAAACCTCATCCTCACATGATTGACCCCTGGATCATGCTGGGGTAGTATGAGCACCAGCTTCTACTGTCGGGCACATGGCCCCTTTATGGGATTCCCTACCAGTGCTTTATAAAGAGCTCTTCCTCTCATCTGCCTGTAGCTCCCTCAAGAGCCATGTGTCAGATCTATGCATCTAGCCGCTTTACTTATTTATTAAGCTTCAAACTGAAATGACCAGTCCGTGAATCACAGGGAAATAGGCAGGGGAGAGAGCCTCATGGCATCCAGCCTCACCACGAACGGATCTCCCAGATGACCCTGGAAATGCTGCTCCTACATTACTTAAGCCCCTTCGTCTGGATGCATCGAGGGGCTGATAGAAGCGAGTCTCACAGGGCTCGGTTGCTGCCATCTGTCAAGGATCTAATCCTCTGATGGATAAGATTAAGCCTCCAAATGGACAGCTCAGAGTCTGCCAGGCTTCAGTCCCCCTTTCAGGATTCGGTGGGAAAACCCTCTGCTTATCTTTTTCCAGGGCTTGCGGCTTATTTTTGCAGATGGTTCTCGTATCATCTTCAGACTGAGTGGCACCGGGAGTGCAGGGGCTACCATCCGGCTATATATTGATAGCTACGAGAAGGACGTTGCCAAGATCAACCAGGACCCCCAGGTAATGGCTAAGGCCTGTACCCTGGTTTGTTGTTTTGGTTTGAGGGAGTGGTCGTGGTCCCCCCCGAACCCATGACATCACGGCCAGGTGTCAACAGCCCATCAGGTCACCAGCCGTACTTGCCCTTTGTATGTTACATTCAAAATGCCTGATAACTATCACAGTAATACTTAGCTTTTCTGAACATTTGCTATTTACTAAGCCCGTTGCATAGGTACACTCAGTTAATACTCTCCTTTTTGCCTTCCCTCCCCCATCCTGTGTTTGTGTGTGTGTGTGTGTGTGTGTGTGTGTGTGTGTGTGTGTGTATTGTGTATGTATGTAAATGCATGGCTCCTGTGTTCTTGGAAGCCAGAGGAAGGGAGACATCCGGTGACTTGCCATCACTCTTTACTTTATTCCCCCCAGACAGGGTCTCCTAACTAAGCCTGAAGCTAGGCTGTCACCTAGCAAGTGGCTCTCCTATGTCTATGCCCCCCAGAGCTCTGGGGTTCTTAGTATGTGCACAGCCATGCACAGCTTGCTTTATGTGGGTGCTGGAGGATTGACGCATATGACAATGCTTGCATAGCAAGTGCCCTTCCCTGCCCAGCCTCTCTTCATTATTCTCAAATTATATAGACTGTTATTCTCCTTGTACTGATAAGGGCACCAAGGCACAGAAGGGCAACTAGGCCTTACTAGGCTTGTGCTCTATTCAGTAGCAGTTACAAGAGAATGGGTCTTTGAATTGGTTCCTTATATGATGTCTGGGCCGTCACTGACCTCGCATCGCTTTGCATGGTGGATCATCTGCTCTGACAAAGCATTCACTGGTTCCAGCTGTGTGGGGGTCAGGGACAAGTGTTGACAGGCAGTTTTATTTGTCTTCATTGAAAAGCCTACTGACTTGCAGTCTGCTGGGTTAGATACAGGGATGATAAGAGATCTGAACTTTCAGGATAGTCACCAAAATGGAGGAGCCAAGAGGATCGGTTGTGCTTAGCAGAATTTTCCCAGGTGTGTCCTCACAGCACTCATTCTGACAGATGGCGCTCTGGAGCCAGGGCTTTATCTCCACGGAGCCTGGGAAGGAAGGCACACTTGTAGCTCCTGCTATACCTTAAAGGCTCAAGATGCTCATAGCATCTGCTGAAGAGTTCCACAGACACTTTCTGAAGGCATCAAATGGCCAGGAGGTGTGTGGAAAGGAGGCCATGTCTCTTCATAAGGGACATGCAAATGAAGGCCAGAATAAGCTACAACCCTTCCCAGCAGATCAGCTGTTGGCAAAACAACCAAAGATAGGTATTGGTATTGGGAAATAGGAAGCACCTTGGTATGCCAGTATCCAAAACGTATGACCCCACCCCCACCCCAGACATGCAGATTACAAAGAACATCCTTGTGGTCAACAGTCTTTGTCTGGATGTCTGTCCAGAGAAACTAGAGCCTTTATGCTGAAAAAATGGCTGCACCTCTTAGCCTGTCGCTGTGCAGTCATGCTAACGGGTCCACATGTGGGTCGAGCATTTTTGCTGTCAGCAGATGAAGAGATAAGGGTGTAACCAAGTCACTCCATGAAAAATCACTCCTCCTTAAAAATAAGAGGACCTTGCCACTTGCAGCCCCTTGGTGAGCCTGGAGAACCCTATACTGAGTAAAACAGGCCAGACCCAGAGACAGATGCTATGTGAGTTCATTTATTTGTGGAGGTTAAAAAAAAAAAACAGTCTAACTCAGAAACAGCAAGAAGTGTCCTTAGCAGGGGCTGGGTGGAGCCAGGATTTGCTAGAGAAAGGGTACAGACTTGCATTTACGTAGGACGTGGCAGTTCTGGAGATCTTAACCACTTTGATGCCTGTAGTTCGTAATGCTGTATTAAGTGCTTAAATATTTCTGAGAATATGTATTGCTGATGCCTTCTCTGCCACCGTGACAAAAAAGAACTATGTGCTGAGATTGGGTGTGTAGGTTAGTTTGACAGTAACCGCTTCACTGTGTAGGTCTTGTTGGGACCTGGGAGTTTGGTCTCATGATAGAGTACCTCTGTCATCACTGTCCTGCAGAGAACCAAGTTTTAAAACATTTCATTTGATACCTTAAATCCAAACCAGTTTTTATGGGAAAAAAATGAAATAACGTGTGTCATATGTACTTTTGCACAAAGCCTCTTTTTTTTTTTTTTTTTTTTTTTTTTTGTGCCTAATAAAATCTGTAAAACTCAAATTTGGTGAGTCCCACTAGAGTGGGTGTGAGCATACAGGTGGTACAGTTACTGAGGTCTTATTTTAAATTCTCTTCGTGTCACTGAAGACCCGTGTACATGGGTGAATTGTTTCCTGTTTGTATGTCTTATACAATGGTACAATGATAACTTTGCATTAGTCTGTGGATTTGGGGAGACAGTGAATTTTAAATGCTTCAGCACTGGGACTGGCACATTAGATCAGCTTTGACGAATGATCAGGTCCTGGCTAGAGAGATACATGACTGGAGAGGTTAGGAGCACTTGCTGCTCTTGCAGAGGACACAGGTTCAGTTCCCAGCACCCACCTGGCAGCTCACAACCATGCATAACTCCAGTTCCAGGGAGTGTGATACCTTATTCTGACCTCCATGGATCCTAGTCTTATGTGGTACACACGCATACATGCAGGAAAAACACCCACAAATACAAAATAAAGAAATCTTTAAAACTTAAAAATCAAGCAAGACAGTTCAAAGCTGATGTGGCAAAGCAGATAAAGGCACTCGATACCAAGTCTTAGGACCTGAGCTTGAACCCCAGAAGCTACATGGTGGAAGAACTGGCTCCCTAAGCTGCCTCCTGACTTCCCTATCCCACAAAACATAACAAAGAGTGAGTCTCTTATAGTTGTTTAGTTCAAAATTTTGACTCCCAATTTTTAATTATATAAAAAATTTGAACAAACTGTATTACCTTGTCTTTTAAGTCTGCAGTTTAGTAACAGTGTGCACACTTGCATTGTTCCCAACACATCCTCTCATCCCCACATCCCAGCCTTCTCATTTTTTGCAAAGCTGAAGCTTAACCTTTAGGTGGTAGCCTGTTTTCCTGACAGTCCTTGCAGGCAACCTTCTGCTTCCTGTGTCTGAATTTGACTAGATACTTACTGTACAGTTTCTTTTGTTAATAAGGAAGTGGCAAGAGCGTCTCCTCTTTCACCCTTTTTCCAGTAGCCAGGTTCCAACATCAGTAATCTCCAAATCCTTCTGTGGTTCTGGCATCCATAAAACTTGAACCAAGGGCCCTGGAATCTGTTCTGCAGGCCCCTAAGATAACAGAGAAGGGGAAAAGGAGGAAGGTGGACATGCCCATGTCCTTTTACCTTCAAGACAAAAGCCTGATCCATGCTAGACAGAAGGGATACTTCTTTTGAACCTATCTTCCCAGGATGGAGGATCATAAAAGCTTGTGGTTCCCTCTGTGCCTGCAGACACCACCATCCAGCTGGGGAGCATCTGCCTTTACTCTGTAGCTGGTGTATCTAAGCCCCAAGGGCAGCGGCATGTGGTAGTCTCAGCGGTGGAGCTGGCTTTCCCAGTTAGCATGATCTGGTGTGGATGAAAGGCAGTAATGGCAAGCAAAGGTCCTGTTCCGGGCCGTTTGTGTCTGGTCCAGCCACACTTCTGTTATGGTGTGGTATCAGTTTCCTGCTCTGGAAAACGGGTAGTTTAACTAGATGAATAGTTTTCTTTTGTCTAATATCAAAGATGATTCATTTCAACAGCGGAATCCACCCCCTCCCCTACTCTTCTCTTCCCTCCCCCACCCAGTGCCTTGAAGGATCTGTGAAGGGAGGATGTCTGAGAGGTCTCTTTCTCCTTTTAAAAATGTATTTATTTATGTATATGAGTGGTCTGTTTTCCTGTATGTCTGTGTGACAGAAGAGGGCATCAGATCCTATTACAGATGGTTGTGAGTCACCATGTGGTTGCTGGGAATTAAACTCAGGACCTCTGGAAGAACAACCAGTGCTCTTAACCACTGAGCCATCTCTCCAGCCCTGAAAGGTCTCTTTTAGTACAGTATGAGGATCAGCTCAAGGGATGCAGAAGTATCTAAGAGAGAGAGCAGTGTTTTTTTAAATCAGGAGTAACAGCAGAGGGCTGGGGAGAACTGAGTACCATGGTGAGAGATTCACAACGTAAGGGTCTCTTAGGCTTGGCGGGTTGTATGGGGGCATATGGAGAGGTTATTGAGAATGGTGCGGTTGCTTGCTTTGCAGGACAGACCATGGAGTTCATTCACTGGAGTAAGGAGTGTTGGAGTCAAGCTTGGGTTTTCTGTTTTACTTAAAAGAGCTTCAGGCATGCTGGTACCTGGGGTGGGTGGTTAGACTCATGGACCACAGATCTGTTTAGAAAAGTGATGGAAAGGGTTCTTTCCTTTGTGTTTCTCTCAGGTCATGCTGGCGCCCCTGATCTCCATTGCTCTGAAAGTGTCCCAGCTCCAGGAGAGGACGGGCCGAACTGCACCCACTGTCATCACCTAGAAAGATGGCCAGATGTGGCATGTCCCTCCCCCAGGACCTCTCCACAACATCTGACTGAAGAGCACGGACAGAAACAGTGTATTAGCCTGGGTCTTGATTTTTTACTTCCCACTTGATAAACAGCCATTTGTGAGGCACTGCCACTGTGTGAGGAGAGGGAAAGCAGACCTGAGGGCTCGCGCCCATGTCTTTTCCTTCTCTTGCCCTATTGAATTGCTGCTGTGTGGGCCTTTGTCTCCCAGCATCAGGTACAGTACACTACACTGTAAAGATTTGGAGACTGAGGGTCAGCAACAAGGCCATCTCCTGTCCATGGGGTGCGCCTGTAAAATGATATCAGAGTTCCTGCCTCACTGTGAATGTGTCCCTGTTTATGTTTACATGCAGTCCATAGAATACGTGCCTTCTCTCTAATCAGTTTTTCTCCGAGCGAGATGTGCTTGTCTTCAGATCTCTGTGTTACTTTGCATCTCTCATCTGCACAGATATTTGGGGTATTAAAGCAGAATGTGCTACACTGTTGCCTGTTGTCATTTTTATTGATAACTACAAAGAAAGAAAACAGAGCATTTGCCTTGTTTGAGGAGGGGAGATTGTATTTTGTTTTGATGTCCTAGTCAGAAAAACCTGATTCCTGGGCAGGTTGAAAATCTTTCCACTTAAGAACTGTAAGTTTTAATCTCATCAGGACAGGAACCTCTTTTTCAGAGCCCACATTGTAACTAACTGATGTTATTGTTTGCTTCTTCCTGGAGCATCATGGAGGGCAGGGACTGCCTTCTGTACATTCTCCCATGGTCCACGCCTGGCACTCAGCAGAACTGTCAGCATGTTTGCACTGAGTATGGGAAACCACCTTTCACTCTCAGCAGTTTCCTCATGCTGTGACTTTTCTGGCTTGAGAAGTAGGGATGTCTTAACTTAGAGGTGACAAGGGAAGTGACCAACTGTGGTGGTTAATCAACAGTTCCTGAGAGCCTTTCCAGGGGAAAAGTGAGAGAGCACCCAGGGGAGGAAGATTCTGTTGACAGAGCGGCAGGCAATGTACATCAGGATTGAATAAAACATAGTTTGCTGAATGTAATGGCAGGTATCTGTTGAAGTATTTATAAAGAGATAAAGAGAGTATATTCTGTGGGTGTGTGGAGAGGTATGGGGAAGGGGTGTCAGCGGGCCCATGTAGAGGCATCTCTTCCCGTGAGGGACCAGTCACACACCGGTATAGAATAGAGTTTATTGAAGGCGTGCGGAGGGAAACCAGGAGGGTGGTAGAGTCAGAGAGAGAGAGAGAGAGAGAGAGAGAGAGAGGTAGAGGCTGGCCATGAACACGTGGAGAGAGGGGGAAGGAGATGGGGAAGGGGCGAGGGGACAGCAGGAGCAAGAAGGCAGGAGAGGAACAAGAGAGCAAGAGAAAGAGGAGGGGGCAAGCAGCCCCTTTTATAGTGAGTGGGTCAGGCCTACCTGGCTGTTGCCAGGTAACTGTGAGGTGGAGCATACCCAGCTGTGCCTGGTAATTGTGGGGGTAGAATTCAGACAGAATGCTAACAGTGGAGGTATGAATAAAAAGACAATTTGCTGGGCTGGGGATGTAGCTTAGTTAATAGAATGCTTACCTGGCATGAACAAAGCTCTAGGTTCAGCCCCCAGGCCTGCACATAGCAGGTGTGGTCCCCTACCTGACATCATTGTTTCTGGAAGTCTAGTAGCACTTTTGAAAGCATAAGCACAGCAACATGTGTTCTCTCATTAAGCCTCATATCTATGCTGTGAAATAAATGTTCAATGGCCTGTAGCCATTACATTTGTCTAAAACTTTATGTCCATTAATATTAATGATTTCTTTTTAAATATAAGACCTATGTACTGTAACTCTGAATCTGTGAGAAGGTTAAAGATGCAGGCAAGGACTTTTAGAATTGTTTTTAGGATTTTTTAAAAAAATATTTTTTTAAAAGTGTGTGTCTGTGTGTATGTCCATCCGTGGAGGCCAGAGAAGTCAGATTCCCCGAGGCTAGAGTCACAAGAGTTTGTGAACCCACTTCGAGTGCTGGTCATGGAGCCCAGGGCTTCTGGAGGAGCAGTGCATAGACTTGAGTGCTGAACCATCTTTCTTGTCCTGGGCAGAACTTAGAGGTTTGTCACTCAGTGATGTGTTTATAGAAAGATAAAGAAATATAGAATATATTCTATGGGTGTGTGGTGAGGTATGGGGGAAAGGAATGTCTCAGCAGGCCCATGCCAAGGCATCCCTTCTCCCCCACGCCCCTCCATCCCCCCCCCCCCCTCCCCCCCGCCTCCAGCCAGATGACTGTATAGTATAGAATAGAGTTTATTTAGGGCATGAGGAGGGGAGGTAAGAGGGTATTTAGAGGCAGAGAAAGGCACAGAGAGAGTGTAGAGAAGCAGAGGCTAGCCATGAACATGTGGAGGTGGGGGGGGGAAGGGAAGGGGGAAGGGTCGAGGGACAAAGAGATCAATAGAGTGCAAGAGAGTAAGAGAGGGAGGAGGGGGCAAGCAGCTTCTTTTATGATGGGTCAGGCCTACCTGGCTGTTGCCATGTAACTGTGGAGTTTAGACAGAATGCTAACACTCAGGAAACAATATGAACAGTGTAAAAGTTTCATAGGCTGGAGAAATGGCCCAGGGAGTTGGTTAAAGGCACTTGCCACATAGCCTGAGATCAATCCACAGATCCATAAAACAATAAAAGAAGAAAATGACTCCACGAAGCTTTCTGACCTTTACACGTGTACCATGCTACGCATGCATAAATAATAAAACTTAAAAAAAAAAAAAAAACCTTCATTGCTTTCCATCTAACAGGATTAGTATTTAGACTATACAAAGAACTTGAAAATTAAACAAGAAATAGGCTGGTAAGTTGAACAGTCATGTCTCAAACGATGAAATACAAATGGACAATAAGCATGAAAATGTTAATACATTTATATGTTTACTCATTTATATGTTCTTGTTTATTAGTCATCAGATCAATGCAAATCAAAACTACACTAATGCTCTTTCAGCCCAGCCAGAATGGTGGTCGGGTAAGCAGATAAATAACACCAAATGTTGGCAAGGAAGTGAACAAGAGGGGACCCCTTTTGTACTGCCAATGAGGTGTACACTAGTCCAGCACTGTGGAAGTCAGTATGGATGGTTCTCAAAATAAAATAAAATAAAATAAAATAAAATAAAATAAAATAAAATAGCTCTTCATGGCTGAGAGCAGGCAGACATAATGCTGGAGAGGTAGCTGAGAGTTCTACATCAGGATGTGCAGGCAGCAAGAAGAGAGAGACACTGGGCATGGCTTGAAACCCCCACAGTCCTCCCCCAATGACTTCCTCCAGCAAGGCCACTCCCTGGTGACCAAGCATTCAAACCTAGGAGCCTATGGGGGACATTCTTATTCAAACCACCACACCAAACAGATAATCTTATCTGTGAATTAAGTAAATTAAGCCAGTAAATTTATTTTAGAAAGGTAAGTATCATGTTTTCTCTCAGTGGTTCCTAGGTTTTGTATAAATACATAAAGCCTGTATGTATGTATATAAGACATGAAAGTGTAAGAAGTTGTGGAGCTGCTGGGAGCAGGTCTGAAGCAAGAATGAGGTTGAAGTGTTTCTAAACCGGGAAAACATTATCCTGAGAGCAGCAGGCGCAGAATCACTCCACGCCTTGTCCTGGGGCTGTTTGTCCCAGAGCCTGTAGTCTTGCGCTCCACGCCCAACCTGAGGTAACCAGATTAAACATCCTTTCCCCTTACAAGGTCATATCCAACAAGCACCTGGAAGTCCTCCTTATGCTAATGAGGCATCCTGATAGCCTCCAAAGGTTTAAATGGCCTTAGTTGCCCCCATTAAAATGAGCTAACAGAAGCTGTCTCTTGAGATTATGTTCTTACTCTGCTCACTACTGCTTGAGGTCACTCAATGCCTCATCCCCGGTTCCTCCCCTGTCCCCCACAGGATCCACTGGTTGGGATCCGTAGAGATGGGAAAGCAGAGCCTAAATGGCAATAAGTGAAGGGTTTAGGGCAACAAAGGAGCCTAAGTGTGGGAGGGTCAGGAAAAGGGAAGGAGGGGAGAATGAGGTGATGTGTTTAATGAACAATATACACTTGTATAAAAATAAAGATGAGGGTGATGACTTTTAGAAACTTTCTAGTCACTGTATATCCTTAGTTCTTACACCCCTGAGGCTGAATATCATTAGCCCTTGGTGTTAGCATTCTGTCTAAGCTCTGCTCCAGTTACCTGGCAACAGCCAGGTATGCCTGACTCACTATGAAAGGGTCTGATTGCCCCCTTCTAATTCTCTTACCCGAATACTCTCTCTTGCTATTGCCTTCCCTTCCCCGCTCTCTCTCCATTCCCTTCCCCACTCTCTCTCCAAATGCTCATGGCCAGCCTCTACTCCCCTACTTCTGTTCTCTCTGTCTCTGTCTCTCTCTCTCTGTCTCTCTCTCTGCCTTTCTCTGCCTTTCCTAACCTTTTGACTCCCCTCCTTATGCCCTTAATAAACTCCATTTTATACTATACTGTCGTGTGAGCCCTCAAAGGTACCCCCTTCCCCCATACCTCACCACACATCCACCAAAACGTATCCCCCCTCTATTATTTTATAAACACATCACATGGTACAGAAGGCAGGATAGTCCATTCAAGATGGTATGGCCTCAGTAGCAGTTAAAGGCCCAGAACTGAAGGGTTCATGAAGAGAGGTTGCGATTTGACACCTTAAGGGCCCAGGAGGGGCTATTGGTCAAAGTACATCAGAAGACCCAGCATTTTAGAGACACCAGTACCAGGGGATGAGCACTACTAGCAGCAGTGTCTGAGTGGAGCTAGCTAGAACCTAGAAGACAAGCTGTGTATGCTGCAAAGGGTGGATTCAGAGAAGTGACTCCAGTCCTTTGGGGGAGCCCAGAAGATAGTGAGTGGATTCCAAATATTAGGCATTGAGTTATCCACACAGTGGGAGTTTGGTTTTGCTTTGCATTGATTGTGACTATACCTTGATTTCACCATTGGGAAGTAAGCAGGTATTTAACTTCCTTTGATTTTATTGGAGCCCACAATTGAGAGACTTAGAACTTTTAAAGAGGTTTTAGAATTTTACAAAGACTTTGGATTTTAAAAGGGACTGAATATTTTAAGGGGACTGGAATTTTAAATGTTTAATTTTTAAAGATTGGAGGACTTTTAAAATTTGGAATGTTTACATTGTAATGTTGATACCTGAGTGTGATCTTGAGAATGAACAAGAAAGGAAAGGTTCTGGGTTGTGGTGGTATGTTTGTGTGTGTCAGGTTGACAAGGGGTCAATTGAGATAGTTGGTTGACGTGACATAAGCTAGAGTCACCTGAAAGGGGGGAACCTCAACTGAGAAAATTCTTCCATGAGATTCAGCTGTATGGCACATTTAAAATTAGTGATTGATGGGAGAGGACCCAGCCCATTGTTGGTGGTGCCATCTCTGGGCTGGTGGTTTTGGATTTTATAAGAAAGTACCCCAAACAAGCCAGTAAGCAGCACCCCTCCATGACCCCTGCACGAACTCCTGCCTCAAGGTTCCTGCCCTAAGAGGGCTCCTGTCCTGACTTCCTTCAGGGATGGACTATGATGTGGAAGTATAAGCCAAATAAACCCTTTCCTCCCCAACTTGCTCTTGATCATGGAGTTTCATCATAACAATAGAGACAAGAGTATCCTCAAAAGCTAGCATGGCATACCCAGTGGCAAACAAAAGAAATACCATCTCAGGCCAAGTGAGAAGTAAACACTGTCACTTAAGGTAGCTTCATCTCCACATGTCCGCTGTGACATGTGCACACACACATTCACACATATGAACACATACACACAGAGAGAATAATAAAACTTCTGTATAATGAAGGTCTATTTCTAAAATGTCTTTGGGGTGGACATAGTCATGGCCTCTGATGGCTTAGAGTCTTGGGCTCTTCCACCCATGTCTCTTCTAAAGCAAAGTGGCTTCTGCTGGGGAGACCATAGCCAGAACTGGTGCCATAAAACTGTCATCTCATTTCTGGTCACAGAGAACTGGAATAAAGAGGATTAGCTGAGTTAGTCAGATAGTTCTCTGGCTAGCCTACAGCTGTGACCCACAACCTCTGCTCTCCTCAGGAACATCAGACTCCTAGGTGTTGCCGTAAGATGAGAACAAATGTGCTTCATTTGTTTAGCTGTCTGAGAATGAAACAGGTCCTCTGAATGGCCACGGCCCTCACCCTTTCTCAGAGATAATCTCTAAAGAAGAAATGTGTCCTGAACTACATCCCCAGGCTCTTCATCTCTGTAGATGTGTAGTCTGCAGAGTCAGATGGGCAAGACGTATTAACGTTTCTTTATTTTAGAACCTGGCTCTGGCCCCCGTTCCATTAGATATCAGGAGTGATTTCTTTTTTGTTAATTTATCTTTCTCTCAGACATTATATTCTGACCTCAGTTTTCCCTCTAACCAATCCTCCCACCTACCCTTTACCTCCCCTCTCCCCAGATCCACTCTTCCCCCATTTCTCTTCAGAAAATAGCAGGCCTCCCAGGGATATCAGCTGAACACGGCATAACAAGATACAATAAAACTAGGCACAAACCCCCTTTTTCTTAGTTGAACACTGACTGGATCTCATCGGAAGCTCATGGCAATAAAGCTGCTGTGATTTTCATTTTCATTTTGAATGAAAGGGCAGAGGCATAAAAGTTTAGGCAACCTGCTTAAGGTTATATTGAGCATAGGTGACTATGCCCTGCTCCTTTTTTGAATCTGGGTCTCATGTAGCCCAGACTGGCCTGGGATTCACTGTGGAGTTGATGATGACGTTGCAGGTATGCACCGCCCCACCTAGTTTAACATGGCGCCGGGGCTGAAACCCAGGGCTTTCTGCATAGTAAGTGCTCTACCAGTCGAGCTACCTCCCCAGCCCATCTTGTCCCTACTCTAAGCTAATTCTCAGATTTCTCAGTCATGATTTGAAGCATTAATGAATAGGTAGCTGAGATCCTTTTCTGACCTTCTAACCTATTTCCTCTTCCTCTTTCAGGTTTCACCAGTATTTTCTCCACTTATATTTAATTTACCCATATCTTTGTGCTATAATAATTATTTCCAATGCCATGTGTCATTCTAGTGATATAGAGGAAAACTGATTAAGTGTGAATGGAAATGATATACTTCAAGTTGCTATTAGGTCACAAAGTCTTTTTTCCCTTTATGCTGAGGTATTTTTCTCTTGTAAAACTCTAACTTGTGAACAAAATGTTCCAGATAGTTTAGCTAAGTCCTGGCTTGCTAGCATTTGGAACAGAGAGCTTGAGTCACAGCATGGGACAAGTTCTGATTAATGTGGATATTTTTTCTGTCAGTTATATAATGTGTATGGTGTGACCAATCCTAAGCCTATGAGCGTATGTCCCGTGTGTTTCAAGTGGGTCTTATTCTTAAAGACTAGTTTTAATTTTACAGGCATGTGTGTGTACCTGTACTACATGTGTGCCTGGTGTACACTGAGGCCAGAAGAGGACACTGGATCCCTTAGAATTTTGGATCCCCTAGCACTGGGCTTACTGAAGGCTGTGAGCTGCCATAGGGATGTTGGGAACAGAATCCAGGTCCTCTGCAAGAGCAGCAAGTACTCTGAACTGCTGAGCCAGCCTAAAGTGGGTCTTATTCTTGTCACGGCCTGCTTGGGGAACAACCTTGTGACTGCATGTCAGAACCACAGGGGCAAAAGTATCCTGCTGCATGAGTTTGCTCATGCTCCATAAGACAGCTCTTCAGCCTTCTACCCTTATTTTACTGAAAAGGAAACTGAGGCTCTGAGAGGCTGCGTAACTTGAGAGGTGGCCCTGACTGGCAGGCAGGCAACTCTAGAGCTCCTTTGCAAAAACAGAGATACAATCATATATCATAAAATTCACCCGTTTAAAATATGGAGCTGATTATATTCACACGTGGTGGGTATGCCTCCACTCTTATCCAGTTCAGGATAATTTCTTCACTGTCACAATAAACATGGCATCTCTTAGCAGTCACTCTCTGCTCTTAGCAGGGCAGAGCTCCTGGTGTCCACAAATCTACTTCCGTCCCTATAGGTTTGTCTATGATGGGCATTTCAGATAATTGAGGTTGTAAACATCTGACTTCTGTAGCTGTATAGCTCTTATTTTAACAAATCAAGGACTCTAGACTTTGAGTTCCCCCAACGTGAAGTGGGTTTGTTGAAGTCCTCATGGAATTCCTATCTATGGTGGCAGAGCCTGCATTTCAAAATTGTGTGCAATAGAGAGTTAGAGACTGCCCTGTCTTCAGTGAGCAATGGAAGCCTTTAATCCACTGTCTCCACAATCCACAATCTCAATGTACCCTTAGAGATTACAGACCAGCAACAAAATGGAAAGTAACTTGATCCACAATTGGAATTCCCTTTGCAAGGTGCCATGTGAAGTCTGAAGACCTTGCACATGAGTTTGAAGGTTCTGAGCACCTTCCCACAAGGCATACTGGTGTGTGAGCTCTTGGGCTCATAGAATCCCTCCCCCTCCCCCTGGGGACCAGATGGGAAGAATATCTGGCCTTGGTTCTTCTGTTCCTGAACTTCAGGGTTCAAAAAAGAATCCCATCTTGGCAATGACTTGGAAAGACATGGCCCCACCTTTGTCTGTCAGGAAAGTGTGCCTAGTGACTTCCTCTTTGCTGTAGGGCAGGGCACAGCTGCCAATCTGGCTACTTTGGATTTTCAGGCCTGCTTGAGGCTTTTCTCTTCTCACAAACACAACTGTTGGATCTGTTTTACTAAGTTAGATGGTTGTTAGATTTTTTTTTCCCCTCAGAACTCCATGCCAGCATTCTGTTTCCAGTCTTGCCATCACAAGCCAGGGTGTGAAGTGGAATTGGGGCTCCAGAGAGCAGGGTAGTCATGGAGCACACCACTCATTCAGGTAGGCAAGAGCCACCAGGGCAGGCTTCCACAGGTTCAAGTACTTCCATGGTCAACATTCATCACATTGAGCCTGGTTAGCAGTGGGCTAGTGTTGGCTAGTGTAGGGAGGGGCCTGAGTTCTACAAAGCCATGCTACATAATGTGCCATGGAATGAGGAGCAACTCAACCTGCTTCTAATTCTCTCCACTCTATCTGGGCCGACTGAGTGACACACTGTGTACATAGATAGGTTCATGACAAGACACAGGACCCCAGAGCTAGGTTGGATCCAAGTGGAAGAGATGGTTGTGAATTGGCAGCCAGAGGCCTCATAACTGAAAGGGAAGTTGAATTGGATTAAGTGGGAGGTCTGAGCAGTAGGTCTGAGCCCCCAAAACAAAAGGGTTCAATCAAGGACAAGCAGGAGAGGTGTCTCAAAGACCCACATAGGTTGGAAAGGGACCACAAAGGCTTCGAGTTGGTGGCCAGTAGAAGGTCCAAATAGTACTGATGGGCTTAAGGAATGACCAAGGGTCCTCAGGTAATACGTTTCTGTGGGAATTTTTAAGATCTGTCTGGGGCATTTGTGCTTGTCTCTCCAGGGACTTCTGAGGCATGGGTGCTATGGGCCTGTTGCTAGAGTTAATTGCAAGTGAAGTGAATTTAAATCCAAACCTATGGATGTAGCCATGTTTATAAAGACATTTTCCACCCAAAGCCAGGGCAGATACTTGTCCATATGACCTTTAATTGGCCAAGGATGTATTGCTTTATTTGAATATTTCAGTGTTTTTGACAGTGTTTCATCCCTTATTTCAGTATTGCTGAAGTGCCTGGTGGTATGTGGTCATTAAGTAGCAGGAGGAAAATTCTCAGATATATTTTGGGACAAGACCTTGTCTCCCTCTCCCATGTGACTGTTAACTGTTTAAGCATCTTGGCCATCTGATGCTGAAAGAATTTGACAAAGGAGCTAACTGCAGCATCAGCCACACACTTAACTCTCATTGTTTTCTGTTTCCTTCTTGTCTTTGGTCCATGAAGATATCTCATATTTCCCTGCAAAATTGTGCTCAAAATGGCTTTACTATGGCCTCCTGTATGTGTGTGGTGCTGAGTACTAAACCCAAGGTCTATGTATACTCAGCAAGTGCTGTTACTGTAGTTTATTTAGGGTTTCTGTGTAACCCCTAGGTAGTTAGGAGACGGTTGATTTGACTTAGAATCTGAAGTTCTCTCTGATTCCATGCTCCCTCCATTCCACCCTTATAATAGCTAGTGTGTGTGGCTATTGTGTCTGGAAACGCTGAAAGTTCCTCCAGGGGGAAGTTAGGCGCAGCTGCAGTGGCTCATTAAAGGCCTTCTCCGAGGTTCCTCATGGCGAGGCCCCAATGACATGAGAAAGTCCTTGGCTTTCCAAAATGGCTTTATTGGTATGACAGATGATGGTTGAATCTGGATGTGCCCTTTCCCCCCCACCCAGCCCCCATGAAATAGGGAGGGAGAAAGGGGGAAGGGTCTGGGAAGAATGTTTAATTGACTCCGCCCTCTGGCCTTCAGGCATCTTATTAGTATGTAAATTCTTTAAGGCCTGAGGCCTGTAGTCACACCCTCTACCTCTTTGGGTGGGGCTGCATTGCCCTGAACATGACTGAACAGTGTAGGTAAATGGAGTTCCATACCACGTGTTAGGAGCCCGGATTCTGGGAATGGCGGAATAGATGCCAGTCCTTTACAGGCAATGGACACCTGTTGGGACTCTGGGCTTTCCAGTCAGCACTTCGACCAAAACCAGCCATCCTAACACGGTCCTACAAGTGTGATCTTTTGTCTGTTTTGAGACAGAGTCTCACTACAAATTTGTACCACTGAGTGGCCTGGAACTCACCATATAAGATCATATTGGCCTAACCTCTATGTAATCTGCCTGGCTCTGCTTTGCAAAAGCTGGGTTTAAAGGTGTACAAGGCTACACCCATGTGGTCTTTAAAAAATCTTTGTTTCAATCTTTGTTTTCTCCTTGTATTACCCTTCAAGCAGTGTCACAGCACTCTGTCACTTTGTTTTGTCAGAGGACAAGTGTAGCCCATCATTCCCAATTTTTCAATCAGCAAATCATCGTTCTCAATTTTTCTGCAATCAGCTTGCTTTGTCTTGGTGGAAACTCCTTCCTGAGTCTTATGATCCTGAGGCTGTCAGCCACAGCATCCACTTGTCACTGGATTTCCTCTCAATCACACTCTAGTTAGAGAGGTGGAACGCGACCCAGGTCAGACCGTGTCCCTGTTGATGAACAGATCGGCTCATCAGGTATGTGCATGAACCAAACAGTGCCAGACAGTCCTTCATTTTTATCCTCCCATTTTGAGAGAGCAGGATAAATCTCTTTTCCTTTTGGATCATACTTAAACTATAAAGATAGAGGCCTGGCAAGTATCAGTGGCTGTTGTTGTCTTACCACACTGACATAATCTGTTAATGCGAGAGAGAATAAGCCCAACTAAGAAACAGAGAGACAGAATTGGAGAGATGGCTCTGCAGTTAACATTGCTTCGCTGCTCTTGTAGAGGACCTGACTTCTGTTCCCAGGACACATGCAAGGCGGCTCAAAACTGCCTGCAACTCCAGATCCAGGGGTTGCCAGAGGTCAGATGCCTTCTGATCTCTGATGGCATCTATTCAGACATGCACATGCATTTACACATTTAAAAAAATAAATACAGAAATAAAGAGACAATTAGTAGAAGAAGAAAGTCTTAATGATACTATCTAAGCTCATGGATCTAGTCTTGCTTGAAGTTTGAAAACCAGAATTTAGAGTCATAGAAATCTGTAAATTTTTTTCAGCTAAAACTATTTTATGATAAGTTTTTTTTGTCACATATTTAAAAAAAGACTTAAGATGGGGTAAAGCCCTCTGTGAACTGCATATTGTCATCTCTTTTCCTGTTTCTCATTCATACAAATCTTTCCTTAAGTTCTTGTGCTGAGCTAGGATACCTGTGTCAGAACTTCACAGTATCTGCTCTTCCACTCACACTGTGACCATGTGACCATGTGTCTGCATATAGGTCACGTTCTTAGTGAAGGGTTCCCAAGCTGTCTGACTATCTAGGGTCTCCCCTCCCTCATGGTGATTCCTACTTGAGCTTTTCCTCATGAGCCTACCACAGTTACAATGAACAAAGCCCTTCACAGTGAAATTGTTTCCTGTTTACAGTACTTCTCCTCTCAGCTATCAGCTTCACTTATCCTGAAAGCGGTAGGTAAGACGGGGTCTCATGCTGTAGTAGCCCAGGCTGCCCTAGAACTCACTATATAGCCTAGGTTGGCCATGATCTCAAAAACAATCTCTTGCTTCAGTCTCCTGAGTGCTACGTAATTACATGGCGGAGTCATTGTGCCTGTTGAGAACCACTTAGCTTCACCACTGCCACATGTTAGCATGTAACAGTGCATCACGTGAAAGAGGGGTCCTGTTAATATTTGTCGGTTGAAAACAAAAAGAATTAATATCTGACTTGTTAGCCAGTGGATAAACACAGGCTGTCCTGAGTCACAGTGTCACCACAGAAATCTCCCTAAAGAAGAGAGCAGCCTCGGGCCTCTTCTATTGCCAGGCTTTATGCTGATTTCTGTCTGCATACAGAGTGGCCCTTGCTCCCAGGAGATGGCAGTGTTGTATAGCCTCTGGTTTGCTCAGGCTCTTAAGCAAGTCTCTAGCCTTGGGAGCCATCGGGCTGGAGCTGGACTTTGCCCTCTGCAGCCCTGGTACACGACTGAGGACTCTCGAACAGAACTGTGTGTGTTCAAAAGAGCAGAGCCTTTGTTCCACAGATGGACATGTCCAAATCCAGTACACAGCCCTGATGGATGCATCTGCTTTTCTGTTTGGTTTGAGGACTCAATCTATCTGAGGGTAGCTCAAAAGCGCACCCCCCCCCATGCCTAACAGTGTCCCCAACCTGTCCCAGAAGACAAGAGTCAGGTCCTGGAGTTGCTACCTCTGAGGGCTGTGGAAGATTCTCCTTGCTTGTAATTTCTGTCTGAGATGCTGAGGTTGCCACAGTGAGTGTAGACTAAGCCAGTTGCCCCCACATGTGGTCCTGGATCAGTCACTTAAAGATGTGACCTTGGACAAGCCCCTTGTTCCATGCCCCCTCCCCAATATTAAAACTGCCTGCTTTGCAGATATGTGCTTAAGTAAGTACTCTCCCTCCCACCCCTCCCTCCCCTTCCTCACACCACTACCTCATGCTTAAGGATGAACGTGTGAGGAAAACTCCACAAGGTTTTAGCTAGAAAATGTTTAAAACCAACCTTCTTCCTAGCCACTTCTTTTATCCCCACTGTGACTGTAAAACAGATTACCAAGTGCCTGTGGTCATTGGACCACATCCCAGTCAGGTAAGCCACGTCACCAGCCCAGCCCACAAGGCGGCTCCGGCTGTTCCCCAGGGTGGAGACCAGGTGCTTCTGGGATCCTGGCTTCACCCGTCCCAGAGGCCTTGGCTCCTTTTCAGTTCATTTCTGCCTTCTGTGGCAGAGCATCTGGGCTGTAGTGCTGGAAGCATTTTGGCCTCATCTTGGGCCCTTATCTCAGAGCTGTGTGATCCCCATTCCTTCCATGTCAGAACCCATTAGAGAGCCCTCTGCTGAGGCTTTTGAATCTGCCTATAGAGGGAAGGGTCTGTGCCAAACCAGGCCAGATGGAGTAAGTAATGAAGGCCCCAGATTAATCTTGCTTGTCTCTTCTTTCCCACACGAAGGCTCAACCCGAGTGCTTGGCAGTCTCAAGACAAATTACACTTGTCAGCTTCAAAGAGTAAGCTCCCTTCCAAGCCAGATTGTTTGCTCTCTCTCTCTCTCTCTCTCTCTCTCTCTCTCTCTCTCTCTCTCTCTCTCTCTCTTTCTCTCTTGCTCTCTCTCTCTCTCTCTTTCTCTCTCTCTCTTGCTCTCTCTCTCTTGCTCTCTCTCTCTCTCTCTCTCTCTCTCTCTCTTCCTCCTCCTCCTCCTCCTCATCATCATCTTCTTCTTCTTCTCTGTGGAAACAAGCACTGGAGTTAAAAGATGCCTAGGAAATGTGATATTTTTCCATGGTTATAATAGAGGCTTCCATTGGGCATTTACACTGTGTTCAACACTGAGGCCTCACATATACTGCACTTCTATTCTCACTAGATCCCTAGTATACAATGGGTGTAATAACCCCATTTTACAGATTAAGAAAATGAGGTTTAGAGACAGTGCCCTAGTCAAGGAAACACAGCTAGTGAGTTAAGAACAAAACTCATAGCACAAACAATGTCTCTGCAGTTAATTTCTCTGAAATCTTTTTTTTTTTTTTTTCTTTTTGGTTTTTCGAGACAGGGTTTCTCTGTAGAGCCTTGGCTGTCCTGGAACTCACTCTGTAGACCAGGCTGGCCTCAAACTTAGAAATCCTCCTGCCTCTGCCTCCCAAGTGCTGGGATTAAAGGCGTGTGCCACCACTGCCAGGCCAATTTCTCTGAAATCTTGACCTCTGGGAGAAAACCTTATTCTGAAGCCAAGAATGTAGCCTTTTCTTTTCCTCATTGTTGAAAATTCTCTTGGAATCATGGACTAAGATAAGGATTAGGTTCCCAGAAATACATATGTTAAGGAACGTTCTAAAAACTACTCCTTGGTCATTAAGATATTTAGGAAGAGTTGACCCATTGATTTCCTCCTAGACCCACAAGTCTCGTGAGCAGCAGAGAGGTCCTCAAAGTACAGCCAGTTGTAACGGCACATGGTGGAACCCCAGCACCGAGGAGAGTGGGGTGGGAAGTTTGTGTGTGAGTGTGAGTTTAGCCTGGGCAGCACCATGAGACACTTTCAGAACAAATACAAATGCCAAGGGTGTTCAAGTAAAGAAATTCAATGAACTCTGTCATCCTCACTGGTCACCCCAAACCTGTGGTCCACTTATATTCCTCTCTGCACACCCAGGAGCATCTACTGAAGGAGCCCTCACGGCCAGTATGAGAGCCTTGCCATGTCCTGTGTTTGGATTAACACAGAAGCAGTGCTTAGGAGTCTGTAAAATGCAGTCTGTGTGTGAGGCCGCTGTACGTCTAGGTGACTAGGAGAAGCCTGGCTCTCATCTAGAGAATAAATAAACTAAAGTTAGGAGGCCAGGTAGCACATTGGGTAGGCAAGCATCTTTCAGATGCCCAGTTTCTGAATAGCATCAATGTAAGTATTGTACACCTGGTAGGCTAAATTAGAAGGGCTGGACATGCTTTTCCTTTGCTCAAACAGCTCTGCTCCCACACCTAAGTACAAGCATTGTAGAGACCAGACTGTCATATTGAAGCTGTATACAAGTCTACCTAAACAGTCCCTGGTCATTCTTCATAAGGAAAGATTTACTTCTGGGAGCCATTGCTTTCACATTCAGTTTGTCCGTGCTGGGTACTACTGAGCTCTACCCTGCAGTCTCATGCTTTCCAGGCATTTGCAGTGAACCAGACCTAGCAGCCACACTCCTTACCACATGCTCACCACACCCCAGCCTCCCTCCCTGGCCATATCTTCCACTTTACAGTAGTGCCTCCCACTGGCTAAGTCTAGATGGAACCCAGTGGACAGAGGAGCCCAAGGATTGTCTGTGAAGAGATCATAGGATGCAGAGCCAGTCAGAAATGGAGAAATTGGACCTCAGAGTGTGTAGGCAGATGAGAGCCCAATGACTGGCACCGTGTGGATTAGAGTATAGACAGTGCTCCTCATAGACAGAACAGGAGATGGAGGTGAAGGTTGGGGGATCTAGGGTTTGCCCCCCAAACTGGCCTTCACATGATCCTAGCACATTGAGCTAATATGTTCCAGCAGCACATAGAAGCCTGGATGTGGACAGACCCCAGTGCCTATGAACACCTACCACCCACAAACATAGGTACCATCTCCCCATTATTTGTTCTTTCCCTGGATGTCTCTAATGGTTCTGAAGACCTTAGTTTCTTTGAGATTAAAAAGTAAAGGATTTATACAAACTCAAGAGAAATAAGTTTAGTTCCTGTCACCTGCTTCAGGATCCTCTTCTTAAGGGGACTTGGCCCTCCTCTTTGGTTTTGGCCCAGGCCCTCTTCTGGTTGCAAAATCGTTCATTACTCATTTCCCTGAAGGCCGGTTCAGGGTGCTGCCAAAAGGAGGATCAAAGTTCAAGAGAAGATCTACACAACTCTTTTGGGGTGGTGGTGGTGGATTTTAAGTATTGGTTTCAGGTGGAAACCTAGGCATTCTAATTATCCTAACAGGCAGGATGAATTAATGAGCAGTTAGTGAATAGCTACTGTGTGCTCGTACGCTGGGCCACTGGACAGCAACTTGTTGCTCCTTTTGTTCCAGGCAATCCTTTCTCAAAGACCACTGAGATACTCCCTTGCTCACTTGTTTGCTTCTACAGATATTTATGTGCCAGCTGGGGATGCAACAGCGACTAGAGTAGAGGATGGTCTCAGCCCTTAAAAAGCCCCGGTTTGGAAAGCGTGTCAGAATATTGCAGACAGAATACTATTCTTTTATAAAGATGAGAAAGTCATTTCTCATACTTTGGTGTCTGTGAAGGGCCTCCTTATATGTCAAGACATAACAGAGAGCATCACAGGGTGACAGATCATGCAGGAGAGGGCAGGGACAAGAGACGACTTGGCTCAGAACATAAAGCTCATTGTTTCTGGTACGCTGGTTGGCCAGTGAATTCCTGGGATCCACCTTCCTCTGGCCCCAACATTGGGGTTACTGGTATGCACAGTTCTGTCTGCTTTTTACGTGAATGTGGTGGGGGGTTTTCACTTTAGCTTTTTTTGTGCTTGCAGAGCAAGAATTCTCACAGAACAAGACATCTCCCCTCCCCCCTGGGATCAGTCATTTTATTATTACAGATGGCTAGAACTGGAGTGGTTTTTGTATGTTAAAAGATAAATCAAGAGCAGTTTAAAAAGGGAAAGCAGAGAGTTGGTGGCAGAGTGAGCTTGAGAACTCTGAAGTGTGACTTTATCCATGGCCCCTATTCTGCACTGCTCCATCAACTTGCCCAGAGTTTCCCTTATTATGCATATATCTTTATTAAATCTTCGCCATTTCAGAGGAGACATCAACTAATGAGCCAGCGTTTACTGCTGGTGATCCTGTTTTTTCATCCTGAGTGGGTTGCTGATGCTGAGAATGAAGTCAGTGTGTTGGTGTGTCAATGCTATACCGCTGTCGTCAGGAACTTGGGAAGCCCTGGCGAGTGACACCAAGTTCTGGGTCCTAGGACTCAGCATTAGTTTTCCAGGAATCAATCTGCAAAAACTATTTTATGGGTGCTCAGAAACAGGAATGAGCAGGCTCAGGATCTGGGCAAAAACAGCATGGGATTGGTATCAATCCAAAACAGAGATAAGGATGTAGACTGAGTTAAATTCAAAACCCCCCAGTACCTCTTTTTTACACATAATTAATTTTTTTTTAAAGCCCATTTGGATCCAGTTGGATCTAGTATGACTGGTGTCCTTATAAAATGGGGGCTGTCTAGACATAGTTCAGAAGCATCGAAAACCAGTAACAGGTGAAATATATTGAAGTACCTCAGGATTCTCAAATGGGAGTCTTGTTTCTAACTACATCTGTCATCCAGTTTCTTTACTTCAAAGCCATCCTTAGATCAATAAATTTCAAGTTTATGTCTCCAGTCACAAACTCTCCCCAACTTCCACCTTCCAAATTCTACTGTTCTATCTGTTATTGACTGAAGGCATCTGATCTGTCATTGATGTTTCAGGCATCGCAAATCCACGTGCGTCAAACAGGAGTCCTGAGCCTCTGAACTACATGATCATATTAACTTTTTCCCCCACTGGTGGTGGTTAATTTCATGTCTCAACTTGACTGGATCATGGAGCACCCAGATATTCAGTGAAGCATGACTGTGTGTGTTTGTGAAGGTGTCTCTGCACGAAATGAACGTTTGAATCTGTGGACTGAGGAAAGGTAATTTCCTTTCCAAACACGGGTGATGTCATACAAGCTGTTGATGTCCTAATAGAAGGGGTTGGGGGAGCTTAGTAAGAAAGGATTTTCTGCCTGTGCCTGACTCTGTTTACTCTAGGCCTTGGCTGAAGCTACAGTGTTCACTCTTCTCATTCTGCAGTCTTGTACAAGGACCATGTCATTGACTGGCCTCCGTCTCCAGCTTGGATCACTTAGCCATATTCCTGTGTGATCCAATTCCTTAGAATGAGCCAATCTCCTTTTCTATCCCAGGACATATTTATGTACTCTGTTTCTCTAGAAAACTCAGATTCACACACATAGTTTTCTCCATCTCAGTAAACATTCCTTAGGCATGATTTCTGGAGTCATCTTTCAATGCTTTCTATCCAAGACACTGGAGCATGCTTAGCAACCTCAAAAAACACAGACTGAAACTGTTTTTTTCCTTTGTTTGAGCTTCTAAAGCTCATGGCAGGTCATCTCTCACCAACACTAGAGCAGGGATCCCATTCTCCACTTTGGGTATTTCTATACACTATGGCTTAGAGCAGAACCCTGCTCACAGAGCCTTTGAGATCATTACCCTCCCTTTCTATGTGACTCTTTCTGCCCCACGTCATCCTGCTTTGGGGCTCATGTCCCAAGGAAAACATGTGCATAATTTTGTTCTGGACTCTGCTTCCAGGGATACCCAAATTCACATAGTCGTTTTGGGCTTCCTGAACAATTCAGTCATAGTAGGAGATTTCAGAGCAACTTAATATTCTCTGCTATATACTTTGAAGACATTAAACATTCTTTTCAACTGCTTAAATAGATTATGTTTTTATTGTAGTATGCCATTTTTTAAAAAGATTTATTTATTTATGTATTTATTTTATTTATGTGAGTACACTGTAGCTGTCTTCAGACACATCAGAAGAGGGCATCAGATCTTATTACAGATGGTTGTGAGCCACCATGTAGTTTCTGGGAATTGAACTCAGGACCTCTGGAAGACTAGTCAGTGCTCTTAACCCCTGAGCCATCTCTCCAGCCCCTAGTATGCCATTTTTGAAATAAAAATCTCTAGGTTCTCATTAATACTGGAAAATATCTAATCACAGAAAAACCTTAGGTTTTTTTTTTTTTTATATATATAGCTAAAATTTCCAAGGTGCTTTCTCTACCATGGGTTGCCTTTTCTGGCAGGCTCTGTTTGATCTTGACTAAAACATTTCACCTCTCCACGTCTCCCGTATAAACACAGTGTGCTGTGTAGATATTATCTGAGCTATATTTCAGTACTGAAGTTCTGCTATTCTATATGCAACGCTAGATTATATTTCACAAGCACAGTCCTAATTAGAGATGGGACAAATGTCCTGTGACCAAAGGAAGATGCATTACTGCCTGCTGGTGTAGTCTGTGCTTTGGTGTTCCTCACCACACTGGTCCTCTCAGCCTCTGGAAAAGGCTTTAGCAATGTGTTTCTGCGGCTTTATGCTAGTACCAAACAAGAAATTATAATATAGGATAGACTCAAACATCCCCAGTGGGTGCTTGAAACTGTAGACAGTGCCAGATCCAATATACAAGCACAGGGGTTGACCTGAAAACCAAGATGACTATTCAGTAGCTAACAGGCTGGTACCTTAGAAAGCATAGCTACAAGACACCAAAAGAATGATCTATTTCTCCACAGTACCGAGTGGTATGCAAATACAAATTTTGGAGATGCTGATTTCTGAAATTTCCCATTTACTATTTTTTTGCTCTATGGTTTGCTTGAGGTAACCCTCAAAGTGAGTCCACGAGGGAAGGAAGTTACTGGACTGTTGTTCTGGATGAATATTCCTCAGTTTTAATGAGGTAGGTTACACGTGCCTGGATCTTCGCTGAGTTAGTTCTCGTGTCACTCTACCCTGGCCATGGTCTAGTGCAATGGTCGCAGGCCTGGTAGCCCATTAGAAAGGAACAATGAGCACATTCATTTTTCAAAAATGATTTTATTTTTTAAGCCCTAGAGATGAAGTTGTCACATTGCTGAGTCTTCCTCTAGATCTTAGAACTCTACTTTCTAGACCGTTTTGTGTTTATTTAGCTTTTATTAACATATTTTAGTACAGATTAATGCTGTTTCCCTGAAGTTAGTTTTAAACACAGTAGAGAATGCCTGCTAAATAGACTCTTGGCCACAAAAAGGCCTTGGATGAATCAATTCTAGTGTCTATTCATTCTTCAAGTTACTTAATACTTATTGTGTGCCAGGCACCGAGTTAAGAGATTCACCTGTTCATCCATCCCTCTGGAGAATGTCATACGGTGTTATCTACAGTATACAGATGAAGAAACCAAGGCCAAGAGAGGTGAAGAAAAGTATTCCAAATTATGCTACTATGAAATGGAGAATTTCAGGGTCAAGTCTGAGCCAGATCTTAAAAATACTGTGCACTTTTACCTTTAAAGGCAAAGAAAACCCTCCTTGCAAAATGTCTTCAGATTTTTGCAGCATATACATTTGAAGCAAAATGTGTTTACAAAATGAAATTGGCATGCTAACTAAAAGTCTTTGCCACTTTTTGTTAATGTTTTCTCAGTATTGTAATTGACATTATTCATTCATTCCTACTCACCCATCCATCTATTTACCCATCTATTCATCCATCTACTTATTTACCCTTCCATTCATATATCCATCCATCCATCCACCCATCCATCCATCCATCCATCCATCCATCCATCCATCCATCCATCCATC
>JANHMN010000004.1:47632238-47649597 GCA_030674055.1 Rhabdomys pumilio | reverse complement strand
ATCCATCCATCCATCCATCCATCCATCCATCCATCCATCCATCCATCTTTCCATCACATCAGTCACTACAGTCAGTCCTCCATGGATAGGTCCTAGCCTAGTATTTGAACTTCACAATCCATTCCCATCACGTATGGCTTTTATTATCATTTCTCATGCTCAGAACAACTTCCCTCCTCCTCTCTTCATACAGATTCTATGTTTTTCTCATTGTCTTGGAAGTTTTTTTTCTTATTGTATCATCCCAAATAAATTCACCCTAACTATGGACTAGATGCTATATTAAAAAGGCAAGACTCAGAGGCTGAGGGAATGACTCGGTTGGTAGCATGTTTGCCTCTCAGGAATGAGAACCTACATTTGGGTCTTCAGAAACTGCCACTCGGACACAAGGACCTGTGTTTCAGAATTCACATAGAATCTGTGGTGTTGCACACTTGTAATCTCAGTGCTTCAGGAAGAGAGACCAAGAGCATCCCTGGGGCTTACTGCCAGCAACTCAGCTGAGCTCATGAGCTCCAGGCATTGGGGTGGAGGGGAGGGGGTCACTGTCTCAAAAATAAGGGAGAAAAATTAGAAACCTTTCTGAAATAAGTACACATACAATGGAGAATAATTAATTGTTTAATAGTTTTAAAAGCCATGTAGATCCTCAAATGGATTGCCATATCTTATGCTCTTTTCTGTCTACATGGGAATGTGCATGATCTCAGAGACCTACAGGACGCCTGTTTAATAGCTGTTCTATCAAGCATCTTCAGTGGTTTACCTACTTCCCCTCAGTTGTCAAGAAACAAAGGAGTCAGAAAGCTTTTCAGGAAATCTTCAAGGGCTCCATGGAGTCTGAGTCTCGATGTGCTGGCTTACTCCGAGGCTCCAGCAAGACTCTCCTTCTGGGTCCTGGGATTCTTTGCATCTTTGGAGCTCTTGCCAGATCATTTTGGCAGCAAAGCTCTCCCAATGTCTCAGGAAGCTAAGGATGAAGGCAGTTGTAGAAATCATGTCTGATAATGTACTCATCTGAGCCCAGCTTTCTATCAGGGTCTCTCTTTCTGGAGGATATGGGGGTTGAGGACCAAACCTAGGACTCCAAATACATTAGAAAAGTACACTTAATAACATTGACCTATCATCTTGGTCCCATCAAGGTCTCTAGAAGCCAGAACTAAGGATATGGAAAGATGGGTCACCAGAGTAAGCACCATGAAACAGGTGAGGGTCATTCAGGAAGTGGGCAACCAGGAAGCTGACCTAGGCATGGGGTCATTACTGAGTTCAAAAGTAGTGATATAGATAATAGTTCTGCTCCTACCATGGGAGATGCCATATACAACTAGACCCCTATTAGGGAAACTCTGGGAGCTGATACCTTAGAGTAAACCTGCCCTAAGAGTAAAGGAACCACCTTTGAAGACTGCCTATCAATTATAGGACTTGTCTATCTTACCTAATCTATGTGCAGGGCTACTTCCTTCCATTAAAGAAGAGGGGGAAAGTGTAGTCTCTTTGAACGTGCTTGCAATCTCAGTCACTCAGGAGACTGAGGCAGGAAAAGCAGTAACTCCCAAGGCCTGTGTGAGCCTTGGTGTGTTTGAGGCAAGCCTGTTAACTTAGTAAGACCCTAAATCAAATTAAAACAAACAAACAAACAAACAAACAAACAAAAAATGCCAGGGCTGTAACTCAGGGGTAAAGTACTTGCCTGAGATACATAAGACCCTGAATTCAATTTGCATCATCATAGAATTGGGGTGTAGGAAAAACTGGAAAAGAAAATGAAATGGGAACTGGAGAAGGAAGGACTTCTGGTAAAGAGATGCCAGTGCTGAAAGGCTGAGAGTCTTTGGGACCAGTTCACCTTGAAGCGGAGAGGAAGACCTGGGGTGAGTTTGGGTATGGGGGTCGATGCAGCTGTCCCTGCTACCATTGCAGTGATGCCAGACCTAGCAAAGACCTCAGCTATCGCAACTATAGCAGGTTTGTATTTTTCCATTAAGTAAATGAGTCTATGGCTGCATCCATTTGGCAATGGGCACAGGAAAGTTGTACAGGTAACCTATCTGCTGTGCAATGGCAGGGCACCCCAGTGAGACTTTGTGCTGTTGGCCTTTAGTAATGACTGTAACACAACTTGGACTCCAGGCTTGGGAGTAACCTGTTAAGAAGCTGAAGAAAGCACTCAAAATTTCCAGAACAAGTTGAAACTGGATGAGGTTAATAAAATACTCATCAAGGGCCGTAACATTTTCTTTTATAGTCACCCAGGAGATACTACCAAGTTGATCCAAATAAAAAGCAGTCTTTTCTTTCCAAACGAAGCTATTTGTTGTGTGATTCAACTGTTTACCAAATTAGAGTTGGATGTCAGAAGTAGTAAGGAGGAGATAGGATGAAAAAATAATGACGCAATTGAAAAAAGACAGACAGACAGACAGACAGACAGACAGACAGACAGACAGACAGACAGAAAGAGAGAAGGCTTTACATGCCATGTTGATACAATGTATCATTGACCACAATAGATAACCTTGACTGGATGACTGGATTCTATATCTAATTTCATCATTTACCCGCTGGTCCTGGACATTTGCTAAACTCTCAGTCTTAGTTCTCGTACTTCCATAGGGAACTGAATCCCTTCTGAAGGCTTTGTGTGAGAGAGAGTGGGATGAAAGAATGGATGTAATGTTGGCTAGTAGCAAGGCTGAGTACCACCAAGCCCATTCTCCATCAAGGACTCCAACCTGGGGACTCAGAATCTTCAGTATCTTGTATAATAAATGGTACCGATGAGACTCAAAGGAAACAATGCAGAATTGAATAGAATAATTCACTCACTGACTTCTCCCATTCTACCAAAGAAATAGTGGTTTACTTCCAGAGTTTTCAGCATTGAGAGTTTGCTTGAAAACTAACAACTAACTAAGTAACTAAGTAACTAACTAACAGATAGGTTAGGGACAATTTTACTCATCTCACCTTCTTTCTAGCTATGGACAACTTCATTGAATGATTTGGATCATATGGATACACTGTTTCTGTAGGTTGAAATGGTGACATATTAGTAATTTCATAGGTTCTAACCACAGGCTTGTTGGCTTTATTTTCTTCATTGTATGGATGAAACTGTGAGGTTTGAGATGATACGTTAGCCTGCGTCTCAGAGACTTTTCAGAATGGGATGTACTCAGAAACTTCTCAGGGCTTTGTTAAAGTGCAGATTTGGATTTGGAGGATCTGTGGAGGAGCAGATAATTGCTTTTTCTGGAACTCCTAGGTAGCTCTGATGGTCAGTGGACCAAACACTCTGAGTGGTTGATTTAGATTTGATTGTCCCTGAAGGGGCTGCTAGGGTTGTCATAGAGGCCAGGTAAGGAGACTACCAAACAAGCATTCTGTGCTTTATTAAAAATGGGACTTTTGGCTGATCCTGGTGGCTCACATTTATAATCCCTCCCAGAAGCTATTTGAGTCAGAGTGACAGAGTAAGAACCTCACCTGGGAAGAACAATACAAAACAAAATTCAACCAAACAAAAAGGTGAAATCAAGACAAAACAACCCAGACAATGAATGTTGAACATTGATTTTCCTCTTGTCTGATTTTGTTGGATGCCTACCGTGCACTGAGTATGTGCAAGGCCCTATCTGTCAACCAGAAGACACCTCCAGCTTCTTTTCTTTGGTCCCTTCTCTTCTTTCTCCTGTTCCCTCCTTTCTTCTCTCCTCCCTCACTTTCTTCTCTCTCTTCTGGCTTCTCTTTTTGTTGGTTGATATTACAGTTATTATACTATTATTATTATTATTAATTATTATTATTTAAAGTACAGAAATAGACTCTGGTTTCATTAAGGTAAAGGGAGAATTAACTAGAAGTCACAGATTTCAGAAAATTTGGAGCTAAGGCTTAGAATAGAGGTGAGACCCAAGAGGGTTCCATAAAGCTCCAAGGATAGAACTTTCTTGTTGTCTCCCAGCCTCCTGCCCTTGGTGCTGGAGATTGAACCAGGGGCCTCCCACATGCTAAGCAAGCACTCTACCACTGAGCTACACCCCTAGTCCAGGATGCTTCCTTTTGTTGGAGACTTGACTACTCCAGCCAAGCTTTCTCCCTGCCCAACCTCATAACTGCTGCTATAAAAACATTTAATGATTTCTCCATTTCCATAGGAGCCCGAGTCTATGGAAAGGGTTTCAGGTGACTGATTTTGGGTTTTATATTTGGTCTGTAGCTGCCAAGAGGCCAGGAGAAGGAGGCAAGTTGGCCCAAAGCAGGCATTCCCAGTATAACATGGACGGCTGCTGGATTGCCACAGCTATGTACAGCTTACTTTCCTTTCTTTAGCTTTGTAGAAAAAAGAAAAGAATTCAACTACCCTGCAATTACTGAGAACCTCAAAGAAAGAAATGAAAAGTATAGCCATTAGCTTGAAAGTCTAATGACCCCAATCTAAACAGTGCCAGGCATTTTATTCTGCTCAGTTATAGGAGAAAGGCATTACTTTGATTTTTTAAAATCTGTTAGCAAGACCATTGAATTATGTTCTGCATATCCTCCCCCCCTTTTTTATTATCAAATCATAATTTTTACTTTTTAACACAGGGGTTATAAACACGAAAATGCAGGATGTGGGGAAGGGGATGACACAGGAGCATAGGTGTTCAGGGGGAGTACAGATACCTTTCAGAACAGGGTATCAGCTGGATGAAGGTTCAGGGGTCAGGTCACTATGACTCTGCCTATGATTCACTTGTCCTTATCTAATTTGGTACTATCTACTAAGGCTGCCTATTTACAAGGTCTATGACTACTCAGGCTGGTAGATTTCCACAAAAGCTGCCTGTTTACAATAGTTTATAGACAACTGTTTTTCCATAGAGACCCAGGACTTTGTGTTAGCAGGCAAGTATGTCAGGCCTACTGCTGATTTTAGGCTTATGGCAGATTTTAGGCCTTCAGTGTATAAGCAGGGCTGCCTCTGACATCTCCTCCCTTCTCCAAGTATAGAAGGGCTGTGGCGATTCTAATCTTACCAAGACGGGGATAGAGGCCTGACCTCCAGTAATTAAAGGGGACCTTGTAATGGCTCCGGTCCTCCTGTCGTTGTCCAGTGAGGCATGAGGACCATACTCATCCTGATGTCTTTTTCCTGGAGAGGGGATACTTTTGACATCAACCCCTATGCAGTCAGGCTTGTCCCTCAGGGAACCCAGAAACATATTTTTAATTTTTATTTTTATTCCCTTGCAGTGCTTAGCCTCACAGCCTAAGCAAGAATTCAGATCACCAGACAGAGGGGGTTCTGTGTGGCCTCTCTCTGCTTGGTCTAGGGGCAGAAGTCCCCTCTTTTAGGTTGGGTGGAGATGGGACTTGGGGATACCCTGGATAGAGTAACAACCTCATCTAGAGTCTTGTGGTCATCCATAGCTAATTTATGATAATGTATCTGAATAGATTTCGCTATCAGATTATCTATCAGTTGTTTCACAAAGTTAGTCAGCCTATTGAAGGCCCAGGGACCAAAGGAAATAAGCAAAAATAACCCAATTAATGGTCCTAAGATGGAAGGAAGTAGGGTTAACAATCATGGAGAGGTTGAAGACCAATTCTTGTACAAGTTCTCATCTTTCTCTTTCTCTCTCTGTCTTTTCTCAAGACATTCTCTGGCCTTTTTCATGCTCTCTTTAATCATCCCTGTTTTGTCTATGTAAAAGCAGCATTCTTCTTTAAGGGCTGTACACAGTCTAGAGCTGTACACAGTCTTTTCTATTGTAAAAGAGAAAATCAAGTCCAATAAAATCCTTTGCAATTTTTGAAGATCTCATCAGACAATGAAACGAGGGATTTCTTCAGATTAGTGATGTCAGTCTATAGCTATTTGATGTCCTTGTCAAAGGCCCATCGGAGGTCTGAGTAGTGTAAGTCTGGAGGCCAGCATCAGGATTAGAACTCCTAACAGCAGACATCATGGGTGATTAAATTTTACCTGGAAAGGAAAAAAGAAGGGAATTCTCAGGGAAATTTCTCTTACCTGGATGTCAATTGTTATTCATCTTATTTATAATTGGGCCTGGTTTTGTGAGGGTATCTATTTAATTCTCCTTCCCCCCCCCCATTAAAAAAAAAAACTTCTATAGATGAAAAATGCGAGGCTTTCTTTTTTCTGTTGACTTACTCGTACCCATATTTGATGATCATTAATCGAGCACCTGCCATAATTCAAGACCTGTGACCTACGACAGTAAACAAATATAAACAGGTGTGATTACGATGTAGTGACTATGAGAACTACAGTTCATTTAAAGGGCTCGGAAACGGAGGAGAGGCTTTTACTTCAGGGAGTCAATTGTATCCACTTCTACCGGTCAAATTTACTCTTACAAACAAAATGTTTTTAGTCCCAAGACTCTGAGGTTGTCAAAGCCAAAAAAAAGTCACCCTTAGCTTTAGAGAGCAGGTCACCTGTCATTGCTACCAGCAGAGGGCGGCAACATGATGGCTCAGAGCTGGTCCTTGGAGAGGAGAGCCTACAGGAAATATGCTTAACTTCCCTTATTTTATGCAGAAGCTGGAAAAATAAAGACAGCAGTAAAAATCGTTCCCCCTTTCTCTTGTAGAAAACTGCTTCAAGGCCTTATGGTCTGTTTGCCGGTTCTTATACTGTATACTAAAAAGAAATCAGGTCCAATGTAAAACCTGTGGGATTTCAGCAAAACTAACAAGTGTTTGGGAATTAAAAGAAAAAAAATGTTCATCAGTGTTAAGATACAATATATCTTTGTGGAACAATTCATCTGCAGGATTTGTAAGGCAACTCCTTGGTGGTATTCTAGGAAGCCAGGAGCCTCCAAAGCAGCAACCCATAGCCTAGCAATATAGAAATGCCGCAGCTGCTTTGACATGTGGTAATGAACTCAATGCTTTGTTTCTGGGATATGCTTTATAAGATGTGAAATGCAAATGAACACTGTGATCTGAGGCTGCTGATTTATACAAACATCGACATACTCAAGAAAGTACAAGAACGTTTTCACAGTCATGTTGTGTAGCGGATCCTTGTTGTACACAGATGCCAGCGTGGCTGTGGCTCCTTTTTGTTATCAGGAGGATTCTGGGATCTCCAAAGCATAGTCTATGTCAAGAGGAATTTGAAACCTACACAGAGAAGTTCTGAGTGCTGTTTAAGAACAATAAAAGAAGCCACGTCAGTGCGCAGAATGGACAGTCGTGTGATGAAAGATGGACCAGTGTTGGGATACAGTATGAGTTTTCCTGTTGGCTGGCATCCTGCCTTTCCCATACTGTAGGGTGACCCCAGACAAATCCTCCTCTTTGCCAGGAAGCCAGGAGGTTCTAGCAACAGAATGCTGGGTTTGATCCCAGGATCAGCTCCCAATCCCTGTGGAAACCAGACATGTTCACTGCTCTGAACCTTAGCTTTCCTGACAGTGGTGTGGTACTTGAAATCGCAGTATCAGTTTGCTGGGTTGCAGGAAGGTAATTTGTGCAGTCTTTGGAAAGTACTTAGTCCACTGTGATTATGCTTCTGGGAGACAGGGTTTCTCTATGTAGCACAGGCTAGTCTCAGACTCATTATTTTGTTGGGATTTTAGATTCAAGCCACCATGGCCAGTAAGCTTCCTCTTTTGTCCACTAGGAATAATAAAGGTCCTTATTTCATGTAGTTGCTCTAAGGACTCAGCATAAGAAACAAAGAACGTAGGTTGTGGAGCACAGCTTTGCTGGTAGAAGGGAAAATCAGCTTACTTCTTCCCAGCATCAACAGGGGAGGCTTCCTTGGATCAGAGAACCTTGAAGGATGGTCAATTTGCAGGAAGAATCCAGATAGAGGCATTCTCTTAGAGGTGGGATGTACAAGCAAGGTGTGGAGTAACAGCTCTAAAAGACCACTAGATTTGGGGATGGTCACATTGATTCGACCTTACCCCAGAGGTTGGGAGAGCACTGGTTTTCCTAAGCCTCTTGTTTCTCTGGGCCTTAACTTGTGTGTCAGTCATGGAGGCCAAGGGAAAAGCTCCTCACCTATACAAGCTCTGTTAGTGCTAACACTCTCCATTTTATTCCCAGCTTCTTCCACAGTGGCTTAAAATAGACAAGCCACAGCTGTGTTCACACAACTCCCCAAGCTTTTAGCATTTACAGTGCTGACACCAGGAGACAGTTCCTTCAAGCCAGACATCCATTCTTCCATCCATCTATTCATCTACAATGTGTTTGCTAAGTACCTACTATGTGCAAAGTATTGTTCTAGATGCTAGAATTTGCTTTCTGACTATACCCCAGTCTGATTACCTTATTTGAATGGCTTTTCATTGCCAAGGATTAACTCCAGGCCACAAATAGCATGCTCTTGCCTAGCTCCCTGCTTTAACTCACATTGTTCCGAATCTCTGGCCTGTCTTTCCTAGTGACCCAGGACGCCCAACATCTAATGACTCAAATGGTGCTTTTTGTTTTTGGTTTTTGTTTTTAACATCCCTCTCTCTAAATCGGTGACCTACCCTACTTGGATCCTATGCCTCCTGATGCTGGCACACAATCCCTTTCCCTGAGCTCACACAGTTGTCACAGTCGTCGTCCCTGTAGTTTAGTCCATCATTCCTGTGGGTGTTGGATTTGCAGTTTGGTGAGGCAGGCACTGAACTTCAACCATCTTTGTAACCCCAGTACCTAGCGTACTGCTTGGTGGATGAGAGCCAATGAAGCATCTGATGGATGAGTTGGTTGAAGCTGTGGAAGTGTGTCAGAGTGGTGATGTGAGTAATGATGACGGCCGCGGTGACTGCCACTTTACATCATGTGCTTCTTACACGTCAAACTCTGAGCCAAGCGCTGTGCATCTGTGATCTGTGTAGTTAAATCTTCACAACAGACTGTGAGGTCAAGAAATTGAGGTTGTTGAGAGAACATTCCTGGAGTCAGAGGCCAGGGTTGGAATTTTAGCTACTTTGAGTCCCCTGTTGACTCCCACTTTCTGTATCCTGCAAGAAGGGATATCGCTAATGGTACAAGTGATAGTGAATGTTTCTTCTTTTTGCCAAGTCAAGCACGCTGAAATTGGACTGTACTCGCTTAGAATAAAGGGGGTGGAATCTTTTCCTCTGGGAAAGGGCATCTTAGGGACAAACACTGTCTTTGTCCAGCTGTCTCTCTGGCCATGCGTGCCTTGTACAAGTTGCCCAGTTCTACTCTTTGCCTTGACTTCTTTTAGGCAGTGTGGGGTTAGGGTGTCAGCGTCACTGGGCTCTTCAGAAGGAAGGTGGAGTGGTGTCAGAGGTATGCTTGGGACCTGTTACGTATGTGTGTTCAAAAGTAGTAGGTAATGGTTCTACATACCAGAGAAGAGGATTTAGAGAAGAATGAGTTGGATGAGGCAGGAAGATCAAGATTTCAGTACCAGCCTGGACTATATAGTGAGACTCCATACTAAACAAACAAGCAAGGAAACAGAGTTGACTGAGAATAGAATATGGAGGTATGAAGTGACAGAGAGATCTAGGGGTCAGAAGAACTTGAAAACTCTGATCAAAGAAGAGTGAGGGAAGAAGTTGGTCACATGATGACTGTTTCTGGATATTAAGATGACTTTTAGATTTGACAGAGATCACTGATGGCTTTTGAAAGAAAACTAGGACAACCCTTCAGGGAGGAACTAGCTGGTTCAGGCTCAGGAGTACATGAACAGTAAGAATAGTGCTCTGATATCTTTGGAGTAAATTAGGTGGGGAAGTGCTGTGGTCTGAATGTTTTGTCCCATCAAGTTAATACACTGGAATCCTAATCATCAAGGTGATGGTGGCATTTGAAAGTGGAGCTTTTTAGAAATAACTGGGCCATGAACATGGGCTTAGTGTCATACACAAGAAACCAGAGAGATGCTTCTTAGTCCCTGTGCTATGTGAGAACACAGTAAGAAGACATTGTCTGTGGAAGACAGTGGGCCCTTACTGTTACCAAATCTAGATTTCCCAGCTTCCAAATACATGAGAAACAAATTTCTGTTGCCTATAATCTACTCGGTGTGTGTCATTTTCTTATAGCAACCCGATTCTACTAAGATACAGAGAGTACAAACTTCAGTTACCTTAGAGAGATTCAAGATTGGCAAACTTAAGATGGGAAGCTTTCCATTCAGAAAGACACATAACTAGAGCTCTAGGAAAACACAGAACTCCCCCCCATCTGTATCCTGCATCTGCCTAGAGACTCTGGGGAGTAACAGGAAAGATGGCGCCACAACTGTTCAACTCATGGAGGAGAGCCTTATTTAAGGAGAGAAGAGAGTTAAATGCATGATCTTAGGCACAAGAAATTCAACAAAAAGCAGATTCAAAATATATGGGGCATGTGTCAAGATCCCAGGTGGAGGGCTTATTATATCCAGTGGTGTGATGGTTTCAAGAGCAAAGATAGCACAGATAAGACAAAGATGTAGCAGAAGGAAGCTGAAGGGCCTCTGGAAGGCCTGCCTTTCTTAGAACAAAAAGAGACAGGTCTGCTAACCATGCAGTGAGGGTTGGTGGTAGTCAGTGCATTGCTCATGCTTCATGGGCCAAACCTTAGCCACAAAACCATTCCTGGTGAGTATCATCAAGTTGTATGCACAGTCTGTCCGCATCCTTGGTGTTTAGCAAGATGTCTAGGGTACAATAAATGCCTGGCAAACTGTTGAGGAAATGCCTACATGTAAATGGTCTCATTTGTTGCTTTCCACTACCACTGTTGTCTTTACTGGTACCCTTATGGGGTTCAAACACGACTTAGACCTAATATCCTGGAGGTGAGCTAAGGGTTGAGCTTACGTTTACAGCTGTTCTTACAACGCTTATGTGCATCAGGGATCTATTTTTTTTTTTCTGTACCTCTATATTTGCTACCTGGGCTGAGCTGAAAGTCTATGGTTAGTGAACCTGGCAGAGTGACGCTGACTCGCTTTCGGTGAGATAAAGATCAAGGTCTTTCTTCCAAAGCTCAGGGCTATAGGAAGTTGAGCTTATCAGCCAACAAGCACATTAACCAACTACAATTTCCAATCAAATACGAGATACCCTGCCCTGCATTCTGTGAACCAGACCTCCACCTGAGTTCTTTAGCCTCCTGCTGAACTAACTAGTGCCAAGATGAATGGACAAGTTACTGGCTGAGCTAGCCAGTCTTCAGATAATTTAAGTAGTTCCCAGTCAAACTAATTGGCCACCAAGTACTATAGATTCAAGCTACAGACAATACACAAAGCTCCAGTAGAATTCATCTGTGTGATTTTTATAATGGTTCTTTTAATGGATAACGTGAGCTTGGGAAGGGAAGGAAAGGGAAGGAAAGCTGGTGAGGTAGGTTAGAAATTCCCCGAAGGGCAAACAAAGTGCTTCTTATCAAACTGGCAAAGCCGGCCAGGATGCAGAGCATGACGCCAGGGAATGCCAGGGATATTTTTATAAACAACTCCAGAGCTACCATCAATGCAGGGCCAGGGCAGAAATTCCCATATATGCAGATGATATTTCTTGAAGAACAGTGCCTGGGAAAGGGAGTGGGTGCCAACAAGCCGAAGAAGGAAGAGGGGAGCAGAGGCGGGCAGTCGTAAACTAAGTCAGAGCCAAGGCTAATGTCCCTGACTCACTCAGGCTGGCTTGGGGAAGCAGAGGCAGACAGGGTGGCAGGGTGCTAGGTAGACGTGAAGGGAGTGATCTATCTTGGTGCTGAGAGCATTAGAAAGCAGTTGGGCCAGTAAGGATAGAAGACTGAATGGAGAGGAGATGGGCCTCATTTTAAAGAACCAGGTCACTAGTACTCTCAGGAGTAAACTCTGCTCCTACCTGAACAACAACAACAACAACAAAACCTATCCAGTGAAATTGCCTATCCCTCAGAGGATAATAAGCCTCAACAACAGCAAACAACATCCTATCTCATGAGAAAATAACCAATTTCAAAGCAATATTCCTAGTATCCAGAGAGAAGCCGTGGAGTCAACAGCTTCTAATCCTCCCATTGCTCCTTGGTAGCTATGGTGACTTGAGCAATTCCTTTAGCCTCTCCGGGGTTGCAGTTACCTCTTCTAAATGACACAATTCTATTTTGTGGTGAGGGCTGCTGGAGAAATTGTGCAGCAAGCATCAGGTGCTTAATGAAAATACCGTCTTCCACCCCTCATTGTGGGAGTCAGACGAAGGTCTGAGTGACCGTGTATTATTGACATGAGCATGCGTATATCAAGGACCCCAGTGCCTCAGACATAGGAATGGCAAATCTTCTCCTAGTCCAATATGGATGCCGAGTGTGTGCAGAAAGTATTAATTACACCTTCCTCCTTCCAGATATTGACATTATGTGCAGAAACTATCAGCCACAGCTCTGTCTTCTTGGGTAAATACAACCTGACATTGCTCCCTTACAGAGACCTCCTATCAAGAATATTAGACAATGGTTGCCTTATTCCTGTTGTATGTCATATTGGTGCTGAGTTTCTGGGCTGCTGCTGGTGCACCTCCATGAGATCCCATTGCCAATCTGATCCTAGCTTTTCTGTATGTTTGTACCATTACTCCATGCCCTGTTGCCCAAGTCAAGTCAATCCCAAAGCTATGTATACCTCTGTAACCCACCCCTATTCAGTGATCTTTGGAAAGAGTCTACTCCTTCCCCTCAAGACTACTGTTGCCATTCTGTCATGCCATGCTACTGGGCTGCTCACTGGCTGCCCTGGCCTATGTGGACCTCCACTGGCTCTAGCCTGCCTGGTGAAAGGTTCGTTTTTTCTTTTCCTTCTAGTCTAATGGCCAATACCCAGGTCAGATAAGCTTATTCTTCTATGAATCTTGGACAGTCCACGTAGATGAGGTAGTAGCATTGACAGAGGCTGAGAACCTCAGCCAGACTTTACACAAGGAACCAAAAGCTTCTGGTGAATAAAGCAGTCCTGGTCAAGCTGCCCCATCTCTCATAGCCACAGAGAACTATGTTCAGGTTAGTGCCCAGTTCTGTAGATGAAATAGGCCCAGACACAGTAATCTGACCTAAAGCTGGGATACAGTTCAGGGCCACGTTATTCTACAGAATCTACATGAGCTGAGCTAGTGTGAATGGGTACATGCTTGTGGTCAAACAGGCAACAACCCTCATTTTTGAGTTAAGGTGGGGTACAATTTATTTTGGGAAGTCTTACCTCATGTAAGGGCTCAGGCTCCTGTTTATTTTAGTTTCATTTATTTTTATTTTTTTATTGGTTATTTTATTTATTTACATTTCAAATGGTATCCCCCTTCCCTGTTTCCCCTCAGGAAACTCTCTATTCAACACCACCTCCCCCCTGCATCTATGAGGGTGCTCCCCCACCCACCCTCACACCCACCCACTCCTGCCTCACCACCCTAGCATTTCCTTACACTAGGGCATCTAGCTTTCACAGGACCAAGGGCCTCCCCTCCCATTGATGCCAGACAAGGCAATCCTCTGATACATATGCAGCTGGAGCCATGGATCCCTCCATGTGTACTCTTTGGTTGGTGCTTTAGTCCCTGGGAGCTCTGAGGGTCTGATTGACTGATATTGTTGTTCTTCCTATGGGGTTATAAACCCCTACAGCTCCTTCAGTCCTTCTCCTAAGTCCTCCTTGGCGTCTCCATGCTCAGTTGGTTACCAATAGTGATGCCGATGCTTACAGGCCTCTGTTTGTTGAAAGGAGGAAGCTTTAGCTCACTCTCCCTCACCACAGGAGGGCTGGTCTGGAAACACTATCCTTCTTGACTCCATTTCCCATCATACACTCTGCTCAGTTAGCCACCCTGGCTTGCTAAGCCACCATGTTTCTAGCATTCCCACTCAGAACCTCTGTCCCACCACTCTTTCCTGCTTCCTTCTCTCAGTGCCTTCAAAGCCCACCTTGCCAGACAGGCTCTTTCTATAATATAACAACATATTCCATTACCCTCTGGTTCCTTTCCATGGTGACTTTTCTCTTTTACAACTTGTAATGTGACCTACTGCATATTCTTTGTTTGCCATCTGTCTGGCCCCATTGGAAGGCAGGCTCCAAGAAGAGGGAATTCCATCATGCCTATTGCTTCTATCCACTCCAGAGAACAGCCAGACTCCTAGAAGGCTTTAGCAAATACGTGGTGGGTAGATGTTAGGCCTGGCCTTTCGTTTGGTCTCTTGTTAATATATCGAGAATCACTTAGGAAGGTGACCATTAATCACACTCCACAGAGGAGGAAGCTGAAGTTCAGAGAGGTTAAGTGACTTGCCCAGGTCACCAACTGGCTAGAGACAAGGTCATAAGCAAAACCCAGACCACTTTGCTAGCAGTATAAAGTATGTTCAGGGAACCGCTTTATGTCTCCTTATTTCTCCAGTCATTTCCCAAAGGACAGCCTGAGAGACAGCCCTTAAATGGAACTCCGACTCCATTTAATTTGATTGATTTTGCTCCTGGACTTGTCAGAAATAGGAATTTAGGGGTAATGGGCAGAGACTAGGGGTTTTAAGTACAGACCACTTTTCAGCCCAACTGGCCCTATCCTCAACTTTGTTTATTCTGGGCCTAATGCAGAAAATATATGCACTAAAAAACAAATTAAAAATGAACGATAAATGAGTTAGAAACTGCCCGGGGCTATCAGGAACTTATGTACCATGCTATGTGGCTTTTGAGTAAATATTTGCTTTGCAAGCCAAGGAGCAATCCGTATTTACCTCGGCCGTCTCTGGCTGAAGGGCACTTATGCTACTTCTGGGGTCTGTGTAGTCTCCAGGAAGTGTACACACAGGCCTGAGCACCCCAGCTACTTTAAAATGAGGAGGTAACTTGGGACTAGACAGCTAGGCCTTTGGTTGAGTTCTACTGCTTAGTTGTTGGACCAGAACATCCTCAGATACCCTCAGCATCTCAGACCCTAAGATAAGAGTGTGCTGATTGTTTGCAGTGAGCGAATGACCTGGATGTGAGATGGGTTGGGTTAAGGAGGATTCCTGCATTTTAACCATCCCTCCCTTCTGACTGGGCTACTGAGCTCACTCCTCTGTCATTTCTGCCCTCCCCTCAGACAGCTCTCTCCTAAGACTGTAACCTCTGAAAGCTTTAGTTCTGTTCTTTAATGAAAGAAACCTGGGTTGTCAGAATGGTTGGCTATGTGGGGTGATATAACAGTGGTTAGGCCTCAGGGGCTTCTTTGAGAACATGGTTTATCAACTACAGAATGGGGAAAACATTCACGGAACGTGTTCATTAAGGGACTTGTTAGGCTTCTTCAGAGGGACACAGCCGTACACAACTCTCAGTCTGACCCTCCTAAAACTTATGGGCTGGTACTAGAGAGATGGCCATAGGGGTCGCCCATCTGTTATGCTTTCACGACACGATTATAGGGAGACAAAACCACAGCCCTGAGGTGATTACCTGGACAAGGATGATCCCATTTAGCTCTGTGTCTTAGAAGAATCATTGAAAGTTCTACAATATGTTTTGCGTCCCTTCCTTCCTCAGACTTCCATTGGTCCTTTTTTTTTTTTTCATGGAGTCAAAGCATTCTCAGACTGTATTCCAGGAAACTCTAGGATTTTGTCACCTTACAACAATTGGATCCATCCCTTCTGAGCATTCAGTCCTTCATTAAGGGAAAACCTCTCGTCACAGTGCTTTGCCAGTCTATGACATGACTGTCGTAACATATGAGCCCCAGAACCATCTGAAAGAAGTAACTCTGCGTCCCCCTCAAGAGCTTGGGAACCGCTGCCCTGGAACGTGTGTTGAGAAGCCACAGAGACATCTGTCCCCAGAGTGCAGTGCATGGCTGCCTTCTCTGTAAACCGTGGGGTGCACAAACTCAGCTGGTTCTAATTGCACAGGGCATGCCATATTGTTGCCCGATGTAATGTCAATTTTTATTTATTTGTGTTTGTGAAAAGCGGGCCTGATTAGACCACTTAAAACTACACAGGCTAGTTAGAGCCAGGCTGGCGTTAGTGAGTTCAGCTGCTCTCCCCAAAGCCATCAGTGCTCCCAGCGGCTCGGCCTCCCTCTGAGAATGTAAACTTGGGGCCTTGTGCTATCATGATTTCTATTTCATCCCCACTCTTATAAACTACCATATAAAAAGCAGCCGCCAAGGGTTCTTTCTTTCTTCTTCTCTTCTCTCTTTTTTTTTCCAATTTCATTTTGAGGCTTGGAAAATCACAAAATAAAAATAGCCCTGAGAGTGGAAAGTTTGGGGGAGTTTGTTTAGCTTTCTTTGAAATGTACTTTGTGAAGGAATAAGTAAGTCCCAAGATCCTTCTTTGCATAGTACTTTAGTGCTTGCTTAATTTTTATGGCTTTTTTCCCTCCTGTTTGATGCTCATGGAGTCCCTATGGGGTGTGAATGACTACTGTCCTCACCTTGCTTAGGAGACTGTAGGCCAGAGAGAGGAATAGACCAGGTCCGCTAAAACCACAGGAGTGGGTATTGCCAGGTCCATCTTTATAACTCTTGAGCCAATCCTGAAGTCCCTTTCCAATCCTCTGTCTTCCCCAGCGACTGCTAGCCAGGTCCAGGTTCTGCTCTCTCTCTCTCTGCCATTCTCAGGAAGGGAAAATGTCCAGGCTGTGTATGGACAAATTCAGGCTCAAGGCTTGTCACTCATCATGTTCCTCCCTCTCAGGAACATGCCACTTCATTGAATAGTTACTTAGAGGCACTCTGAACTCCACCACAGTCTGTCACCTCCTTCAGGGACAAAGCCTTTGTCAGTCATCTCTGTCCTGGAATAAATCTACTACTTAGTTGCTGTTACTCTGAGCCTGTTTCTCGATGAAAACACTGTGGAATAAGAAATTTTTAAAAATAATCCTACTGTTTCATTCAATTTCCTGATTATAATAAGGAAGCAACCATCAATGTCCTGATTAAAAACTGGCTGTTCAGAGACTGGTGAAAGCCTTGAGATTATTAAACTCCTGGTTTAACTTAGATCATGGTTTCCTAAACTGTGTTTTGCAGAATGTTCTGAAGCATACCAATGGGTGTTCCAGAAAAGTCACAAGTTTTGTGCCCATGTGAGTTTGGGAAATACTGATTCAACAAGTCCAACAAAAATATGTTTTAGTTGCAAGTATTTTCAAAGCATAGATTTCCTGGTTTTCTTCACAATCTCCCCATCTTCGCGATCTTCATGAGTTTCAGGCATATCAAAGCATTCTCAATTGTTTCATGAGGAACTTACGTGCGAGCACACATACACACAACACATACCTGTACTCAGAACAGTGCTTTCAGGCATACCCCACCAGCCTCAATTGTTTAATGAAGAACTTACACACACACACACACACACACACACACACACACACACACACACACAC
>JANHMN010000004.1:47585693-47632228 GCA_030674055.1 Rhabdomys pumilio | reverse complement strand
CACACACACACACACACACACACACACACACACACACACACACACACCTGTACTCAGAACAGTGCTTTCAGGCATATCACAACATTCTCAATTGTTTAATGAGTAACTTACACACACACACACACACACACACACACACACACACACACATGTACATGCACTGGCTGCACTTCTCTCTGTGTGTTGCTGCTTTCAGCAAGGGAGTGAGTATGTTCTTGCTTTAGCCTCCCTCCTGGGGCATCCCAGCCAATGCTGAACCCTACGTTCCTGGCGGCTGAGTCTCCCTTCTCTACAGCCATCCTTTAGGCTGGACAGTACTTAAAGCCCCTTCATTAAAAAAGATCCCTGTCTATACCACATTCTCAGACTGAGGCTTCACTTCCCTTCCTCTTCAACTTCAAAGGTTTTTCAGGGATTGAGCATCCTTTCTTCTGAAGGAGTCTGAAGCTGATGACTCATAAATACGCTGGAATCCTGCCAGCCTTCACTCCCACCTCAGGATCACACTGTAGGTCACCCACACTCTGAGTTCTACCTGGGATTTCGTCACCTAATCCTGCTCTTTTGTGTCTTAGTGTTCCCAGTGTCTAAAACACACCAGTGACGATGTTGAGTCTCCTTCCCAAGAAGTCTGACACCTGAAGCAGAGGTTCTTCAAGTATCTAAGGACCTGAGCATTAGCAACAACAAAAAAATTACAGCTGAATTTTGAGCTGGCAACAAGAACGCCATAACTGGCGGTAGGCATTTCCATGGTGCCTGGAAAGGTGGACAAGTGTGAGCAAGGCAGTGGTGGGGGACTATGGAGTTACAAGAGGACAGGATTGGGTGGGTGTGGCTGAGACCAATCCCTGCTTTAGGGAAGGATGATGGCAAGCAGAGGAACCATATTCAGAAGCATGTTTTAACTCTCACCTCCTGACGTCTGAAGTAGGAAGAGTTTAGAGTAATGTCCAGAGTGGATCCTGAGAGCAGAGGGCTTCTGAAGCCACACGGAGGTATTCCACTAATGTTGACTGCAGTTAGGGAGGGATAAAACCCTCAGCTGTGGTAGGAGGACATCCTAGTGGATGTTCTTGGCAATATTCGGGCTGCACATGTAGTTCACCACTGCTAATGCTTCCTACTCAGTTGTAGGTGATGTAAAAAACCTTCGCCTTATAAAATAACACACATCTCCCTATTTCCTTATCCACCAGACAAGAAAACAATAGGATGAAATTACAAGACACCTTAGCCATGAAAATGTTTGAGGAAAGAAAAGAGCTGTGCCCCAGAGGAACTGTAGAACCCAAACATGTGTCAACAGAAACTGGGAAGGTAATGTGGAACGGGATCCTGAGATTACTCTGTTAAGTAGATGGGTGGGAAGGGATCAGACCTTAAAATTTGTTGCTAGGATATTCTCCCTGACTAGGCCTCTGAGAAACAGTGCTAACACACTCTCAGGGTAACTCTCAGATGATTGGAAAGGGACATAGTCCACAGCGACTGAAGTTTAAACACTAGCATAGTTGGTATGGCGCATATTGGAAGGAGTTAGCAAATGGCTCCTATAAGTGTGATGAACAGCTATGGAAGGCTGATACGTCCACCAGAAGATGGTAAATGCACACAACCACCTCCGATGGAATGCCAAAAGGAAGGCCAGCAGTCACTTGGAAGTTCAGTGTTGGCTGTCATCTATAGATGAGAGCTGCTGCTGGGAGACTGGGTTAACTAGTACCACCAGGGGCGATGGGATATCAGAGACAGAGGCCAGATATCAGCAGTTATCTGTGAGAAGCACTATCATCACAGTAAGTGATAAGCTAGGGAAGCTAGAGACGGTGTATCTAGCACGTTGGCCATGCAAGAGGAAGAACCAAGGAGTTTGTGCAGGAAGCCTCCTTACAATTGCTCTCAACTATTTTCCTGAAGAGTGTGAGTTTCATCACCACACCTCTTGAGTCTACATGTTTGGGAGCCTGCTCACAGTGGGGAACATCCCATCTTGCTGTCTGCTCACTGCTAGCACCCAGTCCCTACCAGGAAGAAGTGATTTATGTCACACAGTGGTGATAGTTAGGGACAGACTGGGCACCCAAATGACCCCATTGGAAATTTAGTTTTTAGGTTCAATTTTAGAGAGAAATGGCTAAGTGGAGCAGTCATTCCATGAGGACAGGATGACACAGGGTTCTATTCTGTCTGAGACTAGAGTTGGAACCAACTAGTTTGGCAAGCTCTCCAGCCTGCAAGCTGCACTGGTGATGGCTGAGGGTCTAGGCTGTACAGGAAGGGAATGCTAGGTATTTATTCCATCCAGAGACAAGGAACAGCGGGCAGTGTGGTAGTTTAACCTGCTATCTTTCATATTTTAAATTCCTCAAGAAGATACAGCCCACTGGAATCTTGAAACTCCTGCTTTCAGGACATTTCCCTAAGAAGTGGATCTGAGCAGCCTGAGCAGTAAGTGGTACCCACCCCTGTGACCCATCTGTCAATTCCTTCCCTTATCTGCTTAGGGATCGAAGTTCCCATTTCCCCAACTACTAAGAACACTGCAAACAGTCAGTGTGTTGCTGAGTCTGCCTGCAGACATGGCTCTGCTACCCATCCATTGGGGCCTTGCCCTATACCACACACTTTTCTGTAGGGCAGCCATCACTCTCTTGAGTCCTTGCTTGAGAGGTTCCAAGGGCTCAGTCCCAGTTCAAGATAGTGTTTCAGAGCTACTCAAATACTAGTACTCCCCAGGTATCATTAAACCATCACAAAACAAAAGCAACATCGAAGATAATCCAGTCAAAAAGATAAAGAATATCATTACATATTGCTATGAGGTTCGACTTATTAGGAAGATAACATTTGAAAACTTATATTCTCCTAGCTTCAAAATACTAACAAAAAAATCTATAAAAGTCATAAAGAACCTTTAATATTTCACTATAGCTTTCTTGATTATTGGTATATCAAGCAGAAAGCATTGTTGGCAGAAATAGTTAAGTTAAAGGGTTGGAGAGATGGCTCAGTGGTTGACAGCACTTGTTCTTGCACAGGACCTGAGTTTGATTGACAGTATATGGCAACTCAAAGCTGTCTAACTCCAGGTCCATGGCATCTGATGCCCTCTTCCGACTTCTTCAGGCATGAGGCATGAGTAGAACTGCCATATGATCTGGCTATACTGGTCTTAGGCATATACTCAAAGTTCCACATCCTTCCACAGGAACACTGTCACGGCCTTCTTCACTTTTCTCTATCCACAATAGCACGGAAATGGAGTCAACATGGATGCCCATCAACACATGAGTGTATAGTGAAAATGTGTTACTCTGTGTGTGTGTGTGTGTGTGTGTGTGTGTGTGTGTGTGTGTGTGTGTGTCTGTCAATCGATGCAAATGGAAGCCAGAATCAGCTTTGGGTGTCTTTCTCGATTTCTTTTCAGCTTATCTTTTGAGATATGGTTTCTCATTAAACCCAATGTTTACTTATTGACTAGAGTGCCTAGCTAGCAAGTTTCAGAGATCCCCGTGTGTCTGTACACCCTGTACTAGGGTCACAGATACATGCTACCATGCCTAAATATGTGTATATTTTTTAATTTTAAATATGGGTCTGGAGATGTGACAGACTTCCGTGCTTGTGTGGTGTGATCATGCAGGCATTTCATCCAGAGTCATCTCTCTAGTTTCCACAATGAGCTTTTCAACTATCAAGAGAAATGGGAGTATGAAATTTACAGAAAAATAAAACAGGAAAGTATGATATTAAATGAGGTAAGCCAGGCTCTGAAAGATAAATACATTTTAATTTTTTCATTGATCCATTCAAAAGATAAATATTCTTTTTCATAGGTGGATGAATAGGAAAAGTGTCTGATTTTTGTATATGTTTATTTATGTAGACGTGAGTACTGGTAGAGTGATCAGGAAACTAGGAAGAGGTCCTTGGGGGTAGGAGGAGACTGGGAAAGGCGATATAATGTGGACTGCAAGGGGGCAAGCGGAGAGGGTAGGCAGGGAGACGAAGGAGAGGAGTGGGCAACGGGAAATCAACCAATGCTAAACACGTATGAAAATGACAGAAAGAAACCTGTTACTTTGTATGTTAATTAAAATAAACATAAAAACAATAAAGAAGGAAAAAGGTGCTCACAAAAAATAAAACCCAGGAGCATTAACCTGCCTACGTTTTTCTTTTTTTTCTTTTTTCCTGGCATTATTTACTTCTAGACCAAAGTGTTGAGCCCAGAGCCCAGAGTTCTGGCCCCCTCCCCTCTCCTAGTCTTGTGCCCCTGCACACTGTAGGTCTTCATTGTCCTTCTCTATTTCGTCCATATTTCCTGCCATTTAGAGCCAACTTCTGGATGAGGGCTGAGGAGGGATTTTGCGGTGGGGCTTATGGCAGTGAGAGCAACTGCCTGTGACTTCTAATCCTCATTCAGTTCTCCTGGAACCCAGCTTTCTTACAAAATGAGATTTCATCCGTCAGTAAGTAACAAGGGCTACAACGCTGCTCTGCCTCCTGGACTGCTAAGTTCAATTCTTGGAAATTCTTGTGAAGTCATGCTCAGTACGAGAGTCAGGGTTCCCGAAAAATCAGCACTCATCATTGTATTTGTGGTGGATTCTCCACGTATCTAAAAGCAACAGAAGTATTCAGTTCCAAGTGAGGAAACTGAGGCTTAAAGGGTTTCCTGCCCTGAGGGAAACCCCTGCTCTCTAGGCCCCTGTCCCCTGCACATGTAGCTCACAGCTGTGCCTAATAGAAAAGGACCATAGAGTGGAGCCAAGAGACTAGAGTTTATTTCTAATTGTTTTACTAATGATAAACAGTTTAAATTTGATAGAAAAAAATGTAAAACAGGGAGAAGGAGAGATGCCTCAGCCACTAATGGTGCATACTACCCTTGTGGAGGACCAACTTGGGGTCTCAACGGCCACAGCAGGTGGCTCACAACTGCATGCAAACCCAATTTCAGGGGGACTGACACTAGCATGTTCTCTCTCTCTCTCTCTCTCTCTCTCTCTCTCTCTCTCTCTCTCTCACCAACCCCCACACAAACTTAAATACAAAGGAAAGGAAAAAATTCTGTTTCTGGAAGATCTGTCTTGGTCAGTCATTGATACTTGGATCTCCACAGTGTGAAAGATCACACTAATAATCTCTCTAGTCATTATTTAGCCTGTACTTGCCCCTCCCCCTGCCCCCCTTTGCCTGCCCTGCACAGAAATTCTGCCTGAGACACAGTAAGCTACTGCTCCTGCCAGAAACATGAATATTTATTTTTGGTTTGTTTGTAGACGAAAACAAAGACTGAGGATCAGCGCTTCTGTGGTTTGGATTTAGTTGACAAATATGTCTCCCAAAGGCTTGTGCACTGGAAGGCTAGTCACCACTGTGACAAAACGAAGGGTGGGACCCACTGGGAGGCAGAGATTGTCCCCTGTGAGGAGATGGTATTGAAGAGTGTGTTAGGCCTTTTTGGTGGATTAATGTCTTAAAAGAGGCGTGGTAGACCGGAGCCAGCCCTGCCTGCTCTCCTAAGTCTCCTGCTTTGCTTCTTACCACACGAGTTCCCTCACATCTACTCCTGTCAGCCACCATGGGATGATCTAGTTGGACCCCCTGGCCAGATTAGAAGCCATTCTATTTGAACGTTGCAACCATCTCATCAAAAATCAAGTACAACTGAAGAGGAGGGTGACCCCATTGAAAGACCAGGAGTCTCAATTAACCTGGACTGCTGAGATCTCTCAGACACTGAGCCACCAACCAGGCAGCATACATGAACTAGTCTGAGGCCTCCAGCACATATATAGCAGAGGACTGTCTGGTCTGGCCTCAGTGGGAGAAGCTGTGTCTAACTCTCGAGAGACTTGGGGATCCCAGGGAGTGGGGATCCTGGTGGAGGAGGGCATACCCTCTTAGAGAAAAAGAATGGGATGAGGAACTGTCAGAGGGGGAACTGGGAAGGGGGCAATGGCAGGGTTGTAAAAACATAAAAGTAATAATAAAAAAATGTAAAAAAAAAAGTCAAATACACATCTTTGGTTTATATGTTATCCAGCACCAGCTATTTGTTTTAGCAACACAAGAAGAGACTGGAGCAACTGGCTAAATTGCTTCTCAGAAGGTCCTTGTGAAAGTCCAGGGGCCTGTGCTACAGCTGAAGAAAGAATATTTTTTTTACCACATCACTGACTCAGACTCAAGTAACATGGAGAATTCATAGGTTTTAGAATAAGATTGATTTGGTCTTGGATTGCTGTGATTGTAGGTAAGACCTTTTTAAAAAGAAACACACACACACACACACACACACACACACACACACACACACACAATTTTCAGAAGCTCTTAGAATGGCCTACAGACTTTGCCTGTAACTAGTAAAACTAAACTTGTGGCCAAGAAAATGCACAGGTTTTTGTCCTGGGGAACCTTTCCATAGTCTCGAGGGTTGGTCATTGCTTGTGATGGAATCCTTGGGCTTTCTAGCTCACTGGTCCGCTCAGCAGTCATAGCTGTGATAGCAGCGACTCTTGCCCTTCCCCCGGGCTACCTGCTCCTGCAGTCTAGATGGTTAAACCTCCTCCTCACCTATTCCTACTGGAGATAGGGTTCCAGGCGTGGACTGACCAATGAGGAGACATTGTAGTGCAGCTTTGAAGTATTTTTGTCTTAAACTACGTGGCCAATTTTGGTAAGAAACATCATTCTCCAGGGCCCAGTGCAGTCGTCCAGAGAGATTTTGCCAGCAGCACAGCAGCTTATGAATTGTTCTTTGTGGTTGCTCTCCAGAATGAGGATCCCCCCCCTCAGTACCTTTAGAAGTAGCAGGATGAGAATGGTAGGGACCAGAAATCATGGGAGTTTCTGAGAGTCCTTCAGTCAGCTGATCTCTCTGCCCTGGCTGATTCTCACCGCCATAACTGCATGCTTATTAAATGACAGTTGGCTATTGTGAAATCATTATAAGGAAGCAACAATATTAAGATAAGAGCAGCCTTAGTCATTTAGATATTAAAGTCACAGCCTGAGCACAGAGGAGAAATTAAAGGGTGAGATTACAGACGGGAGAGACTCATCTGTAAATACAATAACTTATAGTGTGACTTTCTGCTAGATACTTAACCTCTCTGGTCTGGAAGTGCCTCATCTGAAGAACTGGGCCGGTTCTTCCCACGAAGTGGAGGGACTGTGTCTGCCATGTCCTGCCATTGTTATGCATGTGGGTACCGTATATTTTCCTCTCTCCCTTCTGCTTGCAAAGGTGAGCTGCCCACGAATCAGTGGAAAACTGGACAAGGCAATGTCAAGGCTCTGGTTTTAGATGACAGGCCCAAGTGAGGACATGCAGAGTCAGGTGAAGACTGCCATCCTGGAAAAGAGGAACCAGTAAGCACATGAACAGCATCCCCTTTCTAAGGGCCTACTTTCTCCGCCACCTACCCAGCCTGACCGAATCAAACTCCAGTACCCATTCTAGGAAAGCCTCCTCCCTGATTCAGACCTGAGGGTGGGGGTGAAGCATGCTATGTGTACCTGATCTCTGCGTATGAGGAGTGGTTGTAGCCATGTGACACTGCATCACTCTTGAGTGGCACAGTGCGTCTCGCTGGGCTGAGACTGAGTTATACGCATCCCTGTTCCCCCAGGGCCTCACCTGGTACTGTGCCTGGCTCAGGCTAGGCAGTTTGCTCTTTGAAGCAGTAAGCCAGGATTTGGGAGATGGGAGGACTTCATGCTCCCTTCTCACTGTGTTTTCCTTTTCTGTTTCAACCAAATAGGCTTTCCTGGATCAGGACGGAGTTGGCTGTTTCATTACAGCCCCACTCTAAAATCTCGGTGGCTTAACTTAACAAAAGTTTATTTCTAACTCATGCTATGTCCCCTGTGGTTATGGGCAGCTCTCCAAGACAGCTGTTCTGCATACGGTGGCCTAGCAATCCAAGACTCCTTTGATTTGGTGGCTCCATCATTGCAACACAGGCCCTCTGCTCAGCCCAGAAATGCATCTCATCACTTCCTCCCTGAGCCCAGCCACATCTAGTCGTCATCCTAACCTCAAGATTATGAGGAAGATTCCTTTTCAGTGTGCCTAGGAAGGAGGAGGAAGACTGCATGGACCAACCAGGTTTATAAGGGCTCAACTAGACATCCAAGGGCCTGAGTTCAAAGTGAGAAATGAATACCAATATCCTATCCCTGAATTTATTGATCTCTCACTGAGTGCAAGACATTGGGCATTTGTGACACATGTACCAGGTATCAATCATGGTTCTAGGAACTAGAACAAGTAGGGATTTTTTTTCTAAGACAGGGTTTCTCTGTGCAGTCCTGGCTGTCATGGAACTCATTCTATAGAGCAGGCTGGACTTGAACTTATAAAGATCTGCCTTGCTTTTGCCTCCTAAGGGTTGGGATTAAAAGCGTACACTATCACCATTTTGTCCCAAGTAGGGAATTTTAAACTGTCACTGACATCATAAGTCTCTGCCCTCCTGAGAGATGATGGGCTATAAATAGATATGTAAAGTGTCAAATGTTCTAGGAAAGAAAATAAAGAGGAAAAAATAGAGAGAAAGAGGACATGTGAGGGAGCTGCCATTTTGTAAATGGAGGAATGAAAGCCCTTGTTATTGAGAAACTTAAAGTTAGAGGGATGTGCTAATCAGGACAGAGGGACATGGACTTGCAAACATGGAGAGAACTTGGCAATGGCTAGGTTGATTGGCTCATTAAACAGTCTCTCATTGGAGTTGGTGATGCCAACATGCATAAAAATCCGACAGGTCTCCAGCTGTCTCCTGAGAATCAGAGGAGAGATTGCAGACATGTTTAATGAAAAGTAGAGAGTCAAAGAAGGCACAAGAGAGAGAGAGAGAGAGAGAGAGAGAGAGAGACAGAGAGAGACAGAGACAGAGAGAGAGAGAGAGACAGAGACAGACAGAGACAGAGACAGAGACAGAGACAGAGACAGAGAGAGGTGAAGGTGGAAGAAGTATGGTAAAAGAGGTGAATTGTTGGCAGAATGGAGACGTTTTAAGATGTGTGGTGCATATTGTCTATTGCTACACAAGTAAAGAAACATGACTCAGAAGTCTGTCCTATTTCTCCTCATTCCAAGGGGTAGCCAGGCTCTGCCAGATGTTCTGGAACATGTATGTTGACCAGATCTGTTGTGCAGTGAATTTAGTATATAATCTGGTGTGGGGGCAATACTTAGGCTGGCTACCTCCCATGCCTTGTTCTGCCCTGGTGTGGCTGGGACACATGGGGCTGTTTAGAATTGCCCCTCTCTCCAGGAGAACTAGATTAGTTGAATGTAAATTTTCTCACATGGTGTGGGATCGCAAGGGAGTGACTAAAGCCTAAAAGCCACAAAGGGTCTGGAAGTCACCACTACAACATCATTCTCTTGTATCCCACAACTCAAAGCCAATGGAAAAGCAGCCAGCATTCAGGGGAGAGGGACCTGTATTCATGTCAGGGAGGGGGATCCCAGGGAGACCATGTTTGCAGACAATCTATGGCAAGTAGAAGCAGTAGAGTATAGCAGATGTGTCTGTCTAGTCCCAGCCTCCTTCCTCCTCATAACATAAGCAGATCTCTGACTGCTTACAGTACACCTGCCCGGACTCATTCTGAAGCTTCTAGAATATCATCAGCACTGGGGGAAGAGATGAGACACACTTACTATCTGTGATGGGTTTTGTATGCTTGTCCCAGGGAGTAACACTATTAAGAGGTATAGCCCTGATGAAGTAGGTGTGTCATGTGTCACTGTGGGTGTGGGCTTAAGACCCTCACCTTAGCTGTCTGGAAGTCAGTCTTCTACTAGCAGCCTTCAGATAAAGCTGCCAGCATATGCCTGCCTGGATGCTGTCATGCTCTTGCCTTGATGATAATGGACTGAACCTCTGAACTTGTAACCCAGCTTTGATTAAATATTGTCCATTATAAGACTTGCCTTGGTCATGGCGTCTGTTCACAACAGTAAAACCCTAACTAAGACACTATCCTACCACAATGAACAGTGACTGCCAACAGTGTCTGCGTAGTGACAGCGCTGATTCCATAGCCCTGTCTGTGTATGAACCAGGGGATGATAGGACTGTGAACGGTGCTATTTAAGGTACATTTGTGATAGGCTGTCAGTTTTAAATGCTGAAGATGTGCAAAAAAAATTGAAAATTGAGGCTGGAGATATGGTCTACCAGTTGAGACCCTTACTACTTCCCAAAGACCTGAGTTTAATTCCTAGCACCTACATAGGATGACTAACAATCTCCTGTCCTAGAGTCTCAGGAGACCCGATGCCCTCTTCTGGCTTCTGCAGAATCCTATATGCATACAGTTCACATACAGACAAGCAGACATATACAGATATACACTAATAATTTTTTAAAGCTAAATTGAGTATCATATTGCATGGCAGCATTTTTTTAAAAAAGTTTTTGTGAGGGAGATTGGGGGAAAAGTAAGCATGGCTCTCCTAGAAAGAGGGTTCTTGAGGGGCCTACAGGGGGAGCAGGTGACAGGCCTGTCAAGCAGTTCTGAAGCAAACAACTTTGGTTTGAACTCAGGAAATCATACTTGGTTTCCAGCCAGAATGAACTTGGCACTCCCGAGCTCCCGAGCCTGGGGAAACTGTCTAACTGGGCTTAGATGTTCAGCAGGTTGGAATGCTCAGGCAATGTTATACATTCGGCTCTGTGAGCTGAATTCCCCAGCAAAGCCCAGTACTGGCAGCTCACCTGTTTCCATGAAGTTTGAATCCCCAAATGTGTCATAATGTGGGCAGATCAGTTTTGTGCTGGAAACTGCGGAGCATGCAGGATTTGAGGTACCCTGTTGTAAATGAGGGTTGCAAAATAGTTAGGACTTTGCTCCCAAGAACAGAGGTAAAATAGAAGGAATCTGTGTTACCGTTTCTGGTGATGTGGGACAGCTGACTTAACCAGGCTCCAAGGTTGGGGCTTGGAAGTTTTCTCTGCGCTTATGTTCATACGCTGGCTTCTTGTCCCTTAAAATATGAATGCTTTGGTCTCATCCCATCATCAGCACAACCCTGATGTAAATGCACTAGTGTTATTATCTTCCCCTTTCTCCAGGGTAGTGGTGGCAAGGTGAAACGTTGCATCCAGAGGGCTGTGGTGTGGCCTGGATAGTACCCATGGTACACAGTGGTTTTCAGGAGCATCTGGACTTCAGATTGAACTCAAATTCTGCCATTTCCACATTGGGTGACCTGCAAGCTTCAAATCTGTAAAACGACACAATGGCACATGCTTTCCAGAGTTGTAGAGATAAACATTTTCAAAGTACAGCTGGTAAAGGTATATCTGCAGGACGCCTGGTATCTGCAGTGGGCTCGGAACATTTCATAGATGTTTATCAGTGTGGGCCTTCCAATGAATGAGTCGTTTTCTTGGTTACAGGATTTGAATCCTGCTACAACCCAGTCCAGTTGCTCAGTGGCTTCGTAAGTGGGGTCCAGATTCCTGTCCCTAATACCGACAGAGATGCTCATGTGCGGCAGCTTCAGATCGCACTGCTAGTAGGGCTGGACCACGGTACATACATTTTGTACATCTTGAAACTCAGGGGAACGTGATAGAAAATTGCATCATCTGGCATCTCAGTCACTATCTAGGTTTCTTTCCTCTTGTGTCATGTTTTGGCTACTGGAGCAAACTGGAGCCTGTTAGTTGTGTCTCAAACTCTTCCCACAAAACTTCCTAACCAGAACGAGCCCTCGGGAATACCAAGAGTTGGTCACGGATTAGGTGGAAGCTCCAGACTCTTCAACTCATCACAGAGGAAGCCTTCCCTGGTGGGGACTCTAAAGGGTATTTCCACTGGGAGATTCGACTTTTATTTATTAAGTACAATGCTGCTTAATGCCTGCAAGATTTCTGTTTCTCCATCTCTGGTGTTTGTCTAGTTTCTAGTTGGAGGAGGCTCAGGCTTCCTTCTGATTCTTGGTGAAAACATTTTAGAAATGGCCCCTATGTTTCTAGTGACAGAATATTTTCGGCAAATTCCAATCTCACAGCCACTCACTCACTAGTGGCAGGCAAATCCTGGGAGATGGATGAGATTCTGAGCACAAACTGAGTGGCCCTCACAAGCTGGGTGAGATTCACAGTACAACTGCAGAAAACAGGAGACCGGGCTCAACCCCGGAGGCATGAATGTCCAGGGAATGCTATAACTTGGCCATGGGCCTTTCCTGTCCTTAGGCATGCTACTTTACTTCTGTGTCTACGACTGGCTTTCTGGTTTTCTGTGGGCCAGCATGCCAGAGCTTGGCACTCAAGTACCATAGTTAACAGTGGCAATGCTTGATGTTGTCACAGACTTCTCAAAGGTCTAAAGGACCAAGCAGAGTAGCTCCTGTCTTGTTCATCAAGTCCATTTGTGTTTGCCAAGCTGCTCTTCTCTAAGCAGGGAAACATAGACCCTCTGCCTTGTGCCCCATGCTGGGGAAAGTTTAAGTGGGAAAGAAACACACCAGCTCTAACCCAGAAGTGGTACTCACACTCCTATGCACATTCAGTTAGTGACGCATTGCCTGGCTGCACTAAGAGGCAAGGGGAAGGGACTTTCTACAAACATCTCTCTACTGTGAAGGCAGAGTGTAAAATAAAGGTAATAATGCTTGCTATAGAAAGGTTATTAGAAAGAGTAAATGCGATCTCATCCTCAGTGCTTAACACCATGACTGACAAATGAGAGAAACTCATCATATACTTAACTGAGGCAATGATGAAGAGAGGCTCTTTCTCCACCAGCTTCTACTGGTTGCCATGGTTGCATTTCTTGGTGCTAATTGGATATGAGTATGGACAGGGTTGATGGAAGGGGTTGAAGTTTTCCCAGCTACCCAATAAAATAACTGAAGGCAAGACAGTGTGCATCTCTGGTATATGCCCTGTTCCCCATGAGCACAGGAGGAATGGCTAATAAAAAAAAAATGCCGGGCAAACGAGCCTTGTTGAGTGGCAGATGGGTGATTATGCCATTGCCTCCAAGGAGCTGGACTGAGGGTGGCTACATGTTGGGCCACAGAGCAGAGCCAGGCTCCCGGAACCTCCCAGATTCACATGTGTTTGTTTTCCTGGTTGCAAGGTGGAAAGGTCAGCGATGGTCCCCACCCCAATAATTGCAAGTGGGACAAGACTCTTCTGTTCAACAAGCAGTTGGCTTTTGGCTCCTGGGGTGACCTCAGTCATCAAATTGCCCACTTGAGTATCCAAAGCCATAAGTCTTTGTAGCAAAACATTGTCAACTATAGTTGGGCTCAAGTTGGAAGTTAAAATATGATTCCCTACCTCGAATGTGCCACTGACCTAATGGAGCAGAGGGGAAGAGCAGAAAGAACGTGGGCAATGTGGCTCAATAGCTCTGCCTTTAATGATGGGATTGGAAAGAAGTTTTAAGTGATACATTCAACCAACCCACGACTCAGTTTCCTCATCTGCAAAATGGGAAACCATAATCATGTCACCTTCCTTCTCCTTTTCTTTGCTCAGATTCTGAAGGCCGATTGACACTGTAGGTAAGTTACAATGCTCAATAACCACTCACGTGTAAAATAGAGACTTCAAACAACTTGTGTTTATTGGGGGGATTGACTAAACTATTATGCGAAATGTTTAGAATATTCCCTGATGCAAGAGAACCAACTGTGTGTAATATGTAACAATAGGTGCAATTACAATTATCATTGCTTCTAAGATAACTGAGTGTGGTGCTGGCTCACAAGTTCTAATGCTACAAACTTTAGACTTTGCAAGAGCTTCAGGGATTCCCATGTCCCCAGCTGGTGAAGTTAATCTAGTTCCCGGCCTCTGTAATCACAGCACATTTCTCAGACACCAGGTGAGCACTTACTGGACTTGATGCTTCTGGTTCCTGTGGCCACAAACTCAGACACTCCCTCCTCATAAGGGCCTGGCCATTCTCCCCCTAGTGTTTAGACCCACGTTTTCTTTGGTAAATTCATCATTCTCAGAGTATTTCCTGCCACGCGCTTACACTGTCCTTCATGGGTGGGGGGTGGAGGTTAAAGGACTCTCTGTGCAAGCACATAGACTAGAGTTGGAATCCCTAGAACCCACATCAGTGCCAAGTGGGACTATAATTTCTGCCTTGGAAGACAGAGACAGAGCAAGCCGGCTAGTGAGCCTAGCCATATCTGCAAGCTTTGGGTTTGATTGACTCTGCCTCAGTGAATAGGGCGGCAGAATGATTGAGGACGATTCCTAACATCGACCAGAGGTCTCCACATTCGAATGCACACCCATGTCAAGACATGCACACACACAAACACACAACTCACACATACTGGCAGGATTATGGTTAACAGTAACAACTCAGTTTTTTATTGCCAGTGTCCACAGATTCTTGTGTCTCTGTAGCAATCTAGGGTGGTCAAAAGGCTCTCATGCCCAGTATTTTATTTGATTCGCACGACTGCACCAGCAGTTGGATGTTTCTTCCCCTTTGATACAAACAGGGATACTGAGATTCAGAGAAATCAGTTGACTTATTTACAAAGAAGGAGCTAGCCAATGAAAAGCTGAGCTCCAGAGGCAGGTTAGCTAATGTCAGGCTCTAAGCCTTCCTTTGTGGTAGTTGCTCCCATTTTGCCTCTGATCTTATTAATTTGGGTCTTCTTTCTCTTTCTTTTGGCTAGTATGGCTAAGTGCCAATCTTTATTGGATTTTTTTTAAAGAACTGGTCATTTTATCATATGATATCCTATATGTTTATGTTTCTATCTAATTGATTTCAGCTCTGATCTTACTTCTTTATACCTGTCGGCTAATTTTTTTTTCTTACATTGACTTAGTGTGTATTAACATGTGTTTGGATGTGTCTGGTGGTCAGATCTTGTGGGAGTCAGATCTTGCCTTTCACCATGTAGGTTGAGGGGTTTGAACTCTGGTCATCTGGTTTGGCAGTAAACACATCTACTAGTTTGGACTTTTGCTTGTTTTTGTTTTTTCAAGGCCTTAAAATGTATCAATAACATATATTTGAAATTGCTATGATTTTTAAAAAATAATTATTTTTATTATCTAATGAATGCATATGTGTGTTTCTGTGTGTGAGTATATGCACTTGAATTGCAGGTGCTCTGAGAGGCCAGAGGCATCGGATATCCCTGGAGCTAGAGTTACAGATGGTTGTGAGCCACCAAAAGTAGATGCTGGGAACTGAACATGGGACCTCTGGAAGAACAAGAAGTGCTCTTGACTGCTGAGCCGTCTGTCTAGGCCCATCTCAGATCTTTTAATGTAGGCACTTAGAGCTATATGCTTTTTTCTTAGGACTGCTTTCAATGTATCCCAAAGGATAGGGATAGGGGTAGGATGTGTTCTCATTTTCATTAATTTCTTCAATGACATTCATTCATAGCATTTTATTTAGTTTCCAAGAGTTTGTGTGTTTTCTGTAGTTTCTCTTCCTATTGATTTCTAATGTTATTCCATTATGTATATTCCATGTACAAGAAATGATTTGCATTTGTTGAGACTTGATTTGTGTCCTAATGCATGATGTATTCCAGAGTGGATCTCTTGCACCACTGAGAACAGCGTGTATTTTTACTGTTTGGGTTTAATGTTCTGTAAATGTCTATTGAAGTCCATTTGGTCCGTTATGTCTTTAATTCCAGTTTTTTTCTTCTTACTGTTTGTCTGAATGACATGTCTTTAGATGAGATGAGATACTGAAGACATCTACTATTACTCTGTGGGGTTAACCTGTGACTTTACATGTCACAGTATTTGTTTTTATAAAATTGGGTATACTCTTGTTCAAGGTGTACACATTTAGACTTGTAATATCCTGTTGATGAATTGTTCCCTTAATTAGTATGCCATGACCTCTGTATGCATTCTGGTTAGCTTTAGTTTGAAGGTTATTTTCTCAGCTATTAGAATGGCAATGTCTGCTTGTTTTCTGGTTCCATTTGCTTAAAATGCCTTTGCCCATCCTTTGCCTCTAAGGTACTGTTTGTCTTTGATTGGAGGTGTGCTTCTTAGAGGCAACAAAAAAAGGGATCCCATTTTATGATCCAATCTGTTTGTCCGTGTCTTTTGATTGAGAAAAAGATGTCCATTTATATTCAGAGTGATTGTTGCAAGACATGTATGTCACTGCTCCCCAACCAGCTAAATCGGCCCACACCCTGCATGCAAATGACAAGGAACAAACAGGTCACTGTGAGACCCCTTGTTATTTGCTATGTCAAGGATGTGCCAAGAGGCTTCTAGGACATCACTCAGAATTTAACATGAGTCTTTTTTTTTTGCTGTCTTTGTGTTTTCTAATGCTACAATCACAAGATGCTTATACTATTCAGTAAAAATAAGGGAAAAGATTATGTTCGCCATAGCGGTTACTGCCACAGAAAAACAAATAGTGTTCCGCACATAGCCATTTGCTCAGTAAAGGTCCTTGAATGGATACACAAACTCATATAAAGACTTGAAGGTACGAGAACCCTTCACTATGTTATTGTTAGTAAGATAATTAGTAGTGATTTTATATTTTCCTCTACTTTCTAGACATTTGCATTGTAGTAATAATATATCTATAGTAATAGGTAATTATAAACTAAAATAAATTAGTCTCAAAATTTGGAAGTAATTTTCATATAGGACAGAGGCCCAAATACAGGATTCTGGTTCAGTTGAGAGGGCCATTTTTACATCTCTTCTGGGCCATCTATTTCTATCTTTACTCTTTTCTTGTCAAAAGTTTAAATCTCTCTGTAGCCTTTGTGATATGGTGTCCTTGCTCTCTGTGCCCCATCTAACTTCTGTCAAGACCACAAAACTGCCAGATTTTGTAGTTAGGACAGGAGTTTAGGAGAGCTAATCATTCAAATGCTTCAACAATAACTGTTAATTCAGAATTATTTTTATGGGATGTGTATTTTCCAAAAAAGTATTTTCTTCTGATTCTTAAATACCACATTGAAAACTAGATAAGTTAGCTGTAAACAGTCCTTTTACAGTGGACTGGCACCATCTTTGAGATTGACCTTTGTCCTGCTGGAACAGCTTAGACTGGGGAAACCCTCTCCCAGGCCACCCTGTTCTTTCATGAGGAGTTGGTACTAAAATATTTACTCATTATCCTCTAACTGTATAACCCTTAGGGCTAAAACAAAGCCTGCCTGCCAGACTGTGGCCATCTGAGGATTAGGCCAGAAGAACTGGTCCCTGCACTATCAGGTGACAGGATTCAGAGACCAGATATAATCTCCATCACCCAGGTCCCATGATAGAGAAGGTACAGATTCTACACAGACAGCAAAAGCGTCATTTTAAAAGAATGCTGGTCTTTCTCACTCACTGGGAAACCCCCTTCATCTCAGGGCCTGTATAAAGCTCTTGAATTTCTGAGTAAGGATCAGGCCTGCGAATTCTTACTGCAGGAAGCTTCTGGAACTCATCCACACCAGCAGATTCCCAGCTGAACAGCTGCCACGGGGAACTGGATTTTATTTCTGGCTCTGACGCTGACTTACTATGACTCCCGTTTCAGTCTCTTTGCCCCTTGAGGCCTTAGTGTCTAGAAAATGAGAACAGTAACCCTCCATCCATAGGGCTCTTGTGTAAAATGGAGGAGACCTGTCTGTCGGGGCATTCCATGATCTTTTGAGTCCCCTTCCTTCTACCACAAAACATCGCGACTGTTACTGTCTCCCAGTGACCTCTGACATCGCCGACTCACCAACCTGGGCTCCTTAAGCCACTGCGCACTGAGCACTTCAGGCCAGGTGAGCTCCAGCCTGACTCTGCCAGTCGTGGATTTCTGTGTCCTGTTCCTTAAGGGTTCCTTCAGGACACTTTGGAAGGGAAGTTGCAGCTCCCAGCAGCCTCGGATACGCCCTGTCACTTTCCAGTTGGTGCTGGTGGTTGCTTTTTGTTGTTTGGCTGTTTGTTTTTAAGACAGCCGCCTCCTGTTCCACAGCTGGGGCATAAAATCAGGCTTTAGTTGTGGGACTTTTGCTTACTTTGTTCACTAGCTGGGGTGGTCAGGAGTTTAACCAAGGTCAATGCCCTGGAGTCTGTGAGAAGAACCCTAGCAGTTTCTAGCTACTAAATCTGCTGGTGTATAATGGAATTTAAAAAAAAAAAAAACATTGACCCGCACAGTCTGGTTGTGTTCAGGATAAATTCATTTTTGTTTTGCTTTAAAAATAATAACAAGTGTCTAAATGTTTATGTTTCCATTTCACACAGGCAGCCTTGACAATGCAAGGTGGTTTTTAAATTTTTTTTTTGTAGTAGAAAAAATAATTAAAGAAATAAACATGGCAGCATTCACAGCTGTGTATCATTGATTTGGCCCCTCTTGAGAAGGAACGAGAGAGAAGGGAAAGCAATAAACGGAGGAGAGGGAGGTGGTTTGTCTTGTTGCTAGGAAACAGTTTCCTGTCAGTTTTCCTAAAACCTTCCTCATGCTCAGGATGTCTTAGAGATTTGGAGAATTCAAAATGAGAAAATGAGTTTCTAGAAGGAAAAACCATCTTCCCACATATACTCACATATACCCACATATAACTATAAAGGAAAAGATGCTGTAAAGAGAGAAGAGGCTCCTGGCCCCACATTCCAGCATGCTATTGTTCTGTGTATCTATTCTCTCCCCGGGGTTTCAGACAGAGAACAATGGGTGGGTACACTTGGCAGCCTGATTGTTCACAAAACAAACAAACAAACAAACAAAAAAGCAGCATTTCTGAAGCCTTGCTGGATACCAGGTACTGTCTGCCTCTACTCGGTTTCCTTAAGTCAGCCTGACATTCTCTTAAGTCGCCAGGCTCGTTTCTCTATCATGAACATGGATCTTCCCATTTCTATTTCTTTGGCACCACGTCGTGTGAAAACAGCTGAATGAATTTTCAGCCAGTGTGAAGGGTATTTGAGGATGGCCTCATGTCAAATAAGTGCTACATGATATTATATGCCATCAGGGGAAGGCTGGGGTTAAAAAATTTGGTTAAAAAGGAAGGTTAAAAGTTTGCTATAATTCTGTGGATGAGGAAGCTCCTTGGGCTCAGCCTATTTCAAAATATCTGTCATTTTCCTCCTTAATGAGTATGCATAGATTACATAGGATAGAGTACCCCTTAACGGCATTAATCCAAGGCCAGAAAGAGTTCTTTCAAAAGAAAAAAATTAAAAATGTCAGTAAGAATAGGGAAGATGCTTGAGGCCCAGAGAAGATGTGCAAAGAGATGTCTTACGACAGCCAGGGCGACTCTTTCATCCTCAGATGGAGGCTTGCAGATATGTTTGTGCTTTGACCTGTAAGACAGCAATTATGTATATAAGGACTATTTCCAAAAAACAAGCTTTAAAATTATTATTAGGGGCTGGATTAGATTATTACAATGTGAAATTTTTTAAAAAGTTTCTGTTAAACTTATTGATTTCTTGAGTCTTGATAGCTTGACATTGTAGCAGCAACGCCTACTAAGGTAAAACACCCAGGAGTAATCAAGAGGGTGGTGGGTGCCATGCTTAGTACAGAAGGGTGGTGGGTACCATGCTTAGTACAGAGCAGGCTTATTTTTAGTAATCCTCACACAGTCCCATGAGGACTTGCCTTTGTTAAGCCTGTCTTGTGAAGCTGGGGGACCCACTCCTGAGTGGGTTACTTGCTGTGCTTTGATTCTGTTGCATTTGAAGATGAAAAGACTAAGGCCCCGAAAAGTTATATAACTTACCTAAACTCCCAAGTAAGAAGTGACAGGGTAAGAATTTGAGCCAGCTCTTGATTAGCTCTATGTGCTACATTGTTCATAGGATATGATGGCCACCGTGGGCAGGTACGTGATTTCTCTACTCTTACAGAGCTGACAGACATGGAGCAGGGCACAGACAGTTCTATGTATAATGGATGAACACTAGCCTCATGGTGTTGGGAATCAAACCTTCTTAGGGAAAGGAATGTCTTAGGGAAGGGAAAGTCTCGAAATGCAACCAGTGGGAAAGGTGAAACTCTGGAGTGAGTAGATGGAGGAACAGTTAATGAGGTGGCTAAGCTGCTTCTGAAGGGATGAGGAAGACTGAGGAGGAAAAAATAGAGGGAGAGAAAACAGGAAAGATGGAGAAAGGAGAAGGCATGCAGATATGGAGAGGAAGGAATGATGGCAGGCAGTAAGGTCGACTATGTGGAAGTGGTGACTGTGGCTAACGGAGGACTAAGGCACTGTTCTCATGGTTGGGAGGAAAGCAAAGACATTGTAAGAATAGACATGCCACTGGGATTTTAGTGAAGTCTCCTTTATCACAGAAGCTTGCTATAGGACACTCTGGTACTAGAACCGTAGGAAGCATGCAGGAACATGGTTAGCTCATGCTGCACGTTGTGCAAACTGGAAAAGACTCCTTGTGATTGGATGCGGAACGAAGGTTGAACAGGCTGAGTGGTTTGGACCTTTTGGTCCCCTTGGCTTAAGTGCCCTTGAGCACTGTACATTCTGTGTACCCCTCACAGGACAGTCTCAACCACACTTAGGTTGGCACTGTGCATATTAAAGCTGGTGGACATAGAAGAGGGTAGGCCAGGAAAGTTCATCTGAGATCTGAAGCTGAAGGATCCGGTTGAAGTGGACACAGTAAGAGTTGGAAGTAATAGAGGTCCCTCTTTACAGATGCCGGTATTTGGAGTGAGAGATGTTAAGAATTTTGCTCAAGGTTCTCCAGGCAGCAAGAGTAGGTGCCAGTAATGACCAGCAACACACAGGTGGAGTACACTTGGGTCAGCTATTGTTCTCAGCATTTTGTTTGAAATACGGCATGTTAGTGAAATAGGCATTTATATTACTCTACTTTTATGGTGGAGAAACAGAGACACAGAGAGGGTAAATCACCTGCCAAATAATGTAGCACACAAAACCAAGCCAGAACTCAAGGCCATCTGGACTCAGAGCACAGGCTTTGCCATGGTTCTCTGAGTTCTCCATCAGCCAATTCTGACTTCAAGCTCACCACTCACCCCAAGACATCGGAGCATTCAGCTCTCGGCACAGACATGTCAAGTATCCTTCCAACAAGATCATATGTCAGGGGCTTCAAAGGTACACCTCTGGGGAGTCTGTGATCTCAGTGGTACTGGAGGAAACACATTTCAGGAATTCTGTGTCTTAAATTCAGATCGCAAACAGTACTAGCAGTGGGGTGGAAATCCTAGTAAAACTTCATCTAATTAAAGGAACATCTGTTCTCCTGGAATTTGACAACATTCTCATAGAAGAATGGAGAGACTGGACAGCTCACTGAGAAAGTTTAAGTGTACTTTCTCATGAAGCTCTGTTAGTTGTAAAACCATAGAGATGAAGTAAATGGATAAACAGTCTGGATTTCACTACCTCTAAAAGAAGCAAGGCAGATACATCCTCTATCCACCCAACTCTAAGCCACGACATCTTTCCCTTCCCAGTCTAGTGCTAATAAGATCCAAAGACTGACTGGTCAAGGAGAGGGAATTTGGTGGACAAAAGGATTTTGGCGGGGGTGTGGGGTATGGGCAGCATAGATCAGGACCCTGGGAGGGGCCACTGCCCTTCACTTACTTTGACACTGGGTCAAGCACCATGGCAGAACACTTCTATAATATGGGTGGATTTCTGAAGCATTTTGCAGAAAGTTTTTGCCAGCAACTCCCCCACCTCTTGAGTCTGGGCCGTCTTACCATCTTACTTAGCATGACATTTCGGCAGAAGGAATGGGATGTCAGTCGCAAGCTTAAGGACTAGAATCAAGACCTAAAGGTCCTAAGATGGAGTTCTGAAGCACCACACTCTCCCCTGTGCCCTGTCCCTGGGGAATAGAATAATGACCAGCTAGCTTGCGAGGCTCTGAGACACTATGACAAGCTGGGTGATGTACTCCCAGAAAGGACCTTCAAAACCAGTTATGTCCTGCAGACTCTCGACAAGCTCTGGGGACACCGTCTATCTTAGATTAGTGTGGCTGTTCAGACACTGTTAGGATTCTTGAGTAGCAATAAATATTTGTTTTTTTTAACTTGTAAATGCATTTGATCAGATTTCCATCAGTTATTAAACTTGGCTCCAGTTCCTAGGTAGAGAGATCACCAGCTAAGGGTTTAGAGTCGAGGAATATAATTATACCTCTGCCTTGGTCACAAGCTAGCTATCAGCTTTGGAAAAGTTTCTTAATTCACTGAATCTTGGTTCAATCACATGAAGCACACATGACTACATGTAGCATCATGTAACAAATAAGTGGACTGCATGATTAGGGACTTACTGGTGGGTTACCTAGCCCCTTCTTTCCAGTTCTGAAACTGGTTTTCTCTCTCTCTCTCTCTCTCTCTCTCTCTCTCTCTCTCTCTCTCTCTCAGAACCCTAGTGTGGGATTCATAACCTACTTTGCTGGCAGATAGCTTGCTTGGAATCTTGTCTCTTTGGTCCTGGATCCAGTTTCTAGTCTTGTGTGTACTCAGACAAGACAAACCAGGTGCCTCTTGGTGCATGCTACCTCCAAAATGGAGCAGTGTCAAAGTCATGTTTCCAGTGGGTCAGTGAGTGAGTATGCTTCCCCAATTTCTCTGCTGCCCTGTGATGACTTTTAGAACAAGCGCTGGACCTGACCCACCTTCCAGAGCCGCAACGGCAAGCTTTTGCGTGGTCCCATGTGCTTTGCAGAGACTGCCCTTCTCACATTTCTGCACGGATGCTCTCCCTTGCACTTTTCCCCCTGCTTGTCTGAAGATCTGCATAAGAAACTCAGACAGCAGTGACTGACGTCCCCCAGGAATGGCTTAGTGAGGCCTTGGCTGCCAGCTGACTTGTGGGGTGCATGCTTGTCCAAAGCTTAGGCACGAAGCTGGGTGAGAGCAAGCCCAGTGACTTCACTGCCTTGTGTGAGATCAGAGGTTCCTTGCTCTGAAGGGAAAGGCAATTACACAGGGAGGTGGGTGGAAAGCACATGTGATATATAAAATGAAGCGAGATTTCCAAAAACAACACATTGGGTCGTAACTACTCACACTTGAGGGGCTCTCTGCACCTCAGTGCTAGCTTTTCACAGGGGGTGTCTTATTGAGCTCTCTCAGTATTCCTGGTCGGCGTCCAGGCAAGGGCTGAGGTCACACAATGAGTGACAGTGACGGAAACTGGGCTTGTGTACAGCTCTCTGGACCCTGTCTTCAGCACCCTGTATTATGCTGTTGTAGCTGGTACACTTCTGACCATGATTTAGGGCTGATGTTTTTGAAATTTTCCCATAGAGGCCTCCCTGCCAGGAGGCAGAACGAACATCCCTCAGTACAAAGGGCTGCCAGGACCCATGTTTTATGTAAACAATTCATTCATGCTGTGAATTTGTTTTCATTATTTGCATTCTATTTACATTAAATATATTTTGTATTCTTAGTGTGAAAGTAAAGCTTTGGCTTAGGTTCTCCTAAAACCTATGTTTTAGGAAACTGTTTTTGCTTCATTCCTGGCCACTTCAGGGGCCTGGAACACCAGTTCCATCTAGAAGCTTTAAGGCAGCATGAAAGGCAAGCGTGTAACACATGTACCTCTCCTGAAGGCTTCATGCACGAGCCATCACCTCAATAAAGATCTGTTGTTTTGTTTTTAAAAAATAGGTTAGTTTTATTTTTAATTGTGTTTACATTTAGATGTGTGTATCTATGTGGACATTCATATGTGTACAGGTGTCTTGTGGAGGCCAGAAGAGGGTGTCAGAGCCCTTGCAGATGGACTTATAAGCGGTTGTGAACCATGTGACCTGAGTGCTGGGAACCAAACTCAGGTCTTCTGCAAGGTCAGCAAGTGCCCTTAACTGCTGAGCCATCTCTCCAGCCCCTTATTTGGCCTTTGAGACAAAGTTGCCCTTAGAACTAGGGCTCCTCCTGCCTCACCTTTTTGTATACTGTGATTATAGCTGTGTTTCATTATGTTTGGCAAGTGTGCCTTTTCGCTTGAGATTGACAGAAGCTTCGTCAACTTATGCCCCAAATATTCTCCTCTGTGCCTATAACAATGGAAAGACATGCTTGCCAGATTTGCTCAGTGGCTCAGGCTGTAACAAAAAATTAGCTTTTGCACTGCAGCTACACTGGGCCATTTGTAGAGAAGAAAGCGTGCTGTATAGATGGAAGAAGACATGGGATGTGCAAGCAGAGGCAAAGGACTATTCATGTGGAAAGCTCACCTATAAAGATGAGACAAAGGACCTTGGACTTACTGTAATGCTTTGAGTTACCTAACATTGTCTGTTTAGCTATGTCACTAGAACTCTTGAAGGGAGCCCCACTGTCTCTCAGGGAATACACTCCTCATTATTCCCCCAGGGGTTCATGGCTTTTGCCATCACAACTTCTCAGTGCCCTAAAGCTCAAGCTTCAGACTCTGCTTACTATGCCAATCTTTGTTGTCCAAAACAGGCCTTGCTGGGCCATTGCAAGTGGGCTCAGCACCAGCAGTCTTTAAGGCTAGTAGAGACAGTCGCAGCATGCTCAAATAGGCACATTCTAACTTCTAGTCATAGGTAAGGAGACCACCACCAGAATCTGTCTCTTTGCTGCGAGTTTAAAAGTCATGGGAATATATTCCAAGCAATCTTACAGTTGTTTGCAGACAAAGACATGAGAAAGAGTCTTGAGATGGGAGTGGGGGACAGATGGTTTCAATAGTTACATGCACAGGGCTTCTTCCATGTCAGGTGCTGATCTAAGCATCTTAACTCGGTTAGTTTACTATCTGTCTGTCGATGCTCACAGCGGCACACACTGTAATCCCAGCACTCCAGAGGCTGGGATACAGGAATGAAGAGATTCTCTGCAAGGGGGGAAAATCAAGCAAGCCATCCTTCTACCTTCCAGTCCAGGGCATCTGCTGATTTCCTGGACTGGCACCTGACTTTCCCCAGAATTTACATTGTTGACTTTTTCTCTCAATTTAAATTCATCAGCTAAACTGTCTATCTGATTGTGTGAAATTAGAGGCTAGGAAGCTTTGGATAAGGAAGATGTTCTTCCTTTTAGTCACTTGCTGGGTATGCAGCTCCATACCCTCCTCATGGAAGAGTTTTAAGAGGATGGTTCAAAAGTAGCAAAACTGGCAGATAAATTACTGCCTCCCTTGTCTTTGGAGAATGTCACAGCACACCATGACATGAACAGAGAGGAAGCTACATGAAGCTCCTCGGGGTAGTGCTGTCTGGTCTGAGCACAGGCAGCGTTGTAAGACAGGAAATTAATTGCTAGTAATAAAGAAAGTGTTTAGTGTGAGTAAAGCTGTGAGTTTGATGTTTAGCACACACACGCACATATAAATATGTATACCCACACATAGTCTAATGGGGATCAATGCAGGCATCCCATGGTTAAGCTAAAAATAAAGACATTTACTTCAGGATCAGGACCAATAGTCCTCATAAGTAACCTTGGTGATTCTATTGTATGAGCTCAGTAAGGACACTGCTGTGAGACTCTCTAAGAACAATTTCATTTTCACAATATGTCATGGACCTAAGGATACCAGGGCAAGTGGTAAAAGTATATCTGGGTGCATATGTAAGTGTACTGCCTCTGGAAGATGTGGGCCTGGAATTCTGTAGTTTCCGGAAGACTTGGAGAAGCCCTGCTCACATCCATGGAAGGACCATTTCTGCATAGTTCATGACTGGCATCTGATGATGGCACTGGAAGGAAGCTTGCCTTCATGAAGTTTCCTGAACTGTATTCTTGGCTAGTGTCTTACTAACACAGATCAGTTAATCTTCCTGAAGTGCTCTTATGGTCCTCTTTCCTTCTTATGCCTTTTTTTGTAAGAGAAGAAACTTACCAAGCTGACTCCTTTAAAAGATGACAGAGCTGTCTGCCTTTAACCTCATGTTTGTCCTTCCTACTGTTGGGACAGCAAAAAACTCTGAAACTCGTGTCATCTGCGGAAACTGCACTCAAACATGGGTATCCCAAGTATAGCTGAAGAGGTTTTATTCATTCCTTCTGCTCTGGAGAAACCAGCTTCAGAGTGAGCATTATAAAGAAATAAATAGAAACAACATGCAGAAGCTCTTAAGGGGACTCAGCTAAGGTCTACCTGCCCCACTTTACTCTTAGGTCTCCTTACCTGAACAGGTGGCATCCATGTCACTGGATGTTCCTCAACTTGTACCCTGCTGTGCAAGCCAGCCCAAGATGTAGTTTCCTCACCCTGTGAACCATTACCCAAGGACATTTAGTCACTAGAGCCTCTCCTGCATGGTTGCTGGACAGATGGAAAATTTCCCGTCCCGGAGGAGCTGAGTTACACTCGATGACTGACGAGTAAATACCATGACCTTTAAGCAGGTAAGGCAACTCTAGATTACAGGTCTTTCTTAGTTTTGAGGTACGATACCAAAATACCTGTGACTTACACAAAATAAGCTGATTTTGGCTCACAGTTCTGGTCCAAGGGCAAGAGCAGAGTATGTTTTGCTGAAAAAATTCCAAGGCAGTGTACGGCACATGAGATGGAGCACACACATGAGCCTTCTCATCTTTCCCCATAAAGCAACACGTGTTCCCTTCTGAACGTAGGCAAGTCTACTCATTTCTCTGAAGTTCCACTTCTAGACATAATAATTGTTCTGAGTTATCTAATTCTACCTCCTTCATATATCACAACAGGAGTAAAATTTCAACACAGGCACCTCAAAGAGCACATGTGGCTATATACAAGCCAAATTGGTACAGGATCTGTGCTGCTGCTCCCCAGAGATTTCCAGTTGCTGGAAATGGGCTTGAATTGTTTCCTCCTCTCTCCCGTCTATCATCCTACTGCACAGCGATCCTAAATTAACCCTCAGTACCTAAGGGCTCTAAACCAAGAAAAGCTCCATGATGCATCAGCTTTGAACTGGGTATCAAAGGATTTACATTTTCATCTTTCCTTTAGTCCAGCAGTTCTCAACTTGTGGGCTGCAGCCCCTTTGGGATTGAATGACATTTCACGGAGGTCGTCTAAGACCATCAGAAGACAGAGATATTTACATTATGAATCATAATGGTAGAAAAATTGCAGTTATGAAGTAACAATGAGAATAATTTTATGGTTGGGTCACCACAGCATGAATTAAACTGTATTAAAGAGTCACAGCATCAGGAAGGTTGAGAATCACTGTTCTAGGCTGTGTGCTCTTAGGCGAGTCATTAACTGTCTCATTCTTCATTTGTTTATTTTAAAAGTAAAAACATTAGATTAGATGAAATGTATATGTATGGTTACCATTAATGTCCATAACTATAATATATAAACATTGTTCTTTACAATGATCACACTCAGTAGTTTTGCAATAGAGTCACAAAAAATCACACACACACACATACACACACACAAAATCTCAAAATATATAGTATATTGATAATTTATAAAATTTATATAGTATATATAGTAATTTTATTTAAATTAATTATAAGTTTATATAATTTTGTGCTGAAGCATTTGTAGCTATCCTGGGGTGCATGCAACCCAAAGGTAGCAAATTGGACAACCCTGGGATTCTCCATAAGAGAAATGTTTAAACATATAAATTTATATTGACAATTTTATTTTGACAATTTTATTTTATTTGACAATGTGTTTCAATTAAGAATCTTGGGTGGGGAGACAAGCCTGAATAGACTGGGCAAGCCAATGTAATCACAAATGTCCTGGTTCAATCGCAGTGGGAGTGCTAATCAGATGAAGAGACTTAAGAGAAGAAAGGGGAGGTGTGAATAATATAGGGATGTGAATTCAGGAGAGAAAGTGAATCTAGGAACTAGACAGTGATGCTACCATAACTCCTCAGAAGTCAGCATAGTCCAGGTGACCCATTTAAGATCCCAACCTGAAACTCTGAAATAATAAATTGACAGGCAAAGGGAAGTCGTCCTACTCTGGAGGAAGCGGTTGTTCCTAAAATACTGATATCACTGTTGATTCTGTGATTAAACTAGAGAACTCCATCTTAACTAGAGAGCAGAGGTGACACCACAGAGTCCATGAGTGATCAATGACATGATTCTGTGTCTGGATTTCAGCACTCAATGAGACCAGTGACATACTTCAGGCCATGCTCTTCTGTGATCCAGAGAGGGGAGACACTTGCTGGAAGCTACACACCGTTCCTGGAGAGGCCAAACCAGCTTACACTGAAATTCTTGCCTCTTGGGGGAACAGCTGAATCCTGAGCAACACAGCACAGTTGGTCCCCCTATCGCTGGGAAGTGCTTTTCAGATCACCCAGCTTTTCCTGGTGTCACCAAATTTTCACCAAATGACTTCCAAGAGCATCCTCTGGCCCTTCCAAGCTGCAGGTTTTTCATCTGTAAAATGGAAGCAGATATATTGATCTTAAGGAAGTGCTGGGACAAAACCAAGAAACAATGTGAGGTGGTTACTAAATGACGCCTACTATGATTATGGGCCAGGGTTTGTCTTGGTTTTCTAATTCTTCCTATCTCTTTTTGTTGCTCCCAGCAGGTCTAAATCACCAGTGTTCACTCAACGTGAAAGATTTTCATATTGTTACTGAGATTCTTACAAGCTCAAATGATCAAGAAGCATAACTTCCTTCCTTCCTTTCTTTCTTTCCTTTTTTTTCTTTTTTTTCTTTTTTTTTTTTTTGGCAGTGGTGGTGGTGGTGAAAGCAAAGCTTTTGTGGTCTATGCTAAAAGTCACAACTTCTACGAGGAATTCAACCTCTGGATTGGCTACACCCAGATGATTTCTTCTTCCTCTCCTGTGAGAGCAAACTGCTCTGACACATACTGTGTAACTAGACAGTTTCCTGTTTGGCACCCAGGGCTTAACTAGTGTCTGTGTCAAGAAAGAACGATTATATTTCTTCTATCACATTCAATTATGTATAATGAAGACAATTTTGGATGTAGTTACCATCTCATCACTCCTCTGTGCCTTCCCCTACCCCGTTCTCTCTGTGCCTGCCATGAAAATCTGCCCTATTACATTGTAGAGATAAATAACCAACAAGCTCTAACATTTCATGCTAGAATCCCTGGCGATGCTCTGAGTGGGTGTTTGGACCCTGAAACCAGAACCCTGAGCCCCTCATACAGACTGTATGTAACTCAGTGGGAAATGCTGCCTCTCTCTTTCACTTTCTTCAGCTGTGAATGGGCATGCTGCTAACTTAGCCCAGGGTTCTTTGAAAATGTGTAAAAAGTTACAGAGAGATGAGAAAAAAAACCCATAGTATCAATATGTGCTTAATACTGTTATGAATCTAGAACTCAGAGTTCAGAGAGCAGTAACATAAAATTGGATACAATATCGCAGTGGAAAAGACCAACTGCTCGCTGCCTGAACTTTGCTGTACTCTGCATCTTGCTGATACTTTCTGTGCAGTCCCCTGGGGGATGGCAGGCAAATGTCCTTGTGCTCATTTAACACAACCCTCGCCCTCTTAGTTTTTAAAAGATCTCTTTCCCCACCTTCCCTTTCCTTTAAAAACTGTAGTAAAGAAAAAAAAATGACTGCAGCTTGCTTGCTGATGGCAAAGGAATCCATATCTTTTTGGAAGCCTGCTGATCAAAGACTGTCATCTGTGCCAAGTTCGTTCCTCAGAGCAGGAGGCAGAGGAATCAAGATGCTTCTCTACTCAGAGGAGGACAGATGCTTTGTGTGTAATGGGGTCTGCTTTGGAAAACAGAGCTGAGACTAGTGATTGTGTTTTGAGCATATGGAGATAATAGTGGCTGGAAGAGACACCCTACATTCCAGAGTTTTGGGTGTCTATGTCAAGAAGCAGATTAAATGTGTCAATACGAATCTGGTATTTGTTACAGAGATAAGAAGTCTGGGGTAGATGGTGGTTCTGAGTAAGACAGAAGAGAAAACCAGAAGTGTTTGTGCACCCAGATGTCTCTGGCCTAGTTGTACCTGTGTTTATTTTAAAAATTTATAAAACATTCTCTTAAAATGATTGTGAGGTTTCTTGTTGTTTGGTTGGATTTTTTTCTTTCCCTTCTTGGCTCCACAGTATTTATAAATTATGCCAGACAATAGATCATTAACTGTGTCATTTAGCAAATAACTATAGAAAATGGGTCGTATGTCACACAATTCTCCAGAGGAATGAAATCCTTAAAAAATATTAACCACAGGAATCTCACTGTTTATAAAAACAAAAGAAAATAAAACAAACTGTAGGCACAGAGAATGGTTTGCTTTGCTCCACAGTGGCTTTTTCATAGCTGTACATTACTGTCTAGGGTAATTATTCTCAGGGTGACCTCAGTCTTATGGCGGAAAAATCCAGAATAATCAGAGTACCTAAAACTTCAAATTCCTCTCTACAGTCTGACTCTGTAGTTCGAAGGTTTGACAAGTGAGACGGTGCATCTGCTTCTAGATTCTGGCCTTGAAAACTGTTTGGAGATGGGATGGTTTCCTTGCAGGCTTCCTGATTTAGTGTTTAGGTTGACAGAGGGAAGATATTTTGTATTGACAGAAGATCAAGTGCAGATGTATGCCGAGGTCTGAGAGCATACGTTTTAACTTACCTTTGTGTGCCCTGAGGAACTGCTGTGGAGCCAGAACGTGATCTATGGTCATTAATTGTAGGCAATGAGGGGTTCCTGCAAAGGAAACCGGGTTTTTACTGTTGGTTTCCTCATCTCTCATCCTAACCACACATGGCTCCCCCACTGAAGGCTTATTAGGGATCGGGGCAGTGCTGACAATTTCCCCAGGAAGCTGAATGTGGGTACAAAACTGCTTAGGGACACTGTTGTTGGAGCAGGGTCTATGGGGATGGGTGTGTACAGCTTTAAAACACTTGGTTAGTTTTTTTTGAAACCTTCTTACATAAGCACTGTATCTACATCATTCCCACTGCCTTTTCCCCCTGGAAATTTTCCACGTTCTTCTTTCCAATTTCATAATCTCTTATTTAATTATTGTTGTTACATGTATAGATACACGTATGTATATAAATCTACTGAGTCCATTTTTAATGTTGCTTTTGTGTTCATTGTACAGGGTTGACAATTTAGGTTTGACATTCTATGAGGACGCTCATCTCTGGAGGAATCTCTCTCAGCAGCCATTGACCATACATAAGCTCTTTATCTGGAGTAGGACCATGTAAAATTTCCCTGTCAACAATGGCATGTCAGCTGGTGTTGTCATTATGCTGGCATTGTTTAGGCAACCATACAGTTTCATGGGTACATTTTCCTTGTCATGTCAGGTAGATATATTTGATCAAGGTACAAAGTCAAGTTGGATCATTTGAGAGTTAGAAGACCTCCAAGATATATGCTTTGGTGTCCAAAGTAATCTAGGTTGAGGGCTCATGAGATGGGTCAGTGGACAAAGACACTTGCTTGGAAGTTTGATGGCCTGAATTCACTCCCTGTACCCGTATGGTTCTCTCTCTCTCTCTCTCTCTCTCTCTCTCTCTCTCTCTCTCTCTCTCACACACACACACACACACAATGAACATCCAGGTGGAACTTCTTCAACCTGTTAGATTGCCAGATTACTGCTTTCATTGGTATGTGGGGCCAGGAGGATTCGATGCTGTTGAATGGCTGCCCAAATGTTAACTAGTGTTTGTAGACAACAAGTCATAGGTATGTTTGGTTCTCTGGAAGTAGCAGCTAACTGTGGAAGAACAGAAGACATGGTTTGTAAGGATAGGTTCCTCCATTGGCCAGGGTCAGCCTGTGAGTGAGGAAGCGATAATGTCAGAGTGTGAGGGGATTGTGGGAACCGTGGGTATCTAAGGAGACCTGCTCTCCTGTCTTCTGGTTCCCTCCTTCCTGAAATATTGATAGTTCTACTTCTCTAGAGCAAATAAACAAGAAATTTATATTATATGAAACATCACAAACTTTATATGTAGGCTGGAATTTCATTCATCTCCTCCTTCCCCACTTTTCCTTTTAAATACATGGTTTCTCTGTGTGGCTCTGGCTGTCCTTGTCTTATACTTGCTCTGTAGATCTAGAACTCAGAGATCTGCTTGCCTCTGCCTTCTAAGAGCTAAGATTAAAGGCATGAACCACCACACCTGGCCTGGATAACATTTCTTAAAACAGTTTGTACTTGGAGAATAAGTCAGAAGACCAAATATGGCTGCCAGGCTGCCATTTTTCAAGACCCTCTGGATCTTTTCTAGAAAGAGAAAAACATACTCCTTCTGTAGCTGTCTTCCTACTAACTTCTATCATCATCATCGTTGTCATTGTCATCCTAACACACACTCTACTGGTATTTCAAAGCTAGACTGGCCAGTGCTACCCTTCCTAGAGAAAGCTTTACACTGCTTTGTCAGCCATATTAGTTGGTCCACAGAGTTCAGAACACCTAGCTGTCTCACCGCGCTAGTATTTATTACAGACTTCCTTGAACATAGTGTGTTTTATTTCCAGAAGATTCTTACATTGACATTCTTGACATGTATAGAGATGAGGAAACTGAGATCTTGTGAACATTAACAAATAGCTTAAGGTCATGAGCTAAGATGCTCAGGAAATCCAGAGCAGACCTTTTGCTCTTTAGTCGACTTTCCACTGTGAAAGCAGTTCTTAAGACACAGCTAAGATCCAACTGTACTCAGTTTGAGCCTTTTCTTATCAATCTCCCACACAGAGTTAACCAGTGGAACCTGACTAAGGCAGGCCATCGTGTCCCTCTAGAGCTCAGCCTTCTTCACTTTATTTTTAGGAGGAGGAATAAGGCGAGCAAGAGTCACAACTGGCATTTGGAGGGTTATATTCAGTTCAGTTGTCTTTGCACCTATGTAGTTTTCATTTTAAGAATTTTTTTTAAAAATTTAAAAATGTTACTGTCGTTTATTTACGTTGTGTTTGTGTATGTGTGCATATGTGTAAGTGAACCCCAAGCCACAGTATGTTCATAGAGGTCAGAGGACAACTTGTGATAGTTTGTTCCCTCTTTCCATTGTTTGGGTCCTGGGATTCAGACGAAGCATTCACTCTTGCTAGCAAGTGCCTTCACCTGCTGAGCCATCTTGCCAGCCCACACTCTCTTTCCCTTTTAAAATCAGTTTATTGATTAATAGCCCACATAAAATAGGGAGCACATGTCTTATGTGTATAATTTGATAAATTTTGACATATGACCACACCCATGAAAACCCTAAGCACATTCAAGATGATAAGCACATCCATCACCCCAAGGTTTCCTCTTGGAGCTTTGTATCAGTCTTTGCCTAGTCATTGTCCCTGGGTAACAATGCATCTATTTTCTTACACCATACATGCACGTGCATGTGCCGGCACACTCGTGTGCACGCGCGCGCGCACACACACACACACAAATTTGCATCCCTTGGTATTTAGATAGAGAAAAACACATATTTTTGTGTGTATGTATGTGTGCTTGCACATGTGACTGTGCCACACCATATGTGTGGAAGTCAGAGGACAGCTTGGAAGAGTCTCTTCTTTCCTTCTGCCATGTGGATCCTGGGAACTGAACTCAGACTGTTTTGGTGGGAAGGACCTTGTACCCATTCAGCTACCTTCTGGCTGGAAGTTTTTAAAAATTGTGATAAAGCCAGATTAATCCATCTGCCTTTGTAAGAATTAGGCTTTTAGTTTTGCTGGAGGATATTTGGTGTCTGAGATGTAGTTCAGTCCATAGAGTGCTTGTCTGGTATGGCCACATCTGAGCCCCCAGCAATGCTCTAAACGCTTGCATGGCTTGTACATGTAATCTCTAATCTTGGGATGTGGAGGCAGGAGGATCAGAAGCTCAAGGTCAGTCTTGGCTACAGAGTGAGTTCAAGGAGAGCCTGTGATATGCAAGACCTGTTTCAATCAATCAATCAATCAATCAATCAACAAATAAATAAGCCATTGCTTATTCTAGGAAGGGAAAACACAAAAATTTTACTTTATGTTTTCTATATGACTTTTATCTATGATGCTACATAATTTTTAGAATTAGAAGTTAAGGGTATCTATTGCCACAGATCTAAAAAGATGAGACTGTAATTGAGATTTGTGTGTATTTGTATAGACTTACTGATTGAGCACCTCTAAACTCAACATCTTCAAGTTCAGACTTTGGGTTTTCAGTGTGAGGTACTTGGGCTGTAGTTGCCAGAATTTAAAAGTTGGAAGATTTCAGGTAAGATATCAGAACTTCCAATTTTTCTTAAAAACCTGGTACACCTGGCAATACTGTCCCATGCTCTACAGGATGTGCTGCTCTGAATCGAGGTCACGTCAGCCTCACTGGGTGCCTCAGTTGGAAAGATGGATGGAGTTACTGTGTTTTGCCATGAGGGTAGAGGTAACTAATCTGGAGAAGGTTTTGAAGTAGTTAATTCTGGGAAGCAATGATTCAACTTAGCTGTGGGTGCTCCATTTTGCTTTGGTGAGTACAGAGACCTGCCATCTCAGAGCTAGATGTGCTTTGGGGCCCTTTTTGATTCTGCTTTGGCAATTCTATAAAGGGTTCATTTATTATACTTTCAAACATCTCTCAGGAGGTCAAGAGAGGTAGCCCCCCCACGGCGGGGTTGTAATGAACCAGGAGGTTCTGGAAGGATGGCTGTAGTTACTGTTTTCACTTTTACCATGAGGGCAGAGGTGACTAATCTGGAGAAGGTTTTGAAGTAGTTAATTCTGGAAAGCAATGATTTGACTTAGCTGTGGGTGCACCCCAACTCTTTTTCATTTGCTTTCTGTTATAAGTTAAAATTATTTTTTGAAGTATAAATACACACCATAAAATGCACACAGAATAGGCAGCATTTAATGAGTGTTGGAAAATGTAACTACCGCCCATTATGGTAGACAAAATACCCCAGAAGCATCTTCTTCCTTTCCTATCTATTTCCTCATTTGGACTCAACTGTTAATATAATTCTAGTAACTGATGAAGTTTTTGTGTTTTTAAAATTTATAAAAAGAGAGCCAAAGAGTAGATCCCCTTTTGTGTCTCATTCCTTTCTCTGGACATATTATTCATTTATTTTTCTTTTTCTTAATTATTTATTTTTTGAGATTATAATATAATTACATCATTTCCTCCATCTATACCATTCCGTATACCATTTTAATTCTCTTTTGAATTCTTAGACTCTTTATTTATTAATTTTTGTTTTACACACACACACACACACACACACACACACACACACACACCTAAATATATAAATATAACCTGTTCTTGTCCATTCTGTATAATGTTACTTGCATATATTGTGTTTAGGGCTGACCATTTGGTATTAAATAATGAATTGATGTGCTCTTTCCTGGGGAAGATTGCCTCACTCTCAGCATTCTTCAGTTGCCTGTTCCTCTTTGTAGGGCTGAAGCCTTGTAGGGAACCCCCATCCACTTTAGCATGTGTATTGATGTCCTTGTCTGGCTCATGTTTAGGCAGCCATATTGTTGAGACTTCATGGGTTTGTCTTCTGACATTCCTAGGAGACAAGGTCTCACAGAAAACACCCTGTTATTCTGGCTTTTACAATCTTTCCACCCCGTCTTTTGCAATGTTCCCTGAGCCTTAAAGGTAGGAATTGTGTTGTAGATGTTTCATTTGGGACTGGAATACACAACTCTGCATTTTAACTGATTTTTGTTTTCTGGTCTCTGTCTGTTTCAGAAAAAAAGTTTTCTTGATAAGAGATGGAAGACTACACTTACCTGTGGGTATAAGGACAAATCTTTAGGATACAGTTAGGGCTGATGCTGGTTTAGTACAGTGGCAGTTGTGAGCTCTTCTCCAGGATCTATGACTTCACTGGCCCTGGGTATTTGGCTAGGTTTATGGTACCTGGCATGACTTTAATATTGTTGAATAGGTCTTTAGTCCAACTAGAGAGCTGTTGGTGACTGACAAGGTATGTGAGCCACTATTGTACTTTAGAGTTATTGTATCATGCTGGTCATTATTACACTGGTCATGGTTCATAGATGTCATAGCCGGGTAGTTGTTAACCGCCTTTGGGGATGTGTATGGTACCTACTGGTTCCATAAAAGTTGGTCCTTGAGGTACTTATTTACTTTTGCCAACAAGGGCTCAACAGGCTTTTTAACCCTGGCTGGACTTAAACACTTATCTTGGCTTCCAAAGGTTGTCCTTACAAGTGTGACTACACTGGTTTATAAATCTTAAGGTTTTTCCATGTATTTTTACTTCTTTGGTTAGCTATTAGAGTGAAATTAATTGATCATAACACAGACATGTCTTTTAAGAAACATCTAGAAAGTTTACCACAGTGGTTATAACATTTCCCACTTATCAGCAAAGTATGAAAACCCCAAGATTCTCCTCTTTTCTAGAATTTTGTGTGTTTATTAATCTCACTTGCCTGGAAATGGTGGCTCATTGTAGTTTATATTTGTGTTTTCCTGTAGTGATTGTGAATTTATTGGTGATTTATCTCAAATACCCCCCCCCTTTATTTTAGAAACACCTTTCTAAAGTCTTATTCAAAAAACCGAGTTTCCCGTCTTTCCACTGTTGACTTTAGGAGCTACTGATATAATTTAGGCACATGTTACACCATGAATATATGTGCATACGTGTTCACAAGGTATATCCTCCAGCCTGAGCCTAGTCTTTTCGCCTTCTTAGAGGTGCTTTGATTTGACATATGTTTTTAATTTTACTGAGTTCCAATTTACCAATTTTGCTTTTATAATTATTGCTTTCTGTGTCCCAAGGAACATTTACATAGCCCTAATTACAAAGCAGCTCATTCCTATTTTATCCTCGGAGCTTCACAGCATTAGCATTTATGTTTAAGCCTTACTTCTTCTGACTTAGTTTCTCACTGTGAGGTAGGATCAAGGTTTGCTTCTCCCTGGCACCATTTGGTAAACTTTGCTTTCTCCTTTGAATTACACCAATGCCTGGAAAAATCAACTGTGTGTATGTTGACAGTCTATTTCTGGATTGTTTATTTTGTTTATTCTGCCCTAATGATAATTTTTCTGCAATATTTATAGTACACAGCATCTTTCAACCCATGAGCATGAAAGCTTTCTGTTTATAAATTATTCTTTATTATTCCTCAACTTTTTTTTTGTATTTTAGTGCAGATTAATTTTCTCAGTTTAAAATCAGAGGTTCTTCTTAAATTTTGGTGCTCTAATATAACTAGTTTTATGTTTCGTTTACAGAAGATACTGGGCTGGGTGTTTCTGTTCTTGAGACGTCTCTTGTCAGGTTTGGTATGAAGACTAAGGCAGCTTATATGAGTTAGGATGTGTTGTCTTCTGCCATAGTAACATAGAATTGAATTTTACTTATAGGCACATGATTGTTTTGGTCTTCCGTTCATTCTATCACTGTGGTAGTTCACATTTTTCAAATAATCTGTCCATCTTCTTGCCATAATTTAGTGCGATGGCTTAAAGTTGTTCATTATCTTTGAGGCATTTTAGAACTTGTGGTTACAGTCTTGTTCTTATTCTTGACGGTGATAACTGTGGCATATTGCTGTCTTATTTTTCTTGATCGATATCATTAGGAGATTAACAAGTGTATTGATACTGTTAAGAACAAAGTTTGGGCCTTGCCAGTTTATCTTTATTGGGTTTTTGTTGTTGTTGTTGTTTTTTTAGTTTCACTTACTCTCTCTTCATCCTTCCTTGCTTCTTCTGCTTGCTTTGTTTGCTCCTTTGCTAGATTCCTCATGTAGATGCCTGGTTATCATTCTAGAACTTTTTCAGATGTAAACATTTATAGTTACAAATTTATTCTTCATGTCATATTAGCTGTACTCCTACATTTTATTGGATTATTATTTCTTTGTCATTCACTTATACATATCAATTATGACATCTTTGCTACCGGGTTATTAACATATTGATTATTTTCTAAATTTATATAGATTTCTGTGTGCTTTTTAATTACAAGCTTCTACTTTTATTGTTTTGCTTGTGGGTCTTTTCCCCCTCAGCATATAGTCTTTTAATTTTCTCAGCTTTTGAGGTGAGGTCTTCTCATTCTAGCAGGGGCTGGCCTGGAAATTGCTATGTAGGTGCATTTGGTCTGGAAATTGTGTTCTTCATCTCAAGTTCTGGGGTTACGGCTGTGCGGTACTGTGTTCCACTTGGCCTAATTTGATAAATGTTCTATAAATGCCTCAAAAGATTTCATGTACTATTCTTCTTTTCCCTCATGCAGTAAGAATGTACTAACCTTCTGAGCAGTCGTGGTATATGTCTTTGATCTCAGCAGTTGGGAGGCAAAGGAAAGAGGATCTCTGAGTTTAAGGCCAGCCTGGGCTACAAACAACCAAGGCTATGCAGGGAAACCCTGTCTCAAAGAACAAACAAACAAAGAGTTTACTAAATTAAAAATATTTTAGTCTACCATACAAAGTAATGGATTTTATTTTTCTTTGTAATATATATATTACAATGTATATATACATATACACACATATACATGTATATATACACACATATATATTGTGTATATGCATATGTATGTATACACACATTTGCTTTCTCCATTCATCTGTTAGTAGACATTTATGCTGGTTCTGTTTCTTGGCTGTTGTGAGCACTGCACCTAGAGACATGGATGTGCAAGTCCATGTTACTTCTATGTTACTTGACTTGGAGTCCTTTGGGAATTTGCCCCAGGGATGGTCAAGCTGGGTCACATGGTAGTTCTATTTTTAGTGTTTTGAAGTTCTTCCACACAATGTACACACTTTAGTTCTTAGGCATAACATTCCTAAACACCTACCAAACTGAGCTGGTTGGTAATGCTCATGACTTACACATCTTTGCTTCTGATATTCCATAATCCATCTCAGTTACTGAGAGAGGAGTCTGATCTCTAACTGTGATTGTCTGTTGTCTATTCTTTCTTCAGATTTGCCAATGTTTGCTTCCGTTTTATTGAAAACATACATATAAACATACCAGAATTTAGTTTTTATGTGCTTTGTTTGATTTTTATGATATCCTTTGTTTTAAAGTGATTGATGGTTGTAGAATCACAATAGTTTTGATTATTGTCAAGTGGGTTTTAAGACAGGGTCTCACAGTGTAGCTGAGGCTGGCTGGAACTCACTCTGCAGCCCAGGCTGGTCTCAAACTCTTAATTCCTTTGCTTCAGACTCCAGTGCTGAGCATTTCCACGCCCATCCAGTTTTTAAATAATTATTTATGCAATATTTTCAAATACACTTACTTCCAGTCTATTTTCAGGTTTCAACTATATCCCATGAGTAACATGCATAAAAAATTGTGTTCTCCTTCCTTAAAACCTTGGACTCTGCTGGCATCAATGGAACTGTTCTAACCTCATAACAAAACACACATTAAAAGTTAAAGCATTGGCTGACTGCTCTCTAGTTAACCCAGATTCATCATGCCAGGAGAATAATAACCAAGTGAGGAAGCTGCCATTCTGGAAGAGAAACTGGTTATAATTTTCAGGAGGGGAATGCTGTTTTTTGTTTTTGTTGTTTTATTTTGCTTCTGAGACAGGGTTTCCCCTGTGTAGCTCTTGCTGTCCTGGAACTCACTCTGTAGACCAGGCTAGCCTCAAATTCAGAGATCTGCCTGCCTCTGCTGTAATTAAAGGCATGTGCCACCACACCTGGACTTTACTTTTATTTTATATTTTTTTAGTGTTTAGCAGATAGTCATGCCGACCCATAGCAATCCATTCTGTGATTTTACTATTCAAGGTTGTCTTTTGCTTTATACAACAGCTGTCCCACAGCAGCTGTCATCTAATAACACGGAGTGTTCTGGATCATAAGGGCCAAGCAGCCTTGTACCACATCCTGGTTCTGATGAAGATCTAGTTCTTTATATATATGTACTATGTATAATTCTCCTTTTCCTTAAATCGTAATTACTAATTCTTTTCATTAACCTCCTCCTGTTTAATCTGATTGGACCCAAACTTCTGCCGTGAGCTTTGATTCATGTGCACATTTAGTGAATATAATGAATGTCTAAATGTCTATGTGTCATTCGTCTCCCCCTTTCCCTGACCCCAGGCTAATGTTCTGGTTTTTTCCTCCCTCCTTAGAGACCAGTTTACATTTTCTAGAATTTTATATAAGTAGACTCACATAATATATATATATATATATATATATATATATATATATTTAAAATGTAGTTATCACTCAGCATACTTATTGTCCACGTTTAATTGTGTGTTAATAATTTATTACTTTCTATTGTTGAGCTGTATTGGATTATATGGATATTCCAGAGTTTATCCATTTCCCTAATGATGGACATTTGGATGCATGCCAACTTTTGGTCATTACAAATAAAGCTGCTATCAATTTTCATGTATAAGTCCTTTTGTGGGCATATCCTTTCATCTCCTTCGGATAAATATTTAGGATAGGGATGGCTGGATCATATGGTAGGTATAGGTTTTGCTTTTAACAGAAAAGCTGTTCTCTAAAGTGACTGTACCATTTTATATTCCCATAAGCCACGCTCGAAGGTTCCAGGCTGCTCTGAACCCTGGAGCCTCACCTGGACAAGACACACCTTTTAAACATCGTCTCTCCTGCGTATGGGTTGTAGTGTCTGGTGATGGCTTTAGTCTGTATTTCCCTGACTGTGACTGTTGCTCATCTTTTCATGTTTTTCCCCGTTCACACATCTTTTTTGGTAAAGAATTTGTCAGGTATTTCCCGAATTTTAAAGACTGGGTTGTCTTCCTGTAGTCGAGCTGTGGGAGTTCCTTGTGTATTGTGTGCACTTTTTTTTCTTTCAGTCTGTGGCTGAACTTTTTATTTTTGTAACAGTGTTGTTAAAAAAGGCTGATTCTGTTATTTGTGTCTGAGTGTCTGTGTGGGTGTATGTACACATGTGTGGATGGCTTTGGATGCCAAAAGAGGGTGTCAGATCCCCTGGAGCTGGAGTTACAGGTAATTATGAGCTGACATACGTGCTGGGAGCCAAACTCCATTCCTCTGAAAGCAAGGCAAGTGTCTTGACCACTGAACCTTCTCTCAAACCCCAATGGTGTCTTTTAAAAAGCAAAGTTTGTCAATTAATTTTTTTTGAAGTTGAGATTTATTTTTACTAAATTTATGCTGAATAACAGATTACCAGATTACCAGATAACAGATTACATTGTCCTTGATACTCAATGGTAGCTTTATTAGCTTCTTACTGGCCTCGATTTCTTTCATACTTGTTTGTCTGTATTTGTTTTTTAGCATGTGTTCAGTGCTGTGTATTTGTAGCACTGTGTAGCTCTGCCTTCGTGTGGTGCACACGTTTCTATGTGTGCACGTGGTGGTCAGAGGGTACATCAGAGGGCTTCCTTTATTGTTTTCTACCTTCTTGCCTTGAAAAATGGTTTCTTGCTGAACAAGAGACTCACTGTTTTGACTAGGCTAGCTGGCCAGTGAGCTCTTGGGATCTGCCTATATCACACCCCCAACCTACACACACACACACACACACACACACACACACACACACACACACACACACACGCTCGAGTACCTCTAACCGATGCTGGGGTTATAGGCTGTGCAGGAATTCCAGCTTTTAATATGAGTATTGGAGATTCTAACTCAGAACTTCGTGTTTGCACAGTAAGTACTCTTATCTTATGAGCCATCTTGCCAGCTTCTTGGTTTTCTTTATGTGATTCTGATAACAATTCTCTTCTATTCCTGTACAGATAGATTAAAGTTAGTGAATCAAAATATGTGAAATCAAGATTGTGCCAAAAATTCAGGTTGTGTGGTGACCGAATTCTTCTACTTGTTGCATCTCATAGTGTAGGAGTTTTAACAACAACAACAAAAGGAATAGTAATTTGTTGAGTATGCATACCTCAAGATTGTATAAAGAATGCCTAGTGTGGTGAAATGAACCATCAATCCCAGTACCTCAGGAGTCATGGGCTGGTGGATCTCTACAAGTTTAAGACCAATCATGTCTACTCAATGAGTTCCAGACCAGCCATGGTTACAGAGCAAGATCCTGTCTCAAAATAAATATTTTATAATAAATATTATTTATATCAAAACTACTTTGTACAGTTGGCTTTATTATCTGGAAGAGAATATTCTATCATAAAAAGTCAAATAATTTATGCAGGCCATCTAGCTAGGTGTGTTACATGCTAAACTTACATTTTTTTTCTTAGTATAGAATAGAGTTTATTTAGGGGATGGACAGGGTAGTTGAGGGGGTAGTAGAAGCAGAGAAAGGCAGAGAGGGAGGGAGGCCAGCCATGAACATGTGGAGGGGGGCAAATGGTGAGAGAAGGGAGAGAGGGGGAAGAGGTAGGAGAGCAGGAGAAGAACAAGAGAGCTAAAGGTACATTCTGAATCACTAGTAAACCAGCTAGTACACAGTGGCTGCTTCGTCTATGACAGGCACTGTGTCAAGCTTTTGAGAAGCATTAACTAATTTAGTGTTCAGAACACAGCTAGGTGGTAGACATTACTGTTTCTTTGCTGATGAGGAAACTGAAGTACTGGGACCCAAGTTTCTGCAGCCAATTAAGAGCAGAGGCGGAATTCAAATCCGCACCACAGAGCTACAGGGATGGCTACAAGAGTTCACACTATAGCCATCTTTTTAGAGAAAGCCACATGCTTTCTCTAAGAAGAAAAATTACTCTAATATTCCTGGACTAAACCAAGAAAATGCCCCACAAGGGTCTCTCATTCAACAATGTCATGGAATGAGAGGGCTTTTTTTTTTTATTTTTTATTTAAATGTGCTTCCTGTAGTGTCTGAAACTGTTCACCACCGTATTTTTGAGTCTCCTCAGGGATGATGGTCTGAGCTATATGTAAACTAGAGAGAGAGAGTCAGGGCAGAGGACTGCCTCCCTGTGTGTAGTAAGTCTCAGGAGATCTCAGAGCTGGAGCTGGGAACGTCACTGTGTTCTCTGATCTGTTTGTGTCAATACTGGTCTGGCAAAGGCAAGGAAGTGTTCAGAGGAAGCCTGCAAGAGAGACATTTCAGTTGCTTGCAGCCTTTCTTCTAATCTGCCACAGGACACGAGGCAAGAGTGCTTGGAGTAGAGAGAGAGACCGAGATGGGCTTAAGTCCAACCTTGGACTGGTTGGTCTGGGCTCTGGTTATGGTTTTGGGCAGCTTCGTGACTCTGGGTGTGTGTGTGTGGGGGGGGCTTTTACCTCCCTATGTGCCACAGTTCTCTTATAAAAAAAATGTCTAGGAGGGTGCACTAGCTGATTTCCATAGCCCTTTGAAGCTCTCGAATTCCTTACATCTGTGATTCTGTGATTAAGTCCCCGGAAGGTTTAAGTACTGATAAAAGTGTCATTAGGTTCTGTAGACTCAGCCGTGGCAGCTGTCTGTTACCTAAGATACCTGGTCTGGTGGGGGTTGGGGGTCAGGGTCAGGCTGAGAGGACAGGAAGGCTCCCTTCCTGATGGGTTTTTACACTATCATGGAGGGAGAGCCACCTGTGCTGTGCATGATAATTGAGTTTCCTTTGATTTCTGGGTCCCAGCATACTAAAGCAACCATCAAAGACACTTTCCCAACAAGAGAACCTTATGCAGTAAATTCCCCAGGCAAGTGACTGGAAATAACTGAGACAGGACTGAGTGGGTACAAGCAGTGAGACTTGGAAGACATACCAATTTGTGGAGATGAACTGGTTGACCCAAAGGCCTTCTGTCTATCATTCCCTGACCTCGGGTCAGACTCACAGAAAGAGGGAAAACCATTAAGGCAGCTGGGCTGGCTCTTGCTCTCCAGTCTTAGCAAAGAATAGGTGATTATTTCTCCCACAGGGCCTAGTTGTTCACCTGCCTGAGGGCCCCAGGCTGGATGGAAGTTTAGAGTCTGTGACCTGCTAGGATGTACATTGCCTATTGCTCAGGTTTCTGCTCTTTCAACCTGCTTTCTGTGGAGCATAAGAAGCTGGTGGGAGAAATAAGACAAGGAACTAACTAGATAAAAAAAATTTCTTCAAATGGTGGTCTAATTCTTGTTCACAGATCAAGTTCTTACTGTCTTCTGGTTGCTGTCTGAGTCCCCTAGGAAACAGAATTCTTATCCTCAGCACAGTGACAGCTCACTATAAAATCCTAAAGCTGAGTCCGAGAGGCAGCTGTAATAGTGGTCTGATTTAACCTCATTTACAGAGACCCTATAATATGCTGGGCTTCAGTTAAGGTCTTTCAGCCTCCTCGTGGGAGCAGGTCTGGGTGTTGGCTTTGCCATCCCATGGTTCATAGGGAGTGTGGCCAAGTCATTCATTTTCTTTCTTCACACCAATTTTAAAAAAAATATTATAATTATCATTTGCTTTACATTCCACTCACTGCCCTCATCCTGGTCATTCCTTTCCCACAATCCCTCCCCTCCCCTCCCCTTCTCTTTGAGCTGGTGGGAGGTCTCCTGAGTATCCCCCCCCCCCTGCACATCAAGTGTCTGAGAGGCTAGATGCATCCTCTCCCACTGAGGCAAGACAAAGCAGCCCAGCTAGAACCTAGAACATATCCCATGTACAGGCAACAGCTTCTGGGATAGTCCTGCTCCAGTTGTTCAGGGCCCACATGAAGACCAAGCTGCACATCTGCTTTATGTGTGGAGAGGCCTAGGTCCAGGCCATGTATGTTCTTTAGTTGGTGGTTCAGTCTCTGAGAGCCCCGAAGGTCCAGGTTAGTTGACTCTGTTAGTCTTTCTGTGGAGTTCCTATCCCCTTAAGGGCTGCAATCTTTCCTCCTATTCTTCCATAAGAGTCCCCAAGCTCCATCCAGTGTTTGGCTGTGGGTGTCTGCATCTGTCTGAATGAGCTGCTAGGCAGAGCCTCTCGGAGGCCAGCCATGCTAGACTCCTGTCTCTGAACACTGACTTTCAAAACTGCATTATGTGTCTGCATGTATAATGTACCAGGCAAGCAGAAGGTACTTAGTAGGAAGCCAGGTCATCGCAGACAGGTTCTGAGCATCTTTGTGTTCTGGGGACAATACTGACAGGGGTCCTTAGTTACTCTTGCATCCTTGGGACCCAAGGCAGCCTGGCACGCAGTGGGTGCTCACTTTATGTGATCCAGGGCATCTTGGCAAGGATTCCCTAAGAGCATTTATGAGTTACAAAATTAATAAATGGCAAACCATGAGAAAATATAAAAGCACTGTAAGGTAAGTAGGAGGTTACAGATGTGCTTAGCCAAGCAAGAGCAAGAGAAACACACCTTATGTAAAGAAACAGAATACCTACGTGGTATAAAAAATATAAAAGAAACAAATTTAAATATTACTCTATGCTCACATTTGGAAGGCAGAGAAACAACTGTCCGGAGTCTAGGGGGCAGTCACAATAAAGAACCTAGAGGAATCTTCAGTTAATGTGCTAAAAGAGGCAGATCGGATGACTTTGATGTAAATGTAGTGAACCTAGAGATGAAAAACAAGAAGACACATGAGTCACTTCTTGGGAAAGAAGAGATTAAACGGGGCATTGTATATCGGTACATGTTCCCTCACCGAAGGCAGTGGCAGAGACAGTTAAAATCTGGACTTTTTAACTCATCCAGTCACACACTGCACTGGAAGTCCTCCCAAGGTCCTTCTCCGTCAGAATGTCTCAAGGGTCCCATCAACATCAGTGGCTGGTCCCCAGCGAGCAGGGGGAGGGATGATGGGTTTACAGGAGGTGTGATAGCTGCTTTCTGGGATGCCTTGGAAGGTGCTGGTCCAGGAGGCGGCAGCAGAGGGCGCTGGGACCTCGGCCTGGGCCCGCCTCTGCCATTGGTCCGGGCTGGGGAGCTGGGTTGTGGAGTTGGTGGAAAGTGACAAGTTGGGCGAGAAGAGAGATCGTGGAGAGCTGGAGGAGCGGCGGCCGAGTGAGCCCCGAGACCGCAGCCCCAGGCATAGAGCACGTTCTTCTGGAGTCGGAGCCAGAGACACACGGTGCGCTAGAGCGACTCGGAGAGCCTGGGACTGAACGGCCGGCCGAGGCAGGGCTGCTGCGGAGTACCGGGAGGAGCCGGGCTCCCAGGTCCCGGGCGGCCGAGCGGAGGCGAGGGAGCAGGTCAGGGGGACAAAGAGTTTTGCAAAGGCCCCCCAGTGTCCTGCGAGTGCCTGCGGCACGACGAGGTGACCAGGAGCCCTGGGCGAACCCGTGGATGTTCTGCGCGCCGCCAGGGAGCCGCCAGCACCGCCACGAGAGGAGGAATGCACCGGCCGCGCCGCCGCGGGACGCGCCCGCCACCGCTGGCGCTGCTAGCCGCGCTGCTGCTGGCCGCACGCGGGGCTGCTGCCCAAGGTAAGCCGCGCCCGCGCCCGGGTTCCACCGTCCGTCCCCCAGAGTTGTGTGACGAGCGAGCGCCTCGCTGGTCCAGGAGCCCGGCTTTGGGCCGCCGCCTACACGGGCTGCCGGAGGGAGGCCATCCAGGACTCGCCCTGAAGCTTGGCTGCGGGTTGGAGTGCTCTGGGGGACTGGTCCTAGACATCCATCTGTGGTTGTCAGTGCTGACAGGAAGTGTAGAACGACTTTGGAGGTGTGTGTGTGTGTGTGTGTGTGTGTGTGTGTGTGT
>JANHMN010000004.1:47551602-47585683 GCA_030674055.1 Rhabdomys pumilio | reverse complement strand
TGTGTGTGTGTGTGTCTTGGGGGAGATGCTGGTCCTTTGCCTATCTCTCTCTGGATTCCTAGCGCACCCCAACGGGTCCAGTTTATGTACTTCTCTGTCCGGGAGGGAGTTTGTATTTTCAGTGGTGCCTTCGACAGAGCCCAGGCGGTCCGCGAACCGGTACAAACAAAAGCCCTGTACTCCCTTGGCCTTGAGTCCTCACTGCATGGTGTTCGGAACCTCCCGCCCTCTAGAGGGTCATCATGCAGACCAAAACCTTTGCTCCTCTGCTGCCAACTTTGTGCAGTATGCAGTCAGAGAAGGCCTGCTGCTCCATAGTACTCTGGACTCCCGGTGTGCACGTGTGTGTATGTGTGTGTGTGTGTGTGTGTGCGTGTGTGTGTGTTTCGAGATGGAAGAAGAGGGGGGGGGCGGTCATCTAATGCATACTTGATTTTGGTCATCTCCAGAGACAATCGCAACAGTTAGAGAAAGCCTCCACCCGCAGCCAGAGCGTCTTAGTTCCCTGCGGGAAGCTTGGATCCTCGCTGGGTCTGAGCCTGTACACAATGAGAGGGAAGAGCCCGCTGCGCCTGTGGAGACAACCAATTCATTCTTTGGAAGTTAGAGGGGGAAAGTTGATTAAAGTCTCTTGGGGTCTTTGGCCTCACTTTTAACATGCATCCCTTGAGGGGGTGTTGGGGCCCCTGGACTCTTCCCGCCCCCGCTTCCAGCCCTCTCTAGATAAATAGGTCCCTCCTCTTTATCATTCATCTGTGAGCCAGTTAGGGAAGAGTCTAGTTTACTGAACAGCTGAGGAAAAGAGCCATTTGCTGAATGACTGCTGAATTCGTTTTTTACTGAAAGTTAGGGGTGACTTTCTTGGTACAAAGCAAGGAAGCTGAGTGAGGATTTTGATCTCCTGGAGGTGACTCTGGGACAGGAGCAGTGCTCACCCAACAGAGTTCTGATGTGTGGTGGTGCTAATCTACAAGCTCCGTGGGGGGTGAATACAGTTTCTAATTGCCATTAAGATGCATATCAGCAGGGGTGCCCTATCTTAAGGGAGAACCCTGATGAATTGTAAACAGTTTGCTCTCAGGGATGTTTTGCTCGCGGATGCCCAACATCTGGCTTTTTGCCACTACACCTGGGCCTTGCTGCCGACCCGCGTCCAGCGCAACTGGGGTGACAGTACCTAAGGCTGGATTCCTGGCCTGGGAGCCTTGATTAATTCCGTTGTTCCCGTGGGCTCCTTTACGTTGTCTTAACCTTTCATTAGCCAGTGATTTTGAGGTCACAGCCTCTGCTGATTGGGATGGAATGAGGTGGGGAGGTAGGGGATGTTCACCTTTTTTAATCGTCTTTTTTTAAAAAGCCACCCACGCAATGAATTTGCGAATGTAAAGCCACACTGTTGTCAGTAGCTACCCAAAGTTCTCTCTCCTTCCTGTTCTGTATTCTAATGATCCTATTCAAACCTGTTGCTTCCTTACCATCTCTTAAATCCTTTTCCTTTTTTATTTTTTGTAAATCTTGATCGCTCTTCTGGCCTGAGGTTCCTAAGGTAACCCTACCTGGCAGTGGCTCAGAACACGAGCTTAAGAGGAGATATATTTTATCTATTGGGTTGTTACAAAAATTAAAAATGGCTCAGTATTTCAGTATTTCTCCCATCACCTTTCTATTTGATTGACAGGAAGGAGAAAGCCTTTATGTACATAGTTTCTGGCCTGCTAGTTGTTGACCCTCCCAGCTACCTCCCACCTGCCCGAAGGTGAGCTTCTGTAAAAAGTATAAACACTCATTACTGCTCCCAGGAGCTCCAGACTGTTGGAACTCACCTGGGCCTTTCTCAGAATTGTGCTCGTTTTGTGGTTTGACTGCTTGAAGCCAGAGGGAGGTGTCCCAAGACTCAGCTCTTATTTTCTAAGTCTCCAATTGCTATGTCAGTAGGTGTCCGTCCCTATTTCATTTAGTATAGGAGTCTCCTGAGGGCCATGAGCCTGTCAGTTTTGCTGGTGAATTCATTGAGGGCCCTCATCAGTAAACTCCAACGTTTACTAGGGATGTTTGGAAAAATCCTATCGTAATGGCTGGGGGGGCACCATTCAGAGGCAGGATAGGTAGAGGGTGTGTGGTCAGATTGCCTCTGGCAGAACTAACTTATCAGTGATTTACTTTACTGGAAAACAAACGAGGCTGTTTTGCTCCTCTAATGGCTGGGATACTTAGGAGTTATTTTATTTTACCTTTGTATGTGAGTGTGTGGTGCAGGGAATATATATTTGTGTTTCTGTGGATGTGTGCACATGTGTAAGCATGTGGGTGTTCCTATGAAGCCAGAGGTCAGTCTTCTTCAATTAATCTCTACCTCGACTTTTGAGACATGTTCTCTCACTCCACTGGAGGTCATCTGTCCAGCTAGGCTGGATGGGCTTGTCCATGCCTGGGGTTATATGAGCAGGTCCAGCTTTTACAGAGTTCTGGGGAAATGGTTCAGCTCCTCACACTTGTAGGGCAGGCAGATTACTTGACTGAAACATTTCCTAAGACCAAGCGTTCTTTCAAAATCTCAGCCTTGATCTATTTTATTCTGTCTCCTGCATGTGAAAATAGGCTCCAAATTAGATTTTTAAAAATGTTTCTAAATCCATGTCACTTGCATCCAAAGGAACATTTTGCCTGTGGTTTGATGACAAGCACCTACACCAATTCAAATATATATATGTGTGTGTGTGTGTGTGTGTGTGTGTGTATGTATGTATAGAGCATGCTATGAAGAACTGATATTTTTAAACCTTATGTACCCTGCTATAAATGTCTATTTGCAGAGAATTAGACTATGCATTTGTACAAATACATTAAGGGGACCACAGTTTTGCTAAGTGAGTGGGGGAGAGAGAACCTTTTTGGTTATATGTAAAAGTGTATGATTATTTCCTTCAGTTAGTTAAAAACACAGCCCAGCAATCTGAGATTATTCATTTCCCATTTTCTAGCAAAAAGAGTAGCATCAAAGGAATCCACTAGCCAAGCTTAATGGCTATAACCTAGGCTTTGGCATCGACAGACCTCCCTTTCATATTGTAGGCATGGTGATTCTGTTTCCTGAGCCTTATAAGAGTTTTATAAAACTTAAATAAATCTGAGTATCAAGCACTAAAGAAGAGCCTCCAGCCTAGAAATTAACTGAGGAATTTAAATTCAGGATGTTCAACCCTCCAGAAATAATATACAATATTCCACATGTAGGTTGATAGACGTAGGCTTATACTATAATCAGATTTTCCAGGAAATAGAAAAACTGAAAAGATAGGGGCCACTGTGTAGTGACAGTTTTGGAATTTTGGTTTCTTTAAAAAAAAACAACACAGAAATATTATTATTATAAGAATGTGCTCCAGGTGTATGGCTGTGGGTCTCCTGTGGACTGTTTGTAGCAGCTGACTATGATTTGCCTCGTGCTCTAGCAGATGCATGATTTTGCCAGGCTCAGATAATTTCTGTGATTACATGATACTTGGTATTCAGAGCTGGTGAGTGGTTGTTGGTTACGGTTTTTTAGTATCTGTGGTCAAAGAAGAAACAAAAGGAAAAAAAATAGATTTAAGGATTTTCCTAATTCTTCTCTCGTCCTCTATTCTTGTTAGGGGGTGAAACCAGGGAGATAAACAGTGGAAGAAAAGAACCCACAAAGTATCAAAGACCAGTTATACCAGCAACTTGTAGCAAGGGGAGATGCCTGGGCACTGAGATGCCTTCCAGAGGAGATGAAAAGGAATAGAGTGTTGATGGCAGGTTCTTAGCCACAACCCAGGTCAGCTTACTCTGTGAAGTTTCTTTCATGTCCCCTGTTACCTCCTGTTAGATGAGCTGGTAATTGGGCCTGGGAGAAGCAGATGAATAAAGTCTTGTGACCTCAACTAAGCATTTGTCTCTTGAGCCTAAGCATTCTAAGGTACTCCTGTATCTGTAATTTATTTAACAGTCACTTGGTGCAATCTGTTTAATGGGTTAGTTGCTGTTTAAAGTCTTCCTTAGGATTAACTCACAGAACTCTCACAACTACCATGGGAAGGCTATGGTATAACTAGCTCATTGTGTTGATGGGTCAGGTTAGGCGTGGAGATGTTAAGCTGCTTTCTCAAGGTCTCATGGCCAGAGAATGGCTTTGCTGGGTTTATAAGCCCTGAGAGTTGGTGTTATCATGACTGACCTCTGTCCTACATGGTCCCTTCTGGTTTAGTTCTTACACCTGCTTTCTTTTAATGCAGGTCAGAGGTGGTGCATCTTTAGGTTTCTAAGAGCAGTGGAAAGATGTTTTCTTTGCCACCACGTAGAGGGTATAAGAGGTGATGGGAAATAGTCAATTCCACCACTCCTACAGTGTTACACTGCCCCCACCAGCCTTGCTGTTAGCTTAGACATAGATTGAGGCTGGGAATGGTCCAGGCCTCTTGGTCTAAAAGAATTGCATTTTTGCAGTGTAGTGATGCCACTTTGATGTGGTTTGAGGAGTGTGTCCAGTAGTTCCTTCTGGCTAGCTATGAGATGTCTTTTGATGAAGTATATGTGTGTTTGCATTTTGGTGCATTATCCGGGATAGAGGTGGAGGAGGACTGATTTATTAGACGCTATCTAGAAAAGCTGACTGCCAGCTCAGGATCTCAGTAAGGAGCAGATCCAGGCAGATCCAACTGTAGCTGGAAAAAACTTGACTCTTCCAGGCTCTTTTTCAAACAGAAAGGCCTGGGCCTGGCTTCACTAAACCCTTGAGCTGTGACAAGAGAGATGGGCCCCTGGACATGCATGAGGAGGAGAAAGGAACAGTCTTCTAGGACTTGAGAAAGTTCTATGGTGTTGAAGGGGGAAGGGAGAGGGGAGTACTTCGAAAATCTTTAACTAAATGCAGCTGCTTGTTACATGGAGCCTGACTTGCATGCCAGGAATATCTCAAAAGCTAACGAATACAAAATAAAAATAAACAGCAGGAAAAAAGCCCGCTCTTTGTTGCAGTCAGCTTGGTTGGGGTTTTTAGTTTGTTTAGCAATGGGATGACTGTGGCATCCACTTTATTTTGGTAAGGCAATGAATCGCGATGGATGTGATGTCATCGGGCTGTCCCACCCCTAGACTCCTTTCCCTGCCCCCCACACAGCCCCCAGAACACCCAGACTTGGACATCCATGGGTCCCATGGCTCAGGCAGTTGCCCTTGAGTGAATTACACTGGAAGAGGGCAGATAATTTAATGGGATAATCTTGGCAGACCTAGTAAATTTCACACCCCATCTCTCACTAACAGCAAGGCAGCAGAAGGCTACAACATCCTCAGATGAAAAGGTTGTATAAAAAGGCCCTGCTTCACAGTAACTGTCTGTCCATAAATAAGGTTCTGCAGAGTTTTGATCCAGAAATGTTATTAAACACTGATAAGCCAGGCCTCATAATGTTTGGCTTCTACATTCTCTCCCACTTTTCTATAGAACCAAAGCTCCCCTCCCCCACCATTTTAAAAAAGTAGCCTAGAAGATCAATCAGTTTAGATTGTTTATTTTTTCAAGTATGTACACACAGAATGGCCTTCTTTGATAGCCATTTTAGAGAGGTGACACGATGTAACAGAGATAGAATGAGATTTGAACCCAGTATACTGTGGTTCAAATTGGGACTTTTCCCTACTTGGCTATATGTTAACCACACTTGTATTGTTGTGACCAAATGCCTTAAAGAGACAGTTTATGGAAGGAAAGGTCTGTTTTGATTTCCGATGTCAGAGGGATTTCAGTCTGTTATGGAGGAGGAGGTGGGTTGGACAGCTCTGTCCGTGGTGGTAGGGGTGTGAGGTGGAGAGGATATTCATACTGGGACAGACCAGGAATCATAGCAGGTCAGCATCTTCAAAGGCCCATCCCAGTAACCCACATCAGTCAGGTTCCTATAGAGCACAGTTTTCAAAGTAGCTTCATAAGCCAGGGACTGGCGGTTCAAAGCATGAGCCTTTGGGGGACATTTCTGGGCAAATCACTAACCAATTTACTACCTTCTGAAAATTTCCTCGTCTGTAAAATAGGGATTAGATAATATCCAGCCTACAGGTTGTTTGTGAGAATTCAAGTACACTTGAGGTACTGAAGGTACTGTGAACTGGAAGAGGAAGCTGTTGGCTGACATCTGGATCCTGGGCTTCCTAGAGAAAGCAGAACATTAAGCTCCCAGTCAAGGGCTGCTCTCTATGCAGGAGATGCAGCTGAGAATCTCGGAGCAGCACTCGTAGGTTCTTCTGAAGGTCTGGAGTTCTTGGTTTTACAGGGACTATGTAGAGACCCGGATCTGAGCTGGTCTTAGGCCAGTGTTGAGATCCCCACAGGAGGAGATTCCACAGTGCTTTAAAAACAAAGGGTCCCCACCCCAGAATCTTTGGAGAAGAGAAAACCCTCCCTGATATTTGGCTCTGGTGGTCATTTAAAGATTCTGTGTACTGAAAGAACATTCATGCCAAGAAAGAAGAGTAATGATGTACTGGGGTGGGGGAGGGGTGGTGAAGGAAGTTCTGAAGACAAGGTAAAGTTTGTTTTTCAAGAGGAAAGCCTTTTGTCCAGTGCATTTCAACTCATATTTATTATATATTTATTATATGTGAGGTGCAGTGTCAGGGAAGTGAAACATCGTCCCTGTTTCAGGGAGAGAGGGTGGAGGGGAGTTCTAAGCATCCTGAGTATTCACTGTGTGCCCTGTATCATTCTCTAGTGTGTGTCTCAGTAGCATTGACGGTTGGACCTTTCAAGTCTATTTACAGATTAAGAACACTTGAACTCTGAGAGGCTGGTATTACAGCCAACCTCATATGATTATTAAATAGGGATTTTGGATTTGAACACAGATATTTTGATTGTCACATGTACCCTGTTTCCATGTCTTTGAGGTGTGGATACTTGTAGCGTAGAACAGATCCGCTATCTCCAAACACCAGCCATCTGTCTAACAGGAGAGTTCTATAGACTGTGGGAAAGTGCCACAGATGCATGCAAGGATAGAAAGCATGAATTCCCAGGAAGTTGGAGGGTGAAGGGCAGAGAGGACACGGCCTCCTTCTCAGGCAGATTGGGAGCCCTCTGGACTGATTATGGAAAATGTGTACCACAGTTCAACATAGATAGCAAACGTTTGTTTAGCCAGTAAGGGGCTTGGGCAGGATTTTGTCTACTTCTAAAGCCCTTGTGTTCTTGCCCCATGGCATCCTTTCTTGATGTCATCTGGATATAGGAAGTGGTTGTGCTGTCCCTACATGGAAGGTGAGACAGACATGGAGATAATTTCTCTGGCATCTTTCCCTCTAGCCCCAAATCCAGACTTTGGACTGAAGGAGGGGACCAACCACTCAGGTATGGTGCTCCAGTGAGCCTTCATTAGTGGCCATGAACTGTAGCCTTCCAAGGCCATTCCAATGGTCAGCACATCCCGCTTCCCCCTTCATTCACTAACCATACTGTTTGCTGTTACTGTGAGCTGAATATTCTGGTAGTTCCACTGGAGAGACGAATTTGGTCACTGCACTATAGAATTTTTCAAGCGGTAGATTTGTGGCAGTGCTTGCTAACTGACCAGCAAATCTGTTGTCATCCCTTCTTGAACACCTGTCATTTACAGCTCTCTCCTAGTTAAGTGAAGCCATGTCACTAAATACTAGCCAATAGGATTAGATCGGGAGGACCCAGTGCCACTTGCAAGATTCATTAAGACCTTTTGGGGCAGGTTGCTATGGTAACTTGAGACATTATGCGTGGGAGTTGCCACCTGATGGAAGGAACCTGAGAGCTTCCCTTCTTTACTGCTTTGTGGTTGAAGCCACCTGCTGGTCCACACTGGCTTAGATTTTATTATTGTAAACCAGAAACAAGTGTTTATTGTTAAGGCTCAGATTAGGGTGTTCCGGCTATAGCTACTAAGACGATCATACCTAATCAAATGCTATAAACCACAGCATGTCTCAAGACTAACCTAGTGAGTGCATCAGGAACAGCACCTTTCGATAGGATAAATGAAGCAACTTAGTTTTGGTCTGAGTATCTCCTATGGAACTTAGAGAACCTTTCTATAAATTAAACTTCTTCCTGAATTACTTCTGACAGATCCTGGGGTGCTCATCACTGTGGAAGATCTAGAAGAATTGTGATTGGCTCTGGGGTAGTTCACTTTTAGGTAGGGGCAATAAAACAGACCACTGTAGCATAATTACACAACCACTAAGTATAGAATTTGCTGTGATGAAACGTAGCATCCCAAGAAGGGAGAGGGACTTGGGGAGGATGTGGGCCGTGCTGTGGGAGCTCCGGGATGGTGAGGGTGGTCTAGGGCATGAAAGATGAAGAGATGGAAAAGGAGGAGCAGCGTGGGACATAGTCCTGCAGCTGGCTGCTCTGCTCTGCAGGACTCATTCACAGCTGTTCTGGGTTCTTAGATGGGAATTAGCCATGGAATAAAACAGTCCTCTAGGCAATGGCTAGTGAAGACAAAGCTTTGAGTGGCACCGGGTACCTGGAAGCAGAGAGGGAAGAGAGAGACAGGGTTTTACTTGTATAACCATTTCCTACCTTCTGCCAACGGTGCCCCCAGAGACTTATAGATGCCTCTGACATGCAGCTCACATGTAATTGTGGCTCTTTGCCTTGGCTGCAGTGGTTTGTTTTGCAGTACATGCTGCTAAGCGTTAGTCTCATTTTACCTACTTGACAAAAATCCTGGAGTGGGGGGCAGTTGTAGTAGTCTGCACATCTAAAATGCTGCTTTGCAAGTATTTGTGGGTGTTCGTTTTGCTGTTAGGGATTGAACTCAGAGCCTTGAGCTTGTTACTCACTGGGTACTCTCCTAGTGAGCTGCACCTCAGACCTCTGGGTTCTGCTAGTATTTTAACTTATATGGTTTTTGGGGAACCCTCTGAAAGAAGCAGTGATTTGTTACTCTCGTTGAATTGAGTTGTCATTCTCCATAGAATTGTTATTTTCTACATAAGGAAACTGAGGCACAAAGACTGTCTTGTGTGCTTGTAGCAAATCAAGTAAGAGAATCAGGACTTGAACTTGGATATCTAGAAGCTGGGGCTTTGTTCTTAACCGTGATGCCTCTATAGCTCTGCTTTTCCCATCCCCCAAGCTCTATTTCATGATTAAAGTTCTACATAAGATCCTAGCCAAATAGCTGAGTGCAAATAATTATAATTAAATCTCTTAATTTGAATAGAGTATTGAGGCTTAAGGAATTATTTCATATGCAATATTAACTTTAATTTTCCAACTAATCTAATGAAATAGTTTTTTTTTCTCTCTCTCTCTCTTCGGCCTTCTGTTTTTAAGCCAGGCAAGTAAGGTTGGCAGTTTACCCAAGGTCACTCTGTAGGTGGCAGGGTCTGTCTGAAATATAGACCTTCTCCTTAAATCTCATGGGATGTTTGGCTCTGAAGGATTACTTGTGTTTATAATTCATGCCTCTGCTACATGACAGGTTTCACAGTTGTTGACCCAGGAAGCAAATTTGCCCGATTCTCACTTGTCCCATCAACACGACCCTCAAATCAGCCATCATTGTAAGAAACAGTCTGGAAGTATTTGTCCGTGTGGTTTGGAACTGGCACTCCTGTAACCTAAGAATGTTCCTGAGCAAATAGACTGGGAGAAGTTACTTCAAAGCAAGGACTATCCTAAGGGGCTGGTGACGGCAGCTGGTAGATCAGACATGAAGAACGGACCTTTGGCATTCCATGGGGCTTGGTATAGAGCATAGCTTTCCTTTTCCCATCCGGTCAGCAGCTCTGTGGCCTCTGTAAGATTTTTTTTCTTACTTGTTGAATGAGAGGCATAATGGGCTAAGTGCACTTTGGGAGTCTGGGCAAGATGCTGGCGAGTGCTGGGCCTAGTGCCTGGCTCACTGGTTCACGGTTGGTATGGAATTTGAAGCCACATCCCTGAGAGAAACTCTCTCAGTGACTTTCACAAGACAGAATGGACAAAATGTTTAGGACTCAGACTTGGTTAGGCTTGCTTGTGTGATGTAGTTAGTCACTCACCTTGGAGGGAGACTCTTGGATCTACAAGTCTTAGGTTATAATTACGTTTGCATTTCTCAAGGACACGGATGTGGGGTAAAAATAGACCCTGTTTTGTCAAACCCAAGACATTCTTGAAAGGCTCTTATCTGTTCTTCACGGGAAATCGACACTGCTTCCGGATGGGATTAGACAAGAGGAATGAAAACAGTCTGTTGTACGCTTTCTCCACATGAGCGATGATATCCCCACCGCTTGGATTTCATTCCAGCCCAGTGTTGCTTTTTTTTTTTAATGTAATGTTTCCATCCCCTGGAGGAGAGGGGAGTGGTGGTTTTCCTTCATTCTATTAGAACCTTCGTTATGATGATGGAAAGACCTGCCTGCAAGTACAGACCCCAAGGAATTAGTGCTTGCCTTGGTTCAGAGGGCTGCTGTATGGGAACTTGCCTGTTCAACATCAGCTTATGGGTGGCAGACACCTAGCAGCGGCAGGCTTTGTGGTATGTGTGGTGGTGATTGTCTCTTTTCTTTATTACGAACATTCTGCTCTACACACCTTATCTGGTGCCTCTAAGCCAAAGGGTGAAGAATTTCCTATGGCTAGGTAATCTTTACTAAGCAGGGCTGAATACTGGGGCCTTAAAGCATAAATCTGATAAGTAGTATCCCATCAGGGACATGAGAGAGGAACTGAGCATGCTCAGTTCACTCTACCCACACTTATACCTAGGCCACAGTCCAGGATAGGTGTACATGCTCCTGCAAGAAGGAGAGAGAGGAGGGGGGGGGTAGAGAGGTCCAGGGAAAGCTCACTAGTCTCCTTCCCTGGAAGAAATTTCCAGGCACAGGTTGGAAAGCATCCCTCCTTCTACAAGCTGTAGATTGATTTCTTAAGGACCAGTCCATTAGATCTCAAGGCTGGGTTGTTAAAACAGTAGGTAGGTCAGTCCAAATGTTTTCAAAGAACACTATGTCTTTACCTAAAGACTCAGGTTTAGAGAGTTCTTTAACTAATGTGGGATGTACGTTGTAGTGGCTTCTGGGTCTCAGAACTAGCACAGCCATCGATCTGCCTGCTCAAGCTAGGGCATTGGTGTGCAGAGGTAAGGGAGGAGGGTGTATGTTCCCTCACCTGCCCAGTGATACCTCCTATGTAAACTACCAGGTCGTCTCAGCTTCCGCTTAGTTAAATATTTGTTTAACAACCAAAGTGAATGCTGGGGAACTACATGGCAATATCTTCCCAGATGGGAAGTTTGCTGTTTTTTGTTAAGGAAGCAAGATTGATTCAGCCAAAATGGTCTCAGGAGACAAAGGCTGGCCTTTGTTCTGGGCTTCTTCCTGGTCTTGCAGCCTTTCAGAATCTCCATTCCAGAGAGTGCACACCTCTTTACTCTCATGGCTTCTGTCGCTCCTCATTGAACTCCTGCTTGTTCTCCAGCCTTCAGTGTGCCCACAGTCAGCATCTGCTTGTCTTTTGTCCTCTTCCCAAGCTCTCACCTGCCATTATCTACAAACCCACCATGTGAGTCCCTTTCACTCAGAAGTGGCTCAGGATCCTGATTTAACTCTTCGCAGTATGAATCCCAGTTGTTTATTGAGCATCTGCTCTGAACCTCGGTCTCTGCAAATCATTTCATGTTTCATTTTCAAAAAGATGTTACGTTTTATTTACTTTTATGTGGTGGTGTGAACCTCCTGGGTGTGGAGGTCGAAGGACAAGTCATGGGGAGTAATTTCTCTCTTTCCACTATGTGGGACCTGGGGATCCAATTCTATTTGTTAGGTTTAGTGACAGACACCTTTACTGACAAAACCATGCTGTTGGGTCTGAATTTTGTATTTTGTAGTATTTCTTTTTTGTTTTTCTAGAATGATTGCCCTAACCCCATTCCTACCCCTCACTCTGTCCTGAGAAATGTTTTTTCATCCACTTACAAGGGGAACTCTTCTGGTTTTATTGTGAAGTGTTTGCAATCTAGCCCTCAACCTGCTAAGCCCAACTACAGGGGAGAGTCACAGATTTACTCAGGATTTAGGGACAGGCTTTCTTGAGTAGGGAAGCTGAAGATGTTCTTGGGTCTATCCATGCCCAGAGAAAGCAGGCAATATGTAGAAAAGACTCGATCAAGTAACAGGCCTTGCTCAGGGGTGGAAAAGGCTGTCCTATGCTCTCTCTGGTTTTTTTCCTTCCCATGAGGTCTCTGACTCGAGCAAGATAGAATGATTCTCATGGTGTTACCGTGTCCTGCTGGGTAGATACCTTACCTTGCCAATCCTCATCCCAAGTAAAGTGTTATTATTATTCTTTAACTTGGAGAGCTTGTTGGGTTTTTTTTCCAATGAGAATTTGTATAGGGCAATTACAAGCCAATGCGGTACTGTGTAATCAAAATACAACCGTCAAGAGTCCCACCACTTAGCGACTACATCCACTGTGCTTATGTATTTATGGAAGGAGGTTGTGTCTGTATTCCTAAAAGAACATGAAGAAGAACTTCCCCGGGATCCTATCCAGTGCTTTTACCTCTACCCACTTCTTTGTGGCAAGGACCGGGTCCTACATCCATTAACCATTTGGTCCATTTTACTCAAGGGGGGATTGCTAGTTCCATGTTGAGAGCATTGTGCATTAATATAATTATGTGCCTTAAAAAAAGGCAGTAAGTTTTCTGGGCAAAGGAGAAAAAATTCTTGTAGAGGTGGAGCTTAAGAGTAGCTTCTCCCATGACTGTGACAGAACACCTGAGACAGGATAAGTTATGAAACAGTTTATTTACCATACAGTCTGGAAGTTGGAAATCTAAGACCAGGTGAATGCTTGAGAGTCATGTTGCAATCTTAGAGAAGACTATCAAGCCTTAATGACCCTCTAGAAAGTTCCAAAAGCCCCAGTATGGCCATAGTGGCAGATTTCAGTGTTGAGGGAGGGGAGGAAGCTATATTTAGACCGTATCAGGATGCAGTGTAATATAGACAGGTTTCCTTTGTTTCTTGAGCAGGCAGGGCCAGCAAACTTTGCTCTTGGGCCTGGGCACTGCCCAAGACAAGAACTACTCATGTGCCTTTATGAAGATACAAGTCAAAGTGCAACGTCTGTGCAAACCTGGCAAAAAGGGGCAGAGGAAAGGGCAGCTGGTGCCTAGAAAGAATAGGTTCATCTGGAAATGAAGACCAAAAAGTGCAGCTTAAAATACAGTATGGTGACAGGGTGGGCGCCATCACAGATATCAAGGATTTTCTCATGTGACCTGGAGAGCCCATCTCTGGCTGTCTGCTTTCCTTTTCTAGATCTCATCAGGACCTCTTGTACATGGTGTCTCCCTGAGCTGTGCTCTCCCGAGGGACCATCAGTCACAGTCTTCACTCTTGCTCAGGCGCTATATCGCTGACTCTATACACAGCTAGGTTGGGGTTCTCGCTTCCACTCATTGTACTGTAAGGATTGCACAATGTAAGCTGTCAGTAAGTGTTTGCTTGCAGTGCTCCCGTGAGTCCCTCTATCACCACTGGATGCTCACTGGGATGGAGTCTGCTTCTGGATCTCCCCAAGCAGTTCCTGGCTGGGTAGATGGTTGCATGGGCTCTACTGGCTTTCACAAGGCCTCCTTGTGAATAGAGATGAGGATAGTCCAGTTTTCTTGACTGTTCCTACCTAGAAATCAAGAAGGGGTCCTCAAGGCTCCCTTTTTCAAAAGTAGAGGACTCCAACTTAGACCAAGTTAAGCCTACAGTGTCTTTTGTGGGGGAGCCATGGGTAGCTGCTCTCTCATGATGGGAAACATTTCACAACTCTGGGTTTTACTTTGTAAGTTAGGCCCATTCTCTTTTTGATTGGCAACAGTTCAGGTTTTCTGTCTCCGTCCTTTTTGTTAAGAAAAGAACAATCTTGGTGTCATAAGGAGAACACACAGATAAAGTAAAAGTAATCCGTTAAGACTTCTTCTTGTAAAAAGGCTACACTAGAACCATACTTGGCTAGTGAGTATAGTTGATCAAAATGGCCTGTCTTTTATCACTGACCATTAAGATGCATTTCATCTTATTGGTTGGAGCTTGACTCTGCAGTCTGACATGATTGGCTAGTTGGTGCAAATATAGAAGAGGAGGAGGACTCAGGGGAAACTGCTGGGTTAACATCCTTTGACAAATCCCCCGACATTTCTCACTTCCTTTTCTTTTGGCAGTGTACTGTTTGTGCACTCTCCACAGAGAAGATGTCAGGAGCCCAGAGCTCCACTGCTGTTCTCCTTCCCTTGAGGAATTTTGAAAGAAGTTCATTGTGATGGTGGGTGTTAATTGTTAACATGACAAACACCCTGAATCACCTGTGAGATCAGCTCTGAGCATGTCTATGGTGGATTATTTTGATATTCTAATTATGGAAGGACATCTTGCCCACTATGTGTGGCACCATTCCTGGTGGGATCCTGGATGCATAAGTAAAGGAAAGGAACTGGGCAGCAGTACATACGCATTGCTCTCTGCTTCGTGACTGTGACTTGCTTCAAGCCCCTGCTACCTTAACTTACCCATCATGATGGACTTTCTCTATGAGTTATGAGTGAGAACAAACCATTCTTCACCAATGTCGCTTTTGTCAGGATATTTTTATCACAGAAAAACAAAAACAAAAACAAAGAAAGACATGGCCTTTACTATGAAAAATCTCCCCTGGAGAGCAATTTCTTTTTCTTCTTTATCTTTCCAAGGAGAAGGAATTATCCAAGATTTGAATTAGCAAGTCATCTGTGTGCTAAAGTACCCAGAAAGGGACTTCTTTAGACTCTCTAGGACCATCTGTGCCAGGCAGAGCACCTTTTATTCTTGAAAGAGAGAGAAATGGGGCATAGCCAAGCTTCTGTTGGGTCCTTGCTGGTTTCTTGGGGGCTGAGACTGTTTGAGATTTTGATGTGGTTAGCGTGGTGTTTGCTCAGCAGCTACATCAAGGCAGCTGAGGGCACAAGACCTTTTGCCAACATCTCTAAGTCTGGCCTTGTAAGGAGTACGAAAGAGATGCTAGGATGCAGCAGAGCAGGGTGTGGGTACTGGGAAGTGTATGTAGTAGGACAGAGGACCAGGGAAGCTTCTCAAGGGAGGCTGTGCTGCAGAAAGTGTGTCTGAGAGATGCTCTCACCACAGTTCCTTAGGCACTGAGCACAGGAGCTCATCTGCTACCTGCTCTGCTTGATTTTAAGACATAACCCAGGTCAAGCTCTATAAGCCATCAGTCCCAAAACAAGTCAGAGCCAAGGCACCAAACATTATTGTTGGATGCAGATAGAAGGGGATCTGGGCCTAAGCCTAGCAGTTGTCTCCCCACTGAGCCAGTCTGTTGTTTCTGGTGGTCCTGGAGAGTGAGTTGACTTAGTTTCTCTATTTCTTCAGAGGAAACTATAACATGAAGACTATTATGGAAAGTTAAGGACAACTTAAAAGGCTTATTTGTGATGAAAAATCAGGGAGCAGGGAACATTTTATCTTTGTCTCTTGGTGAGAGGACTCCCCTGGCTCCCTTTACTCACTGATACAACAGGCATCGCTCTAAATACTGAGAGAATAGCTGTGAGTGAGCAAGGATGCCTCATAGGTATGGTGTGTGTGTGTGTGTGTGTGTGTGTGTGTGTGTGTGTGTGTGTCAGAAAATAAATTCACACTCTTCACAAAATGTCAAGTGCCAAGGAATAAAATTGTAGAACAAAAGGGTTTATGCACGTGATGTGATGGGATGGGATGGGTGTTATCACATTGTGTGGTTGGGAAAACTTCTAGCTGAAAAGACTGAAACAGAGGACTAGCTCAATCATGGGGTGGCCTCTGTGTCAGGCCTTGAAGCTGAGTGCTTTCTCAGTTCATGGTACAGCAGCAAACTGCTCCTACAGGCAATAGTTACAATTATGTAACTGTGTTGTGTGCCTGTTGGTATTCTTGTGTCTGTCTTTACAACACTGTTAGGCTGGAAAAAATGGCTCAGTGGTTAAGAACACTGGCTGTTCTTCCAAAGGACCTGGGTTCAATTCCCAGCATCTATATCGGAACTTACACTTGTCTCTAACTCCAATTCTAAGGGCTGATGGCCCTTTCCTGGGCTCTGTGGGCATCAAACATGCACATGGTGTATAGACATATATGTAGGCAAAATACACATAATACATAAAGTAAAATGAAAGAATGTGATTAGGTAGGGCCTATTATTATACCCATTTTACAGATGAAGAAATGGAGAGTGCCTCAGCAAAAAGCTAAGCAAATAGGCAGAGGGAGCAGTCTGTGAATGTTAAATGAGGCAGTCCTGCACAGAGGAAAAGAAAAAGAACTTTGTCTAGGTCTGGCTTGTTACTCATCTGCTGTGTAATCCTGGACAGATATGCAATACCTCTGTTTCCTGAGTTTTAAAACTGTGTCTAGTATATAAAAACCCCAGGTAAAGGCACTGCAGACTATATGGCACCATGAAAGTGTCAGTTAACTACTACTGGTACATTTACATCAGTTATCAGCCCGCCCTTCTGGAAAAGAGATGATGAGAAAAAAATACGTTTGAGTCTTAACAAAGCTTCCCCTGTTTGCCCGGAGCTTCATTCTCTACTAATGTCCCTGACTGAGTTCAGCACAAGTGTCCAGTTGAATTGGAAGCATCCCTGTGAAAGACAGACCTGTGAGAGAAAGTTGATCCCCAGGACTCTTGGAATTCTAAGGAATTCCTTGGAGGTTCCAGAACTCCAACTCCTCTCAGGCCCACGCTCTCAGGGGAGCTTTTTCTAATTTCATGTTGTGCTCATGACAGGTATCAAGGAAAGTCCAACTCTCCCCACCCTAGGGTCCCCTTTAAAATCTCTGCATTTGTTGCAGGGTACCAAATGGCCCATTCCATATCTAGATGCCACATACAAAGCTAGGTTCTGGGAACCCAAGGATCCAGGTTCTAAGGATGGAAGTCTGGTGCTTGCTCTATCCTAGGAATGCCATTGGGAGGTGCTCAGAATTCAGGTTTAAATCTCAGTGTTTGCTGATGCCTCCTAGAACCTTCAACGAGTCCACAGAAGCAGCAGATACCTCATTTACTAATGAGTGGTGTGCATGGTCGTCCAGTTGACACTGTATCTGAGGATGGTGCTATCCTATGTGCACTTTGTTTCCCATGTGTCAGGGCCTCTCAGGGTAAGATGCATCTTGGATAGGCTGCAATTTCCCCTCAGAACTGGCGAGCAGCCTGCCTGGGTCTGTGGTCCATGTCCCAGGAAGCTGTCCTCTGTAGCAGAATCTGGGCTCTATCTCCTGCACCTTAGAGTTATGCAGAGCTGCCCCGCTGCAGTCAGGCAATGCTAGTGACTGGGTGCTCTGAAACCAGAAGAGGAACAGTACCCAATTCACTCTCAAGAAAGGCTTCATCCTTCTCATTGCCTTTCTGCGCCAAAGTGGCCCCTGAGTGAGTGATCTGGCTGAAGTCATGGTTCTGACACTGGTACCAGCTGAGCCCATTCAGCTACCTGTGGCCTTGAGAAAAGAACCTTGAATGTTCCCCACCCACACAAATTAGGGTGCTGACCATCTGTGCATTACCATCTCTGGACAGAAGAAGATGATTCTTAGAGAACACTGGAGACTGTCAACCTATGGTCAAGGGATCAGTGGCACTAATGTCACACTAGTATGATGGAGAGAAATAGGAGGCTCCATGGGCTCAAGGTCAGCCTAGACTAAATAGTGAATCTCACAGGAACTGGCTTTCTGGCCTCAGTCACAGAGAAGCCAGCTTCCTTTTCTCGGTGGTGTGTCTGATTATGTTGGCCAGATGCTATGGAGAAGCTGGATTGCCAAGGAATCGTTGTCAAGGCTTGAAGGACTTCTTTCAACCAATTTCTGTGCCACTAGTGATGGAACCACACCTACACCTGACTGAATATCCTCATCTATAACTGACCTAGAATTTTGTTTTATTCTCTCTCTCTCTCTCTCTCTCTCTCTCTCATCTACCTACCTACCTACCTATGGAGCAGGGAACAAGTTGAGGCAGAGGGAACAGTGTTGTGTAGTGATAGCAGCTAGCAGTTTGTTAAGATGCCAACCAACTGTCAGCTGAGAGGGCCCTCTGGCCTCTGAGCTGTGCTGGCTTCCTCAGGAAGGGGAGAAATGAGCTTTTGCTTCTGGTTAACTGTCCATTCCTTTAGAGTCCTAGCTGTAAGATCCACACTGGAAGCACTATGTTTAACCTGCCGGTTCTAACAGTAGAACAGGACAGGAGGCCGAGCAGCTGCCTCTTCTTCATGCTGTATGGCTTGTCATCCTTTAAAAGGAAGTTCCTGTCTACAACCTGGAAAGCTTGTGGCTCAGTGCCGGATAGACAGTGGGTGGGGAGCAGCTGTGGGCCTGCCGTCTTCTTGGATCTGAGGTGAAGCACTTTATGGAGTGTGCTCTCTTGATCTCTCAAGACTGAAAATATAGTTCCAAGCCACCGAAGCCCTTTGAGGCTTCCTGGTGGCAAGAATAAGGAGGCTTTGCATCCTGTCCCAACACTTAGAGTGCAGAGTGTCACCCTTTAAACACTTCACAGGCCCAGTGGGCAAGCACAAAGGGTGTTCAGGAATGTGACACACCCTGCCGACTCTTATCTCCTCTCAATATTGGTTTAGAATGACAGCTTGTTTTGTCTGCCCAAATTAATTCTTAATTTAGGAAATGCCTTTAGGAAAAACTTAGAATATAAGTACTCAAAGTTTTGAAGATAGGAAGTGGCTGACCAGCAAACCATCTTCATTTAGATAAAAACAAAATGTTATTTGTGGTACCTATCAGATTCCCTTATTTTATTTTGTGTACTGTTTTTTGTTTGTAAACATCTGTGTTGGAAAGTAGAGCCTAACATTTAGCTAGCCCCCTGCCTTCTCCCTGTGTGATTTTTAAGTGCATGTCCATGTTTGTATATGTGTGTAATATTATTTTTGATTTGAAAGGAAAATTACAAATATTAAATTAGTCTTTGCTTATTTCTCCCTTTGGAGGGAGAAGGACATCGGCACACAGCAGGAAGAACGCTGGACAGGAAGGAGGTCAGCAGGCTCTTGATTTTCATCTAGTCTTATTTTTAGCTAGTTGTGGGACTCCAGGCAAAACGCATGCCTTCTCTGATCCTCAAGTTCTTGTCCATAGAGCAGTGGGCTGGGCAAGCTGGGTGGACCAAGGAACTAGGTGTTAGCTTGAAGCCTCCAGAAGGGTAGTGACCGACTCCTCTCAAGGTCTACTAGGGCAGAGTCTGATTTAACAAGGGCCTCAGGAGCTCTGTGTGGTGTCCACAGGTCAGAACACCTGGCTGGCTGAGGGGGCAGGACTAGGCCAAGGTCAATGTTGGACTTGATTTTGTTTGTCTTGGCTCCTTCCACCTGAAGTTTGGCTTGATTTCCTGCTGAGTGTAAGAAGCTCTTCTGTGAAAGCAGAGCAGGGGCTCACTAGCACTGTACCCCCAGTTACTGTGAGGAGCCCCATCTGTAAGAAGAGTTTGATTGCATAGTCAATCAAATCTCAGAGCCTCAGATTTATTTTTTTGTGATTGTTTATCTTTTATACTAAGGTTTGCACATTAGGTTTAGCTGGCAATTTTGTTTTAGAGTCAGATGGCCCTTGCCTTCTCTTCCTCTATCATTTCTATGGAAAGAGTGGCTTTTCGGAGCAGAGACCATCACATTCTACCCACTGAGTCATAGACCTCTGAAGCCTGGAAACCATACAATGGAGAGTGGTGGCCCTTGAGGCAGCTTCTGCTTTCGTGTTCCACATGTGCATACTCTTGAGACTGTAAGTTGTCTTCTTGCCACTGGGTCTCCTGGGTCTCCTGTCCCCTAGAAAATAAAAAATGGAGAGGCATTTCCCACCAGAGAAGTGGGAACACGGATTAGTGCCAGGGTCGCCTTTAAGAATGGGCACTGATCCTCTTGGTCTTAGGTCATCTGTTGGTTTAATGGTTGACTGTTGCTGTCTGGGAATTCCACTACTGTTTTGAATACAGGAACCTCCATTTTTACTTTACATGAGTAAAGCTAATGGAGCTAGAATTATCTAGATTCAGAAGCAAGAGTCCCCGAGCGGATAGCCATCTGTGGGGGCTGCAGATGAGGAGACTCAGCCTGGCGACCTTGTAGTGTGTCTTAGTACTATTCACAGGCTTAAGCCAGGCTGGATGTGACTGGCCACTGTGTGCTGTAGATGGAAGGAGAGCGGGGTGACTTTCTGATCTATCAGTTGGTCCTGAGCTTATAGACAATCCATTGATCTCTCTCAGTGTCTTCTTTCCATCCAGCACAAAGTAGGTCCTCAGAGCATTTCGATTTACTTTCTTACTGCCTCATGACAAGCTACCAGTAAATAACTGTGAGGAAGCAGCCACAGGTTTTCAGGAAAGATGTGCTACAAACCTTTCTAGTTTTAGTGTGGCTACCAACCTCACCCAGACTCTCCAGGGGCCTTGTGGTAATTTCTCTGCCTCTCTCAGCTCCATCACTGAAAACATGGGACTTAGACACATGGACTTTATGTTTCTGAGTCTCATCTCTAAAAAGGGATGAGCACAGCTCCTTGGAAAGTAGGGAGGGGTTTAAGATTTGCCATCTTTAGGTTTGCTGGCTGAATCTCTGGGATAAACCAACAATAGATGGTGCATAGAAGAAAACACATGTTTACTGTTTATGTAATTAAGAGCCAGGCCTCTGAAGTGCGCATGTCAGGGCTTCTGGGAGGTAGGGGCAATGTATGGGAGGAGTGAGGGGCCAGATGGTGGGAGTGGAGGGTGTTGTCGATGCAGATGAACTTTGAGGTCATGTCTCAGAAGAGCCTGTCGAGTCTGAACAATCTCTGCGTGGATTTGGGGTCAGACACCAAGTTTGTCTTCCCATGATATGAGTGAGCTTTCTTGTGTCTTTAGGCAGCTGAGTAGCATCTGGACACATCTCTGAGTATACCACTCTTTGCTAACACAGGGGCAGTTTTCTCTAACAAAAGGGCAGCTTTTCAGAGCCATCCCTACACCTGAAAAAAATCTCCCAGTATGCCAAAGACATATATTTTGAGGTATATATTTTAATTTTCCAGCAAAGACTGCTGGGAAAATTAGTGATAAAAAACATGGAAAATCCCCAGAGTAATGGTGATTGCTACATCATGTTAAATTGCTAGTGGCTTTTCTTATTATAAAGTTGATGTGTACACAGCTTCCATCACATCCTTTCCTTTCCTTGTAAAATTCTTCAATGGTTTGTGTTTGTCAGCTTTCTGTCACTACAAGGAATATACTTGAGACAACGAACTTCTTAAGAGAAAAGGTTTAGTTTGTGCTATGACTGTAGAGATTCCAGTCTGCTAGGTTGGCCACGTTGCTTTGTGCACAGTAGCCCAGCATAGAGTATGTGGGAGGAGAGCACATTTTATGGCCTAGCCGCATAAGAGAACAGGAAAGGGGGCTGGCACCCCACTGTCCCCTTTGAGGGCACACCCTCTTCCCATCAGGCTCTGTTTTCTAAAGGTTCCTCATCTACCCAGCAGTGTCACTCCAGGACCATTTAACATGTGATATTTTAGGGGACATTCAAGAGCCAAAATGACAGGGCTCCACATTCACAGCTATGCAAGATGAGGCTGTCTAGGATCTAGCCATGGTCTACATAGGCTTTAATCACTAGGTTTTAAAACCCTTCTACAACACTGGTTGTGGTTTAAATTTTATGGAGACAGTCTTACTATGTAGTCTTGGCTGTCCTAGGACTTGCAGTGTAGACCAGGCTTGCCTCAAACTCACAGACATCCCCTTGCCACTGTCTCCAAGTGTTGGAGTTATTTCAAACATGGAGGCATGACTACTACACATGCCTTGTTTTTCTTACACTTATTTTTGTTTATTTTTTGATGTGTGTGTGCGCGCACGCGTGCTCGCAAGCACCTACTATATAATGAGTGTGGAGGTCAAAAGGCATCTCCTTCTGCTGCATAGGTCCCAGAAATGAGCTTAGGTTGCCAGGCTTGGAGGTTAGTGCTTTTTGCCAACTGAGCTATCCTGTTAGCCTGTGGTTTGAATGTGCTTTGAATGCTTCATTGCCTTGTTCCTAAAGCATCAGAGACGTCTCCGTGTCATCACTGATGTGCCCAGCATAGTGCCTGGTGGACAGTGTGTGGCTTTAGTTACTACCACAGGAGGTTTCCGGAATATGAGACAGCTTTGCTGTTTTCCATGTGTTTATACCTCTTTGCTTCTTCAAGTTAGAAATGGATTATGGTTTTGCACTGAGTCAGGGGAAAAAAAACCAACAAAACCAACCAACCACCGGTTCTTTCATCTGTTCTTTGTTTTTCTGTTTATGTTTTTGGATAGCCAGTCTCTCAGCTGGGTTTTTTTCTTTCTTTTTTTCATATTGGTCAGGGAAGGATTGGGGTTTAATTTGCCTTTATAATCTCAGTGCTCAGCATGTTAAGCCCCTGCAGAAAAAAAGAGGCATTCACTAAATATTTGTCCAATCAATGGATATTGGAAGGATCAACTTTTTATGGCAGACAAGGGAGGCAGTGGGAGCTGCCTTTTGACTGGAAAGACATTGTTTATTAGATCTGTATGGCTCATTTAGAAAGTATGCAGTTGGATATCTTTTATGGTCAAAGAAGAAAATCAGTATCAAATGCTTAATTAAAAGCAGAGGCCAACATTTCCCCTTGTAATAAAGACAGGATTGTGAATATTTTCCTTTCCTTGGCCCAGGAGATGGGCAAGCAGCCAGGCCAAAAATCAGGGGACACTGTAGAGACAGATAAGAGGGGCTGACTTACACGCATGCGTTGCTCAGTGTTGAATGTAGGAGAGATATTCTAGGACAGTGCCACCTCTCTTCAGATATCTGTTTCCTGTGGCTGATGAGACCACTGCTATGTGACCTTATTACAATTCAGGCATGTTCTGTCACATGGGGAGTGAGTTTTGCATTAGCAGTTAAGGGCTCCAAGGGCCTTTGGACTTTCTCTTCTTGGTGCTCTATTGCCTAGCATAGAAGAGTCTTTTAGTCAATGTGATGCCCAGAAGTCTTTTTGGCACCAGCAGCACTGATCTACCCCAAATCTGAAATGGCTGAGGACCAGGAGCTGGGAATACAGTAATGGCCATGATGGTGACCTCGGCCACATCAGTGCAGGGCTGTGCTTTGTCAGTGTCAGCAGGCCATTTCACCTGTATCACCTGGAGTTCCCTAGAGACATACCAGCAGACCTGTCCAGACACACTGAGTCACACAGGAGGCATGGCTTACTCACTTGCTCTTGAAAGAGCAAAAACCTGAACCTTGAAGCAAGATAATTTGGATTTTTACCATTCTAGCATGTAGAATGGCTACTGCTCCATCCTTGAATCCCAGACCTGCCCAGAAGAAAATGTGACTCAAAGATTTTTTTTTGATCTTAGATGTACTTTTTCCTTCTCCATTTATAAAATGTATATTTTGCTGTTTTTTTTTCCTCTTTTTATTTTAGGATGAGGAATGAACAAAGTGAGTATAATGTTTTTAGCATATAATAGGATCTTTTTAAAAAAAAGACCTATTTCATTCTGTCTGTCTGTCTGTCTGTCTGTCTGTCTGTCTGTCTGCCTCTCTCTCTCTCTCTGTGTGTGTGCGTGTGCGTGTGCGTGTGTGTGTGCGTGTGTGTGTGTGTGTGTGTGTGTGTGTGTGTGTATGTGTGTGTATGTGTGTGTATGTGTAGGTATGCACATGCACGCCTGTGCACGCATGCATGCATGTGAATGCATGTGAGTGCAAGTGCCCACAGAAACCAGAGGCAACAGATGCTGCCGCAGCTGGAGTTACAGACAGATGTCTCGAGCTGTCTATGATGTCTCGAGCCTACTGATGTGGGTGCTAAGAACCCAGCTGGGGTTCTCAGCCAGAGCTGTCCATGCTCTCCACTGCTGCTGCACATGTACAGCTTCTACTGTAGGGTCTTCACATTACTTCATTAATTACTGTTGCATCTGAGCCGCGGTGTAGATGCCTACTTACCACAGCAGAATTACTGCACCTTAAAAAACAATCTTGTGATTTTGTGTTGATATATGTATTTCATTTGATTTAGTGAATAGCCTTGTAGAATCACTGGCTTTTGAACTGTACTACTCTTTTGAAACTTTCACTCTTTTCATTTTAAGTACGTTAACAATATTTGTTTATTTTCATTCATGTATATAAGTGTTTAGCCTGCATATGTGCCCAGTACCCATGGAGGCCAGAAGAGGGCATCAGATCTCCTGGAACTGAAGTTACGGATGATGGTGAGCCACCAAGTGGGTGCTGGGAATTGAACCAGGGTCTCCTTCAATAGCAGTAAGTTCTCTTAACCACTGAGCCTTCACTTCACCCAGCTTTAACATAATTTCTGTGTCCATGTGTGGTGTGTGTGTGTGCGCATGTGCACACGTGTACATGCATACAACTTACAGGAGTCAGTTATCTCTTCTACCATGTAGGTCTGAGGATTGAACTGAGGTTGTCAAGGTGACAGTAAGCACCTTTACCCCCATGAAGAATCTCAAGATATTTTTTTGTACTTTGCTTTCCATTCGTGTAATGTGAGATGATTCAGTCTTTGATGAGAGGAACTAAATCCTGAAAGGAGATGGTGATGTTTCATAGTGTTACATCATCTCATAAGGGCTGCTTGAACACAGCTACTGTGATAGCAATGCTGCATTAACCTCGATGGGTGTGACTAACAGCAGAGTAGGTGACACAGTGTGGATACACTGGACAAAGGGGAGGTTCTCAACCTATGTGGGCCAGAATGGGAAATCGTGAAATCTTCTAATGATGCTCCAGTGGTACACATTTAAAACTTATGAATTATTTCTGAAATTTCATTGAGTATTTTCAGAGCTTGGTTGACTCTGGATAATGGACGCCACGGGTAGAAGGAAGGAACTACTATAATTTGAAATTCTCTAGTAACCAAAAAATTTTAAGTATACAAAAATAAAGTTAATTTTACAGTGTTAGGTTAATATGCATTTAGTATAACTTCTTGGCTGAAATATTTTGTATTCTCTTTTTGGATTAAGTCCAAGCCAGAGCCTACTTCACATTATAGCTTAGCTCACTCTAGCCATATGTGAGGTACTTGAGTTAGGTCTTCTGGGCAGCCTGCCTGTAGACTTTGAGGAGGATGGCTGTACTATGCTTGGGAGTGAACCTGTAACCACTGCAGATTTCAGTGGCTTGAGTGACTCCAAAGAATTAACAGTATCTCCATTTGACTGTATTTCAGAATGCAGAGTAGGGGATGAGGTATATCATTAAAAAAAAAAACTCCATCAAAAGAATTAACAAAAAAAGAGCTTCAAGTATCAGCAACCTGGTTCAGTGAGTGGAAGTGCTTGCCGCCAAGCCTGATGCCCTGAGTTCAATCGACAGGATGGAAGGACAGAAGTGACTTTCACACATGCCCTTTGGCCTCCACATGTGCAATCTCTCCCAAATAAATAAATGTAAATAAAAAGGGCATAAAAAGAAGATTTGACATATAACTTTGCGGTGACACTACTAGCCATATGTCCCGAGAAATGAAAACATGACTACACCTGAATGTTCACAGTAATGAAATATTGGACATGGGGCTGCTCTTCCAAAAGTACTGAGTTCAATTCCCAGCAACCACATGGTGGCTCTCAACCATCTGTAATGGATGCCCTCTTCTGGTGTGCCTGAAGACAGTGATAATTACTCACATACATAAAAAAAAAATAAATCTTTGAAAAAAAAAAAGAAATATTGGACACACCCCCGCATGTTCTTCAATGGGTGAAGACTAACATATTACCACATCATACTGTGGGAAACTGCCCAGTAGTAAAACATCATTGAACTGTTGAAACACAACAGTTTGATGGTTCTAAAAGGATTATGAGGGGTGTAGAAAAAAGGAATCTCAACAGGTTACATTTATAAAACATTTTCAAAATAACAAAATTAGGTAAGTTTGATGTTCTCCAGGGCCTAAGACTAGGGGGCAGGTGAGGAGGGACCAGCATGAGCCATCTCTGTGATCCCTGTGAAGATGGAGCAATTCTGCCTCTTGGCCCTGAATGGCAGTTACACAAATCTATGTGTAACAAAATTGTACAAAATTGCAGACACGTGGAAATAAGTCATGTCCGACGGGCAACATTTGAATAAGGCATGTAGCCACAGTGATTTGGATTCCCGAATTTTCTGGTGGGTTGTATTTCATGTAAGATGTATCAGTACAAGTCTGTTTGCAAGGTAAGGAGGCACAGTGAACACCTGCCTTCTCCTCCTTGCTGTTGCTCAAGTCTCTGTGGTGGCTCACCTTGAAGCTTTCTGACTCACACCATCTCAGTTTGAGCCCATGATGGGATGGCTAGAGCCTTCGATCTTGCAGGTCTGCTCCCTGCTAAGCTCATTGTCACGTTTTCATATTAACATGTCACTGGCTTCCAGCAGTTGCCTCTCTGTAATGCAGTCAGTCTCCATGAGCATTCTACAGCGAATGAACTTTAATCCTGGGAAGCCCTGATTAAATGGGGGAGGGCTCTCTTCCTCTTTTGAAGCTTCTGCTCTCCATCGGAAAAGTTCACAAGTTAATTAATAGATGAAAGAAAAGGGTCCACATGGAGCCAGAAAGGAGTCAGCCGTGCTGCCAGCCACCTGCAGGCACAGGGCGAAAGGAAAGCAGCACCTGACCAGCAGCCATCAGGAGCTCCAGTGCCAGCCCTTGCCCTGGTTGTGGCTCAGAGGTCAGAGTTCTTCCTTCCAGACCCAATTGGCTGCTGACTCAGGGCAACTTTGAAGCTCAGCCTCTGGCATTCATTTTCTCACCCTTTGAAGGCAGAGATGATAATGTAGGCCTCTCCTTTCTCCAGAAACATGTTGATAGTAGGAGGAATGGGAAAGCCCAAAGAAAGGGTACATGGTACCCTCCAATGCAGCTGTTCGGCTGACCTTGGCCTGCCTTCCTTCCTTCCTTCCTTCCTTCCTTCCTTCCTTCCTTCCTTCCTTCCTTCCTTTCTTCTTTTCATCAAGATCTAACTCTGTAACCTAAACTGGCTTCAAATCCTGATCCTCCTGCCTCAGCCTTGTAAATGCTGGAACAACATTCTTTGACTACCACATCTGACTGACTATAGAGTAATTTTTAATGATTTTTTTTTTTATAATACATCACCTAGATTGCATTTGACAGTTGTGATGGCTAGTATATGCTTGGTCCAGGGAGTGGCACTATTAGGAGGTGTAGCCTTGTTCAAGTAGGCATGTCACTGTGGGCATGAGCTTAAGACCCTCATCCTAGCTGCCTAGAAGTCAACCTTCTCCTAGCAGCCTTCAAATGAAGATGTAGAACTCGAAGCTCCTCCTGCACCATGACTGCCTGGAGGCTGCCATGTTCCCACCTTGATGATAATGGACTGAACTTCTGACCTGTCAGCTATCTCCAATTAAATATTGTCTTATAAGAGTTGCCTTGGTCATGATAAGAGTTGCCTTGGTCATGGTGTCTCTTCATAGCAGTTAAACCCTAACTAAGACAATAGTGCAATGGAAAGATACAGAATTCTGTCTTTTTTTTTTTTTAACGGAGAGAAGAATGATTCTTTTTTGTTACTGTTGTTGTTGTTGTTAAAAAAATGGATTGACTTGTTTTATTAAGGTAATAGCAACATTGCAAAGTGTAACATCTTCCACTAAACCAGTTCTGTAGATGATGTAAGTAAGTAGCATCTCACCACCCTCTTGGAGGCTTAGAGTGACCCTACTGAAGTTTGGAACAATGGTTGATCCAGTAACTCTTCATTTATTATCCATGGACTGTTGGGAGCCGACTTTTAGCAGAAAGTGGCTAGAAAGCAGCTATCAGCTTTGCAGCCATCTCGAGCCATATACCCTGACATGAGACTTGTTTTTCAACAGCCTACAACAGCTGAGCACACTCTGATAAATATCTTGTTTATTCCACATATCTTGTTTTGCTGTTTAGTGCCCACAGCTGCAAGTCGCACGTGGTATCCACGCCTACAAAGTGCATGGTGCATGTGCTATCCACACCATACATGCCTGTAAGGCTTACGTCATATCCACACCTGCAGGACGTGCCTACAAGGCACGTGACAAAGTGTATAAATACCTCGGACTTCCCTTCAAAGAGAGACAATAAGAGGAAGACAATAAGAGACAATAAACAAGACTCGAGACTTGATCAGAACCTCTGTCTTGTCTCCATTCTTCGTATCTCTTCCTCTTTATCCCCACTCTCTCTCTTGCTAGACCCTGACCCGCAGACTGAAGTGGCAGCTTGGGCTGGGACACAGTGGCTGCCAAGCCGGGCAGACAGTGGGTCTCAACAATGGACCACCCTCCTGACTGGACTTTCTATTTTCTTTCACATAGTTTGATTGAACTCCCTGGATGTACTGCTCAGCCACACTTTTTTAGTTCTGAGAATCAAACCCAGCACAGATGCCCTACCAGTGGTTTGTGCCTGGGCCTTTGAACTAGGGGGGTATTATTTGCTGGTATGTCCATTTCAGTTAATATAAACAATGTAGTCTCAGTCTCTCTCTCTCTCTCTCTCTCTCTCTCTCTCTCTCTCTCTCACACACACACACATCTTTCTCTTCCTTTTTTCTCTCTCCTTTCTTCCCCCCTTCCCTTTAGATTTCTAGGAAACTTGGAGAATTTGTAATCCAGGTAAATTTTTTTTTTTGGATGTGCTCTTCTTTGTATGCTGTTCTGGTTTGTGTTTCCTAGATTAGTGGCTCCAACTGTGATCACTGTGATAAGCCCTGTCAAGGTTTCTGTGCCTTAAGATGGACTAGGAACATAGAGAAACAAAGGGGACTAATAAAAATGACAATAACGGCTCTCGATTCAGGGCTTAGTATTTGTCAAGTGCTTTACTGAGTAAACGTTTTCTATTTCCATTTGACCAAGGTGCTCTTTACCAGGTAGGTTCTGACTTCCTGTTCAATTTGGACTCTCCAAAGCTTGCTGCTGGAGAGCCTTCTGAGAGCATCTGATCTCAAGAAATAACCTTGAAGGGAATGAAAGTTTGAACCAGCCAAGCCAGATGGCAGTTCTCCATGGCAACCTGCTGCTACGCTCTGTTCTTCTGCCTCCTCTGGGAAACTGCTGCAGCCACACTCAGGATGGGTAGTAATGTGAGGAGCTCCTTGTCTTTGGAATACTGAGGTCTAGTGTCAGGTCTAGTGTATGAGCCAGGCCTCTACAGTGGCTGGGCTTGCAGTCAACCAATGTTCTAGGTTGCATTGCCCCGGCTTTCCCAACATGATGCTTACATCTGTCCTGCTGACAGAGCACTAACTTCTTCCCCAGGCAGAGCCACTTCTGCTGTCCCAGGCTCTGCAGAACTTCCCTCCATGGCAGTGGACTTCACATTTCCTGAGCTCTGTTTCTCCATGTAGATGGTTTGTCTTATCTCTGTTTCTGGATAGCACACTCTTGAGGGCAAGGATGGTGCTATACCCATGGTTATTTCTCAAGTCTCAGTTCAGTACCAGCCATTGTTGCTGATGGAGTTGTTTAGGAATTATATTTATAGTAGCAGCTGACTGGCTTGGATAGATATTTGCTAATCAGAAAGAGTACAGAGACACTTTCTGGTCTACTTTACTGGTCAATCTTTGAGCTTCATGAGGAGAGCAACAGAAGGGATCTGTGGTTAGATGCCTTATCACGATAAAGGATGTTGATGCTAAGGCTGCCTGCTACTTCAGTGTCTTAAGTACTTGCCTAGGGCCATAGCCAATTCAAGATGGGGACCATTCTGAAGCCAGTGGATGACCTGACCTTTTACCCTGATGGAGATATCCTCAGTAGATGCTTATTAGTACTATTGTGGGGTAGTCAATTCAGGTTCTGGGGATCCATAATGAGCTCTCTGCCATTGCCAGGGAGAAGAGGAGTGTGTTGGGTGCCAAATAGGGTTTATGGTAAGAGACACCAAATATGGTAGGGCATCAAAATAGAAGGCTTTCCAGAAGAGTGACAAGAGGTCCATTGCTAAAGAGAATCCACAAAAAAGTAGCTCTGAAGGCATGTGTGACAAACTTGTATATTTTGTGTGCATTGCTCTCATTACTCTGTTGGGGATGAAGTCTTGCCAAGAAGAATAGAGTTGGACCACTGTTCCTATCTGTATCTATGGTGGACACATTGGAGAACTTGAGGCCAATTTCAGCAGAGAATTATGGGAAGGGCAAGTTTTATAAAAAAGATGACTAAAGAAAGGCCATTACCTTTGGGACACATATAACATGTCAAGGGTCAGGTGTATGGGATCTTACAAATATCTTTTTATGGAAATTTTTATAAACCAGAATCATTGTATTTTTCTCAAGTTATAAATACTTTGCTCATGTACCATTTTAGTTATTGAGTTCCGCTTAAAGCAAGGCACGCAATAAGGTTATAGAAAGCGATCTAAGATGCTGACAAAGAAAATGGCCTAAACTCAGGGTTATTTAGCTTATTTTATCAGAAAAACCTCGTAAGAACAAAACAAAACAAACACGGACGCCAAAGCCTACCTCATCAGTTTTTGAAATCACCAACTCCAAAATTTCAGCACGACAAAGCAGGCTGCCCAGGTTCCTGCAGTTTAGAGGCCAAGTTTTTTGCAAGGGAAGGCAAGCAACTACATAGTTCATGACAAATGTATTCAATTAAGAAACAAGAGACCCATTTTGAGAATTTAACACGTGTGCTCATTTTATAGGTGAATGGGTTTGGTCACAAAGCCTTTGGCCTGATTTAGGGGAAGAATGTTGGTTCTTGGAGAGTGGCCAGAGGAGGGACATGTCTACAGCTTTCTTTTCTGTCTTTTTTGGAAGGCTTTGTTCTCCTGTAATCTTGAACCTCTTCTTCCCAGTATGGGAGTTACACAGAAGCAGCAGTGTTTCACTTCATGCCTTTAGGATGTAGCCAGTGCTTCGTTCTGGGACTGAAAGGACTCAGTTCTAGTCTTTGAGGGGATCTGAGGCCATACTTCAGGTCAGGAAATGTTCCTATACCAGTGAAATAAAACATTTTGGTTTTAGAGAAGACTGTGAGATGACATGAGAGAAAAACTTACAAGAAAGATGGCAGCTTGGCATCTGAATATTGAGGAGCCCTGATGGTAATTACCAGGAGGGAGAGGAGGAAAGTACCTATCAGGTAGATGATCCACCTGATTGAGGGCTAGGGATGACTCGGAGTTCCTCCACTTGGAGCAGGGTGTTGAGGGCTCATGTAGGGTATTCTGGAAATCTCTAGATTCTGTGGGCCAAAACCCTTTAAGGGGTCAAAGGATCCTTTCACAGGAGTCACATAACAGATATTCTGCATGTCAGGTATTTGCATTACAATTCATAACAGTAGCAAATACAGTAATAACATAGCAATGAGATAATTTTATGGTTGGGGATTACCACAACATGAGGAACTGTATTAGGGGGTCACAGCATTAGGAAGTTTGAGAACCAGTGCTCCAGACCATAAATATGATGTCAGTCTAGAGAATCTAACCCTCATCTTTTATGAATTAAATGATGTCTTTGTGGAAATAACTATGTTAAGGAAAAGAAGAATCCAGAATTCTTGTGTGTGAATACAAGGGCTTCCATGCTATCTGGTTCCTCTTTGCTTTCGATGGAGTGTCAGAGACTTGAAGTAAGCCCCATATTTTACCTTGGAAGGTACAGGTGGGGCTGAGAGACAGCTGTAGACAGTGCTGGGGTTGGAGTTAATAGGTAATTTGTTTTAACTTAGGTGAGTGTGGGGAAGGAAGAATGGGGTAAAGAAAATTCTGTGTGCATTCCATTACCTATGAGATTTCTGGGCCGCTTCTCTTTAAGTGGTTGGCAGCTTGTGGGAAGAAACAAATGCTCTTTATACAGCTGGGACAGCTGGGCAGGGCCTGAAACATCGTCAGAGGGATGGAGAGCAGCAGAGCTGCCTGTGACAGGAGACAAACTAGTTAATGATCAGTGTTCCTACAGTGGGCAAATAGATGATTAATTATAAGAAATTGGCCCAGCTGTGTAGAGTACTTTTGAAATCAAGAGTCTGTGTCCCTTTGGAGGAGTAACTTGGTCAAGAGACTACTCAAATCTCATGTGCTTCTCGGGGCAAAGGCTATTTTCGATAGGTCTTGCAGGGTCTCCTCCCTGAATCAGTTATTGTTCCTTCTGGAAAGGGAGAGTGAGGTGGGGGGGGAGGAAGAAGGCCTGCCCTGGAGGCTTGGCTTTGGCTCTAGTTCTTTGAGTCAATGATAAAGGGACCTAGATGGCACTAATTTTCCCTGGGCCTTTTCTTCACTTCCAGGGAAGGCTCTGGAGACCAAAGGTTTCTTATGCTAACACAAGCTGAGGCTCTTCTTGTCTATCTGGTCTGTTTGGGTTCTCTCAGCACTTACTGAAAGACAGAGTCTAGAGAAATCTAGGTGACTCAGGCAGTGCCTGTGGGAAGGGTGCTGCAGCCTTTCACTGTGTCTGCCTCTTTAGGGCCAGACTGCAGTTAATTTAGACAGCTAAAAAAAATTTTAGTAAAGTAAAATCCTATTTTAAACTAAGACTTGCACATCAAATCTGGAGGGGTACTTGTTATATTATTAAGGGTATAATTTATTTGTGTATGCATGCATATCTGTGGGGTTGTGTACGTGAAAGCAGGCGCCTTTGGAAGTGCGGGGTTGGCTTTCCCTGGAACTGGAGTTACAGGTGGTTGTGAGTTGCCCAGTGTGGCTCCTTTGGGAGAGCGGGAGGTGACTAACTACTGAGCTAGCCATCCACCCTCAGTAAATCTTTATTGGGCCAAGCCCATGTGTATTCATTTACACCCTATCTATAGCAATTTTCATGCTAAATGCCAGAGTTAATCGGTTAGAATAGAGATTGTCAGCTCTCGATGGCTAAAATACTTGTTTCTGGGTCTTTATGGAAGCATTTTTTTCCGATTCTAAGAGGAGTAGAATCAGAGATGTCAGTAAGCTTTGGGTGGATATGTGGATAAATAAATTAGTGACAGAGTGGATAAATGAACGACTGGACAGAAATCTTGTAATTTGATAACTGACTTCCAATATTAGTTTTTGTTTATTTCAGAAAGCATCTCATGTAGCCCAGACTGGTCTTGAACTCACTGTGTAGCTGAGAAAGATCCTGAACTTCTGATCCTTTGGTCTCCACTTCCTGGGTGCTGAAATTGTAGGCCCAGTCCATCTATTTCTGGGGATTGAACCCAGAGCTTCCTGTATGCCAGGCAAGTTCTATGGCAACTGAGCTCCAGCCTCAGCTGAGCTCCACCCCCGGCTCTGAGCTCCACCCCCGGCTCTGGGCTCCACCCCCAGCTCTGAGCCCCACCCCCAGCTCAGTCTCTCCTTAACTAAAAAGAGCAGTGGCACTTAGGAGCTGGGCAGTGTTTATGAGGGTTACTTCCTATAGAACAACTCTGAATTTTTAAAGTGCTATTAAAATATTACTACTAACTGTTAAGTTTTATGTGTCAAGCACTCTATCAAGACCTTTATTTTTATTGCCCCACTTAGTTCTCATTGCCCCCCACAGTGAGGTAGAAATGATCCTATTTTATAGACAAAAGGGTTGAGCTCAGAGAGGCTAAGTTACTTGCTGAGGTCACACAGCTAGTAAGAGATTAAACTGAGAAGCTGCCTCTGATGTCTGGCCTCTAACTGCTGGAAGGTGTTACCTGTCATTCCCCTTTTAGTTAGAGAGGCAGATGCTAATTTGGGGGAGTGGGTGTCTCAAAAATAAAGACATGTCAAATAAGGATTACTTTAAGACTTAAAAAAATACATTGATATATTCTCTGTCTCTGTCTCTGTCTCTGTCTTTCTTTGTCTCTCTGTCTGTCTCTGTCTTTTTGTCTCTGTCTTTCTCTTCCTCTCTGTCTCTTTCTCTGTCTGTCTCTCTGTCTCTGTCTCTCTGTCTCTCTGTCTCTCTCTCTCTCTCTCTCTCCCCGTGTGTGTGTGTGTGTGTGTGTGTGTGTGTGTGTGTGTGTGTGTGTGT
>JANHMN010000004.1:47524914-47545353 GCA_030674055.1 Rhabdomys pumilio | reverse complement strand
AAGAAGAAGAAGAAGAAGAAGAAGAAGAAGAAGAAGAAGAAGAAGAAATTGTTTTTGTGACTTTAGGACTGTTCTTCATGACTACTTGACATCTATTTGCACCTTAAAAAACAATTCATGGGCTTGTAAGGAGGCTTAGTGGTTATAAGCACTTGTTTCTTTTCTACAAGACACAAGTTCAATTCCCAGCACCTACACTGGGTAGCCCACAGTTGTCTAGGACTCTAGCTCCAGAGGATTAGACACCTCTGTCCTCAGCATCTGCGTTCATGTGCACATACCCACACTTAGGCACACACACAAACACATCATAAGAGTAATAAAAAATTCTTAAAATAATACAAATGTCATCAAATCATTAGCTAATTTTTAAATCATGAGGTAACCTTAGACCTGCAAACACATAATTTTTCCTTTATGGGACAGAAGATGGCATTTGTGAACACTGAGTCACTGAAGCATATACAAGTGTTAAGTGTCTAAGTTCCTTTTGTAAGGGGCCAAATTAAAAAAAAAGTGCTGGTGGTTCTTGAATCTACTTCATTGTTTGTGTGGCATTAGTTATTTTTTAATGTAGGTGTGTGTGTGTTAAGTTGCACATGTATGTATGTGCATGTTTGTGGAGGTCAGAGGACATCTGTGTTTGGTTGTCATCCTCAGGAACACAGTCTACCTCCTTGGAGACAAGGGCTTTCTGGAGCTCATCAATTAAGCTAGTCTGACTACCCAGTGAGTTCAGGGATTCTTCCCAGCTCTGGGATTTCAGATGCTTGCTGCTAGACCTGACTTTTATTATATGGGTGCTGGAGACTGAGCTCTGGTTCTCTTGCTTGCAAAGAGAACACTTTACCAACTGGCCATACCCTGTCCCCAGCCTGTCTCAGTTTCTCATACACTGGACCTCCTTGTGTCAGTAAATGTTGAGATGATATGGATAGAGAAAAGGTGTGCACTGTGGCTGTGAGGGGCTGCACAGCAGGGGAGTGCTCTGCCATGGAAAGGCATGGTCTATCTGTTAGTTATGAGTGGTTGATTGGACGAAAGAAATGTGCTGGGGAAATCAAGCAAAGGTCTGATCTCACAACTGTCACTTGGACTCCTTGGTCTTCATATTGTCATCATAAAATGCTATCATTAGTATCTGCCTCATAGCATCACTGTGGAGATTAAATTCACATTTGATCCTTAGTGATACTTTGTTCTTTTAACACAGCAGTTGTCAATACAAGATATTTGGTATAGGAATGATATAGGAAAATTGAGGAAGGAATCTGCAAAATAATCCAGTTCTGAAGGTATTCGACACAAAATATTATGAGATGTTAAGAAGCATGGCTGAAACAACAACCGTGGCTCCTAGCAAAGCAAAGGTAGTTAATCGAATAAGCAAAACCTTCCAACTTGTTTGATAAAATGTAACTGGCAAGGCTTCAAGAGTGGCAGGTGTCATTTTGGTGGAATCCCAAGTTAGTGAGGAGAAGGATGGAATTGGTGACCTGATTATGTGTCTGAAGCCATTGTAGTGTCTGTTGGTCTCTATAAGACTCACCATGCAGTAGATGGTTCTCTCTGCCTCCTCCCTCCTTGAAGTCTGGCAGTCTTATCTCATTTGCCTCTTTAGTGAAATCTCTCTGCCTTTGTACCAGTGTTCAGTAAGAAAGATTACGGCAACTGAAGCTGCAATTCCACTGACTTTGGTTGTTGTTTGCTTTGCTTTTAGCATATGGAGGACCTTAGGGAGGTTAGGAAGAGGAAATTGTTCCAAAGAACTGAAATCCTAGGCGAGCACCTAGAGGCTGAGTTTTACCTTCTCTCTTTTCTCTTTCTGTCATGTATGGATTACGTTTTATGTGAATTTTACATTACTGGGAAGTGGTTCTCTTGCCCTTGGGGAGCATGTGGATTTAGAAGCTAACACATTCCAGGAGTTGACAGAGTGTTGTTACACAGGCCGGATGACTGCCTAAAAGCAACCCCTACTCAATCTAAAGTGTTGGGACTTTAGAACTATTTCCTCATAGAATCTGCCCAGCCTGCCTTCGTTGTAAGGTGGGTATTGTTTTTGTGGTCCTTGTATAGATAAAAAAGGAGGATAGGAAGGAGAGGTGGTAACCTACCTGAAGTGGTGCAGCTGGGACTCAGGGGAGATGGGACTGGAATGCAGCCCTCTGGCACCAGGCTCTTCCTCCAGCCTGGAATAAGCTCTTTCACTCATTGACTTCTTTAGCTGGTGCTCTATGAGCAGACCCAAGAAGTGCAGCAAGGGGAAGGATTTCTTTGTGCTCATTCTCCACCTCTTTGAGATAATGTCAGGGGAAGACATACTGGATCTACCGTGGAGTAAGTACTTCCATTATGCCTGGGTCAAAACAAGGTGCTTTGTATAATTCTTATGTTTAACCTTGGTAAGTGCAAGACTCTTTTCTCTTTTGATCTATGCACACCAAGAAGCCAAGTTCTTTTCCTCCCAAGGTTACTCCAGGAAAGAATTCTGGTGGTAAATCCTACTGCAGATGACTACGGCCTTGTGTCCACTTCTTTGGTTCTCAGTGACCCCTGCCTACCATGTTGGTTGGTGGTAGGTGACTCCTAGCTACCAAGAAGGGTTACAAAGGCCCCTTACATTATTGCATAGTTTGTATAGCTGAAGTCCATTGGAAACTGTTGGGTTCTCACTGCTGCATATGAAAAATAGCCTAGTGAGTCTATGTGCTCATGATTCAGAGGGGTGGCAGGGGTGGGACTGAAATACCTGTGTGTACTTATTTTGAGTTCTGAACTGTAGGGAACAACTCTGGTTCAAAAGAAGAAATCTGTCGTCTGAAACTGAGTGCATCTCTCTTAGTGGCTTAACTCAGTGGGGAGCCACTTATTACATAAGCTGAACCCCAGGTCTGTGGGTTTCACTTGCCCAGAGAGTCAGTACCTGGAGTTATGAGGAAAACAGAAAGGCCCACTTCTCTGCGGTATGACACTTAACAGGCAGCTTTAGCCAAAATGATTTTGGCCAGAGGACAATGTAGCTTAAGGAAAGTCCCCAGCTGGTCCAAGTAACTCAAGCTGAGCTACTCATGAAATACTGTCTGACAGCTTTCCCCCTCTCCTGAGGGGCTAGAGGCTGACTCAGAGTTGCTTGTGGATCCTGTGTTGTCAGGCTGGGCCTTAGTATCCAAGTTTAGCCACTTTGTACCATAGAGAGTTGAGAGGGAAAGCCACATTTAGCACCAATATTTTCTGTGTATGTGAATATAAAATCATTGGGTGGGGCCAGGAGACATGGCTCATTCAGTAAGGGCCTACTGCTTAGACCTGAGAGCTGGGTTCAAGTCTCCAGCACCCATGTGAAAAGGCTGGGCACAATGGTGTATCTGTAACTTCAGCACTGGGGATGGAGTGCAGGCAGACAGGCTCCCTGGAACTCACTGATCGGCTCAGCTTTTACTGAAAGACCCTGTCTCAAAAAATAAGATGGAAATTGTGTTGAGAAGATAATGTGTGCTTGTCTGGCTCTCACTTGATATGTATCAGGAGCACATGTACCACCTACCTGCTCAAATGCATATACATGAATGTGAACACATGACACACAGACACACACAGAGACATACAGACACACACACACACACACAGAAACACACAAACAGGCACACACAAACAGGCACACACAGGGATACACATACCCACAGAGAGACACACATACAGACACAGACACTTAGACAGACTCACAGACACAGATGCACAGAGACATGCAAAGAGACACACACACACAGACACACACAGTGAGAGGGAGACAGAGAGAGGAAGAGAGATGGAGATGAAGAGAGAGATGTGGAGACAGAGGCAGAGAGTGAGAGATGGGGAGAGAGATGGAAAGACAGAAAGAGAGGTAAGACAGAGAAGAGAGGGAGAGAAAAGAGAGGTAGAGGTAGAGGCAGAGAGAAAGAGGCACTTACACACATAGAGCATGCTCTTGGCACTTTTCTGGGAAGAATCCTTGGGTTCAGAAGTCAACCATCAGTTTCTACTGTAGGGGGCTTAACTTTTTGTTCAGTATTCTGTGTGTTGCTATAGGAGACACAGAAATACTCTAGATGCTCCATGAAGGGAGAGACTTGCCTATTTTGTTTACTGAAGGTGTTTATAGGATTGAAAGGTGAGTCTCACGGAGCTTTCATGTCCTGTAAAACCTTGACTGTCTTTTGTACCTCCTTAGCCATTTATAAATATGAAAAATTGTTCTTAAACTTATAGGTCATATGAAAACAGAGCCCATCTGAACTGCAGTTTGTCCTTACTGACTGTTGGTGTAGGCTCTCAGAAACAGAGAGAAGCCTGTCTGGGTTTGGCAAGTAATACCCAGAATTTATAATAAAGGGATCCCAGAACCAAGAGCAGCTGGGGCTTGACCCTTAAGACTTCAGTGTGTAGGTCTACTGCTTTGGTACTACTTTTAGTTCCTGAATGTATTTTCACTATATACTTAATCACACAAAAAATTCACAGGTGAAGTCTAAAAGAGGAAAGATACACTCGTATACTGGGTTCAGATTTTAATGTGATTCTTTCAGTCTTGTATGTATAAGGTCATTTTGTATAGACAATGTTGATACTTGACTTATGTCTCAGTATTATATAGTAAGCATTTCTGAGTGTTTTTGGATATTCCAATGCAAACTAAAGCCACAGGAAGATACTATATACATTCATAGATTATCTGTAATTAAAAACAAGTTATCAGTGCCATGTGCTGGGGAGGATTTGGAGAAGCAAACTCTAATACATTTCTGGAAGAAATATAAAATATTACAGGCACTTTGGGCAACAGTATTAGCCTCAGTGGGGTACAAACTATACACAGCTACACACTGTCCCCTGCAGCAGCCAACAGAGTTCTTTGTAGTGACAGCTACGCAAAGGAAGATAGAATTCTTGACTTCACTGCAAAAAAGGAATTTTAGGGCCAGTCAGCATGGGGCAGAGTTTAAGAAGAGGCTTTAACATAGATTTAAGTACAAGATTAGTAGAAAGATAGGTTGTCAGAACAAGGTAGGACCCACTTTGGATAGGAGCTTTGCAAGAGAATCACTATTATCTTCTCAAGGATTTTGATAGCTTCTGAAGCTAAAGACTCCTTTATGAGACCATAGAGCCCTTCATGGTATGCACAGGCTAGGATTACAGCTTCTAAGTTAAAACTGTAGATCGCAAGGGCTGGACTCGGGAACTATAGAGATGCTTTTACAATATGGAAAGTTCATAATCTTGCTCCTGAGATTCCCAGAACGTTCCAAGTTTGCATCTGGGAAAGGAGTAATGCCATCCTGGAAGGTGACACACATTTAGGCCCAAAGCGTGGCATGTTGCTGTTTTAACATTTTTCCTTGAGAAGGAATATTATCTGTACATAGCTAAACTTTGCAGTGAATTTTGTTAGTAGTGTAAAGTGATTGACTCTTGGCTGGTGAGAGACACCATTTAGACTTCAGAAAAGGGGCTCTATTTCCTTCACATGTCCCCCTAATCTCCCCTGTCTTCATATTCTCAGTTTGACAGTTTCTTTTTAAAATATAATATTTTAAGCACTCATTTAAAAAACTCATAAATGCATACCATCTATTTTGGTTGTATTTGCTCTTTACTTCTCCTCCAACTCCTTCCAGATCCACTCCCTGTCTCCTCTTCCTCCTCTTCCTCTTCCTCCTCTTCTTCCTCCTCTTCTTCCTCCTTTTTTCTTCTCCTGACTTTATCTTTTTTTCTTTAAAAAAAAAAAAGCATGATCTACTAAGTCCAATTTGTGTTGCCAATATTCACAATAACCAGAGTGCAGCAGACAGGATCATCTGTGAGTTGATAAGCAAGGCATGGTGCCTTCATGCGGTGGTAGGCTGTGACTCCGTGTGGGCTACAAGGCAGACAGACTGCAGGTGCATTGTGGCAGGTGTCTGGGTTCTTTTACATTACATTACATTACATTACATTACATTACATTACATTACATTACTAGCCAATCGGAAACACCTAGCAGAAGGGGCAAGGGGAAGAACCAGAGAACCTTTTGGGATGTTCCTAATGGAGGAACATGTTCTAGGAGGGGCAGTGGTGATGGCCTTGTACCACTGAACTGTACACTAAAATAAAAATAACCAACCTGCACATTGCTGTCAAACTGTCCAGCGAAATTTACAGCACAATGCAGTAGTTAAGTATAGTCTTTGAAAACTGTTTTTTTATTTATATTTAATTTATATTTGTAGCTGAGGCTAGCCTTGGACTCACTATAGTCCTCCTGCCTCAGCTCTTTAAATGCTGGGATTATGGATATACATCACCATACCGAACCAAAACTGAATTTTTAGTAGTGTATTGTTCTATCATAAGACTGTTCCACATTTACTCTGTAACTTGAAGAAATATTCAGCTTTCAGTCTAAATTCCAGGAGGTTAGGTTTGAACCACTGGGTTAAAGGAGTCTTCTGTGGAGCAAGTGTGCTTTTGAACAGCCTACATTCTGCTTCCAGCATGGTGGACAGGGCTTCCTCCTGAGTACACTCCAGAAAACAGGTAGACATAAAGAAATCCAGAGCCCCACAGGGAGGAGAAATGGAACAGCAGACAACACTGGCAATCTGGAAGATTGCGAGACCAGAGCATCTCTCAGCTCTCCCAGTCCTCACTCACCACGCCCTCTCCCTCCTTATGCTGATGTAAAGTCAGTAAGAACCATCTGGGGCTCTGAAGTGGTCCTTTCAAAAAAAATTTCAAGAGGCCAAGAGATGGCAGTCATGAGGAGAGCTTGGCCTGGGTGCTCTCTGTGAGCGGAAGCATCCAACTCCGTGTTGGTAGTTGCTAGGATATCAGTGCAGCTCTACTTGGGTGATGAGGTTGGCAGGCAACTGGCTTTCATGTTCTGAAATGCCAGGAGCAGAACTCATGGTTGGAAGACTGAGGCTGGAATCACTTCCAGAATCAAAAGCAATGCGGCTGTAAAAATGACCAAGTAAGCCTTGCTTGCCTTTTGCCAGGGAGCTGAGCCTGGTGGCAGTGGGGTGGTAAGCAGGAAGAAGCTGAACAGCTCTCTAGGTCTCCCTGTTCTCCGATTCCACGCTTTCCTAAAGTAAGCCAGGAGCATCGGTGCCCAGAAACCCCAAAGGAGAGCTATGGAAAACAAACTCATAAATGTTTTTTTCATTAGCTCCAGGCTCCCAGCCATCAATAAACTATATACTCTTAAAAAATCCTTCATTATTTTGTGAGTTTTTTTTTAAAAATGTGCACACTCCTCTTATTTCTATGTCGGAAATTTTCTTAAAATGTTATTTATCAAGCATTGATCTGGTTAATTATCCTAGAAGGTAACAACATTCTAGTTTTTTTTTTTTTTTTTTTTTTTTATAAAACAGAGCAGGGGGGAAACTATTTAATAAAGTCGCTGTAACCTGAGACTGTTGGTGGTCTTGGGGGGAAACTGAAATCCACGTTTGGTTGATATGGTGTAATGTGAATGCAATTAGTGGTGGTTTTTCCAAAGCAGAAAGAGATGTAGAAAAATACTGTGCAGCAAATTTCGGTCAGAGCCGGGAAGCTTATAAATTCTTGTTTTTGTTCTCATTACTTTAAGTAATCGGGAAGCCTTTGTCTTTATGACGTCATTTCCCCAGCACTAATACATTCTAAAACCATTTTCTGTTAATTTCATATGTTTGACGAGAAGCCGCAGCTCACCCCCACCTTGTAATGTGGCTGCTGGCACCGTTTACATGTGGAAGATGACTCTTGGTTAGTCCCTTGGAAGCCCCAATAGGACCAGCTTTCTCCACCTGTTTCTTCATTCAGTAGAAGGTCTGACAAGCATTTCAAGGGATTGTTTTCTGGTAGGCCAAGGAGTGAATTCACTTCCCAGAGAGCATGCTGTGTTTCAGAGCTTGCCATTTCACCCTGGCAAAGTAAAACCAGCTTGGGTACACTGTCAGGCCTTCAAGGACAGGGAGTGTGTCTTGGTGACTTGTCATCCCTTTCTTCTGATGCACAGAGGCAGGCAGGATATGCTAGCTGTTTTGATTCTTGTCTCTAGATAGGTGGTACAACTAGGTCACTTCTCCATAGCGGTGTATATGACTCTCTGCTGTTCCTTTTGGAACTTTCTGGGCCTCCTCCTGCTGAAGCACCTTGGCACTTACTGTCTTTTCTCTTTAAAGCCCAGGTACCTGCATAGGTTGCTTCTTCACCTCTGTCTTCTCATTATATCACCTCAGGGAGATGAACCTTTCTTCTTGTTTTCCCTCTGATAAACTAATATAATATAGAGTGTACATAATTTCATTTATTTGCTGTATTACTTGTCTCTCATACTTCTAGAATGTTAAGTTCCACATGGCCTAGGATTTCTGATTTGGTAATTACCACGTGTTGAGCGGTTAAAACACCATAGTTTTTATAACTTGAGTTGATGAGAGAACGTACATTCTATCATCTTCTGGCTACAGGACCATGGGCAGTGCATTCACTGTCCTGCATCCTTTGCTTGATTCCCCATCTGGTCCATAAAATGGATCAGACCAGAGGAGCACATCAAAGTTCTCTTGTGAAATATGCTACTTATTCCCTCACAGTCCCCACCTCCACACGTCCAACAACTGGGGAAATGGAAGAGTGATTTCAGTAGAATGAGTCAGTGAGCATAGCAAGAAGGTAAAGGAGCTAGGGAAGTACCTGAGAGGGGCATTGAACCCAAGAGCTAGGGAAGGCCATTAAATCTAGATCTGAGGACAGAAGCCCAGAGGAATTCTTGGGAGAAGAACATGAAGGCTGAGATATGGAGATGGAAATGGTGTGATGTACACGTGTGTAACACATGTGGGTGGGAGGGGAATAGGACAAGGGAGTGAGGAATCACTAGGTCATAGTCTGGGAGTGAGAAGCCATGGAACACTAGAAGACAGTCCATGATCCAGTGTGTCTACCACTGGCAGTGTGCCGGGGAAGACCAGAGACAGGACTTGCCATGCTCTCTGGGGAGAGTGGTGCAGGCTTGTATTTGATCCTGATGGCAGTGCAGAGCTGTGGAGAACTTGGTCAGACTTTCCCTGTGCAGTGACTGTTTTATGGAGTAAAAGTTTTCTTCTCCCTTGTGAAAGATTGGGAACATTAGCTTCCAGGAAGAGCTCTTATAAAAACAGTTTAAAGGGCTCTCTACAAGTGAATCATCCAGCATTGGAAAAAATCTCAGAATCTGAGTGTCAAAGCTGTGAGTTAAGAGACAAACAGCAAAAGTTCGGTAGGAAGCTGAGTTAGCATCTACACATAGCTCTCGGTGTGTGTAAGGGACCACACATCACTACAGACAAAATCTCTCAGTGGCCTAGGGTCAGGGCAGGATCTACTCTGCTTCCCACCTAGAAGAGATAAACATTTCTGCCTCGGCCAACAAGTCTTTCAGATGGAGGAAGGCTTGTGACCAGGCTCTGGTTAGCCCTGCAGCTGACCTATTAGCAACTATGTGCCACCGGAATCTCTTGGTCTTCTCTCCACCTCATTTCTCTTCTTATGAAATGTTTAGAACTTCTAGTGCTGCTAAGACTCAATGAGCTAAAAATACATTTATTTTATTATTTTTCTTTTTACCATGATGTTTCAAACATGCAGAAACAGTATGAATCTGACTTACCAGGGTGTTTCCTGATATAAATTTCACATTTATTTAGGATCTGAAGGACATTAAGTAAATTCAGTCAATGTGAGTCACCTAGAAACTCAGATGCCTCCAACCCCATGATTATCTGCCAACCACCTCCACTCCCCAACTGTGTTGGGTACCACACCTGCCCACATCTAGTGTCACTAGCCCTCTTCTACTGGCTCACACTAACTACACTCTGCCCCTCCCCCATCTGATACCCATTTTCAAGAACGTTTCAGGTTGCTCTCAAGGCAAAGTACCACCTTTATCTTTGCAATTATGTATCAGCTACTAGACACGTGTGGAACTCAGCCACTACTTTTCTTCAATTTCCGTCTTCTACATTTGGTTTTGAGTGGGCTGCCACACTCTGTTTCCCGTGATCCCTGTGGTTTTTAATTGCACTATTTTGCCTAGCCTGGTGTTTTCTGGGGAACTTGTATCTTACAGCCGAACTGACTACATCTAACTCACCTCACACAATTCCTAGCAGACAACAAACAATAGCTGTTCTACTGTTAGTCTGAGTCCAGGTCAGTATGACTTAGGGTAGGACAGACCAGCAGTTAAAACGCTTCATTGAAACTTGGCCTGAGTTAAGTCAAATGGGCTCCAGAATGAAGGGCTAAGATACTTTTCTCCTTCCTGTGTCTGCTGCTTGCTAGAAAGCTTTCCAGGTGGAAACAGTGACAAACCAGGTCTGTGCTTTAGAAAACAAGCCAGGAAAACGGTGCTGGAGAACATGGAGAAGGGTGAATCTGCGAGGGGAGGGGTCAGGTAAAATGGTCCCAGGGAGCTGTTTAGTACCGGGATGAGCCCATACAGTGTTCTCCAGGGTGCCTGGTGATGGCCCTGGGTAGGGAGCCGCTGGAGAAGAGTCAAGCTTGGGTTTCAAAGTTTGACCTTACATGTTTAATTACTTACAGGTACTGTGCAAATGCAGATGCCACAGGACTGAGCAGAGTTGATTTCAGATAGAAACAATCCAGTCTTTCCCAGCAATACCTGACCACTTTCAGTAGGCTGGGAAAGGTAGCCCATGTGAATGTCTAACACTGGTTCATTTAGTTATACCTTTGGACACTGAATGTGGAATGACCGTGCCTCGCACACAGTCCTGTCTCCAGTGAGCCCAGGACAGTGAAAGCACATCAGTACCATCTATCTGTCCTCATTTATTTTCTTTTCCTCCTTTTAGCTCAGAGAAATTAGTTCTAGATCTGGTTTTAATTTCTCTCCAGCATCCTGAATCATGTTTACCTTCCCAGGATACCTCCCTCCTGCCCTCCATGATATGGAAGATGCCCCTTTAGTATTGAATCTTTTTACTGGGACTAAGTTAGGCGAGCAGCAGGAAGCCGAGGACGTTTGAGAGGGTTTCTGGGTAACCCTCAAATCTTTAGAATGGCGTGCTCTGAGCTTGCACACCAGAGATCTCTGTAGGAAAAACCATTCCTGAATTCCTAGATGCATTCAAAATGAATTACACTGAGTGTTTCATTTTGTTTTGTTTATGGATATTTAAGATTCTAGCTTTCTGTTTGATGTCACTATTAAGAATAGGGGACGTTTAAACAGGATTGATTTTGTTAGATTAGCCTGCTCTCTAATCATAGAAGGCACAGTGTTGTTTACATGCTAAGTTTTAACAAAATTATTAAAAACACTTAGCAAAATGCTACTCAAAAAACAGCAGCTGTCCTGCTCTTGTGTTTTTATATAAGTTTTCCCTTTTGTTTCTCTGGAAAAGAAAAAAAACTGCAGGAACTAGGTTCGATTGGAGGTTGATTTAAAAACAAAAACAACACAAAAAAAATCAAGAGTCGCTATGTTTCTTCCTCCAAGACTCTGCTCCTTCTAGCTATCTATCTGGAAAATTTACATAGAGCTCAAATTTGGGAGCTCAGCTGCTGCAATGCTTTTGATGAGCTGGCCTGAACTTGTGGGTTCTGGCTTGCTCTTTTCTTGTTCTGTCAGTAGTAAGCAGGCTGGCACTGCCATTACACAAGCCACTAGCCTGGCCAATTCTGCTGGGAAATGTATTAACAAGCATTCTTTCCTTCTCCCCTGCTGGACAGGCTGCAGAGATCAAACCTGTGGTGGACAATTGACTAGGGAACTCAGCCCAGGCTTTGCAGTCCTCACTCTCAGCAGAGTCCATGGTTGTGTCTACCTTGTTTTAGACTAGGGATGTTGTCTGCTTCGCATCTTTCTTCTTCCTGTCATCCAGAAGGTTCAATTTTCAGCTCTGTTCTTCATGGGATTTGGAGCAAGCCACTGCATCACTCTAAACTCTTGCTTACTCATTCATTCATTCATTCATTCAGTCAGTCAGTCAAAAAAAAAAACACCAAAAAATTGACAACTCTATAGCAATTGTCTCTGATTTCCAGGGCTGTTGTAAAGTATCTAGGGCAATGATGCTGGACACATAGGCAGGACCATAACCCATTGTGACTTTACCAACCTCCTTTGCTTAGGCCAGGCTATGGTTTCATTTCATTGACATATCTCCAAGTTAAAAAAAAATAGCTGACCTGGCTTCCTTATTGCCTGGCAGTGTGGCTCAGGGCTGCAGGAATGAGCTGGAGGAACTCTTCCTCTGTGTTTTTGGTTTCACCTGAACCTTTGCCCTCCATGAACATTTTGAAACTGGCTGTATGTATAAGTTGTGTTCCCCATGGAAGGACGCAGAGAAGGCTTAGATAGACACTCATTTGTGTGTGGGTGTGCATGTTGTATGGCACACATTCTCCTGTGCATTATGGATGGAAAGTACATGTGAGGTCCCTTTGCCTCCGAGACTCACAGTGCAGCCCAGTTCATCGAAGGCTGACACAAGCCAAGGGAAGAGGCTATGACCTGGTGTGAGCAGACACTTGTGTGTGACTAGACTGCAGTGAAGTGGGTTGTGTTTTCCAAGTACACAGATCTTGGAATTTGAGTTCCATGGTAGTAATTTTTTCATTTATAGCTAAAGAAATGGAGTTGGGATAGCTGGCTCAATTTAGGTAGAAGTGAATAACTTTCTGGTTTAGCAATGCAAGATGAAAAACCTATTCTCTGTCTTCTTGATCCTATCTCCCTGTTAGAAATAGACTTTTTACAATCCGCAAGACTTAATCTGGAGGTGACACCAGAAGGAGGAATTGCAGATCTACCCTTGCTTTTTGGAAGGTATCTCATTTCCTGCTCTTAATGGCTCCACTGGAGTATTGATTCCAGTGAACTCAAGATCATAGGGTTTGCCAGACAAAGTCGGGATTTGAACTCAGGTCTATCTCATTCCGAGTCTAAGCCCTTCCATGGTACCCTTGTCATCATTTGCCCTCACTGTGGTAACTGAAGGCTGTTTGTAGAAAGGGGCACATGTCATGTGTAGTTTCTAGATCAGTGGATCTCAACCTTTCTAATGCTGCAACCTTTTAATACATACAGTTCCTCATGTTATGGTGACCCCCTCCAACCATAAAGTGATTTTTGTTGCCACTTCATAACTGCAATTTTGTTACTGCTATGAATCATAGTGTAAGTACCTGTGTTTTCTGATGGTCTTCGGCTTCCCCTGTGAAAGGGTCATTTAAGAACTGTTTATATGAACCAATACAGTATAAGTCATAAAATGAGTCGTAAAAATATGTCTTTATGTGATCTGGGATGTCAGGTGATTTAGAAAATCCATAGGGAAAGGTGAAGCTCAGAACAGTCCTCTATTAGCTTCCTAAAATGTCATGATGTGTAAGGACAGAGGCTCTGTGGACAGACTTGGGCATAAGAACCCAATCCAGAGGTCACCAAAGGAAATCTGGGCAGACCTGTACATTTTCCTCTATTTCACATCTTTGTGTAGATTTTCTATATTGACATAAACCTAACCTGAAATTGATTTCTTAAAGTGAACAATGCCTAATTTTAATAGCTTGAAATTATGAAGGTATGCCCCATGGTCACACAAAACATGTCCCTCTGAGACTTGAGATGCACTTGACTTTCTAGCTCTTGAGTACGTCTCATTCTCTTTCTTGCCTCTCCGTTTATATCACCTGGAATGTGGAGAGTGAGGGAAAGCCTGGATGTGTTAAGTGTTGACTGATGGTATGGCCATGTGAGCTGGCCATGTCAAGGACCCTAGCCTCAGGCAGACATTGGTCCATGTGTAGATGTTGATAGCGTGTGCAGAAATGCCCAACATAACTCTCCCCTTCAAATCCCCAGACTATGTCCTGAAGACTGGTCCCTTACAGAGATGCCTGCTACTGAGAGTGGTTTGCTCTTGATTCAGCTGTACACCATAAGCCACACCTGCTTATTTATCTGTATCCAATAACCCCATCTCATTACCCAGCTGTATGCAATTGCTCTACCTCTCTCTCCAATTCTATGTAATAGACACACTGAGATTCAGGGTGCTGATGTTTGCCTATCTGAGGGCCCAGTCCATCCAAATTTAGCTTTTCTGTGTATCTGTATGTGTTGGTCTTTCTTCTCTTCATTTCTTTGCCTCCCCAATCTGGTCCACCCCTGGAGCCATGCTAGACTTGAGGATTTACTCAGCGTTGGTATTGCTGATGGCTCACACCCTCATAGAGGCACTTTACATAGAAGGAAGTTTATAATTGGAGACCTGTCTCAGGCAAGTGGCAGGGGAAACTGGGCATGACTTCATTAAACAGCACTGGCAAGCAGAGCATTTCTGTGCCCACTCAAACGGGCATGCCCCTGTTTCCACCTAGTTCCCACTTCATTTCTTCTTTCACTGTTGTGTGGTCAGTCCATGACAGCCACATGACAGATGTTGAGTGTGCCGGATTTGTTTCCATTTTGTATTACATATGAATTTGACCTCCACAGTAGGGCTGTGTTAATTTCCCAAAGCTCTTCCAATCATTGTATTCTTTTAAAAAATATGCATACTATTATTCTTCCATGGGCTGTGTTATGACTGGTGTTTTGAAAGCGGTTAAACGATTTCTGGTTGCATATGGAGTCATGTGTGTGTGATACACATTCCCAGATGTAAACAGCTGCTGAAGCTCATTATATAGTTTGTGTAGCTAGCTACCCCAGCCCTTCCGCCAGACTAGATTCAACATTTCTGGCTGGCTGAGCCAGTTTTTTTTTTTTTTTCCTTAAGAAAATCAGTTCTGGATGGCGTTCTCTACAAGGTAGCTTGTAGGTTTAGCTTGCCATTTTGATGTTTGTGACTGACAGAAAGTTTGTATAGAATTTTTGTATGAGTTAAATTACTCTTCTAACTAAACTAATTAGTTGCAGGATAACTAGTTAGTTTAGTAACTGGCTACCTGTACTTTCCATTCAGGGTTTCAAAGTTAGGTATGTATGCCTTTAAAATAATGAGTAGTTGATGTCGTTAAGGAGAGCTGAGCTGGAGAGAAAAGCTAGTAAAAAAAATCTGTGAATGAGGCTGTTTTGCAATATTTTTTGCAAGGGAAGGCCATCACCTCTTTTCCCTCCCCCTCCCTCTTTCCCTCTCTCCTCCCTCTCTGCTAATCTATCTGTAAAACAACTATTCAGAATGTTTACAAACTGTAGGACAATGCTTTTGTGCAATGAGCTTCTTTTAAGATTTATTCATGTATTTTACCTATATGGGTGTTTTGTCTGTATGTATACACACCAGAAAAAAATCACTGGATCCCATGGGACTACCATTATAGACTGCATAGAGTTATAGCCAGTTATCAACTGTATAGACTGTATAGACAGTGATAGTTGTGAGCCACCATGTGGGTGCTGGCAATCGAGCTGAGGACTTCTGGAAGAGCAAACAGTGCACGTAACTGCTGAATCATCTCTGGAGTCTCTCGTTAACGAACTTCTAAGCAACAAGGAAGATACAATGTTTCAAAGAGCCCAATATTTTAAGGCAATTGACAAGGTTCGGCGGAGAGAAGATGAAGATGAAGATGGAAGGCAGCAGAATCTGCATATCTGGCAGGGAAACCAAGTTTGGCTCTGGTACCCACATGGCAGTACACAACTCTCTGTGATTCAGTTTTAGGAGAACTGATGCCTTCTTCAGATGCTTCAAAGTCTCAAAGCACATACATGGTGCATATATATACATGCAGGCAAAATATACATTCAAAAACCACGTTTTGGGTTGTTCTGCTCTCCCTTTTACATGACTTCTTTCTAAATTGTTTAGAAATTAGTTTGCTGTAATTAAAAAATACACAAATGATATATGTGCATCAAAACAAAAAATGTCAGAGAAAGTTTCAAGTCAGGTGGGTTCTGAGCACTGAGAAGGGGAACCAGACACAGGCTCCTACCCTTAACCACCAAGCTATCTGCAGTTGGTATCTCTGAGCAAAGGAAAGATTCATTTTCTTTAATGGGATCTCCTGGGATGTTACTCATACTTCAAGGTAGACCCTGTTTCCAGGAGCAGTTGGCCAACAGTGAAGTCAATGATTTTCTCCTTAACTTTTGCCTCTTTTTGTTTTTGCTTGTTTGTTTGTTTAGGCTTTGTTTTTTGTCTTACTGATCTTTTGCTTATATGTTTTGGACTTTGTTTTTGTGTGTGGGGGGTTGTGTGTATTTCTTGGCTTTTTTTTTTTCATTTTTATTTTTCTTGTATTAGAGAGAAAGAGAGAGAGAATAGAATTGGGTGGGAGTGGGAAGGTTGGGAGGATTTGGGAGAGGAAGCATGATTAGAATATATTGTATAAAAATTTATCTTTTTAATTAAAATAAAAGCAATGAAGAATTAAACAAAAATACTTAACTCTCCACTAGACTCAAATGAGAGTCGCTCTTAATATTTTACTATAGCTATTTCAAGACTAAAATTTATTATTATTATTATCATTATTATTACTATTATTATCATTATCATTATTATTACTATTATTATCTTTGTTATTTGTGGTGGATTTTTTGACACTGGGTCTCATGTAGCCCAGGCTGGTATCAAACTTGCTATGTAGCTGAGGATGACTCTGAATTTCCAAACATCCTGCGTCTACACCCCAAGTACCATAATTACAAATGTGAGCCACCAACTACTTGTGACCATCTTAAACGCAACTATCTTGTATCAATATCATTTTTTCAAGACTATATATATTTTTGTGATATCACTCTGAGCAATCACAACCTTTGGTTTGTTTAGTTAGTTATTTAGGGTATTTTGACTCCATTTCTTTGAAAACTAAATAAAATTAAATAAAACATTGTTGGGTATGGTGCTAAAGAAAATACAGTATTTTGTTTCCTTACTGTTTGCTGGATGTCAAGGGCCAAGGCCTTGAACATACGAGGGAATGTCCTGCCACTGAGTTGCCTCCTCAACACCTAAATAAATGTTGATGGTCCATCAGAGTTGCTCCATCCTATCCATCTGTTACTTTATTCACATAAAGGGAAAAAATAAAAGCCAACCAAGAAACTTTGCATCCAAGAGGAATGTATATTAAACTAAGCCAAGCAGTCCACACAACGGGAAGTAAAGCTGGCCAACAGAGTAAGTTTCCCCCATAAAGCAGCCTCCAAGCCTCAATTCCCAGCCCTTTGGCTTTGAGTACATGAAGTTCATGTGTCTACCCATGATGCACTGTGATTTTTGTCTTGCTTGTGGCATCAGACGTTAAGTCTTCTTGCTTGCTCAGTGTTTAGAATCTGTGAATATTACCCCTAGTCAATGCAGAAAAGCCTGTATACTTGGTGTTTGGGTTTTTATGAATTATACTTCAGTAGAGATGGAGAGTTGTGTCTGCAATGGAGACTGGAGGGTGAGTGGTCTCGGAGCTTCTGTGCCCTCCCTGCCATGAAACACGCTGTTGGTCACCTGGAGGAAGTGGTGACCTTCCTCCATTGGGTGGCTTGGGATTCTGAAAACAAACATCTTGGGCTTACTTCCTGCTCTTCCAATTTCTTGTGGCTGGGTTTTGGTTTTTCATTTGGAAAATGGAAATAAGGATCATACATGTATGTATATTAGAGGTGTATGAAATAAGGGAAACCCAGTGGGACTCAGTGGTGTTCATTATGAAGTTTGCTGTGCTTCTACATTTTTGAGTTTCAAGTTCTTTAAATCTTCAGTGACACTGATAATGCTCTTTACTGTTCCTCAGTAGGTGTCCTTTAAATTTTCTTCTTTACATTAAAATATAATTACATTATTTTCCCTTTTCTTCTCCAACCCCTCTCATGTACCAGTCTTCTCTCTTAAATTCATGTCCTCTGGCCACTTTTGTTTAATTGTTGTTACATATACAGCTACATACACATGTGGGTGTGTGTCTCTGTGTGTGTGTTCTCCTAAATATACAAATATAATCTTCTCAGTCTGTGTTCCAGGAAATGACTCCTTGGTACTGGATAACCACTTTGGGGGTTATTCCCTACAGAAGACTGTTCTGCTCTCAATAACCTTAGTTGCCTGTAGTTTTTTCTTTTTCTTTCTTTCTTTTTTTTTTTTTTTAGAATTGGGGCCCTGGGAGAGATTCTCCTTTCATGTTAGCATGTCTGCAGGTGTCATCTTCTTTAGGTGGTCATAGTGTTGAGATGTCATGGGTGTAGACTCCCTGATATGAGACTTGATCCTACAGAAGATATCCATTTATCTGGCCCTCATCAGTCTTCCTGTCCTCTATTCCACAATGCTCCTGGGCTTTGGATCCAGGATTTGTGCTATAGATGTATCATTTGGGCCGGGCACCACACAGTCACCAGCTCTCTGCAGTTTGATTAGTTGTGGCTTTCTATAATGGTCTCCATCTGTTGCAAAGAGAAGTTTCTTTGTTGAGGAGAGAGAGCTACACTTATCTGTGGGTAAAAAAGATAAATATTTAGAATGCAGTTAGGAGTCATGCTGGTTTAGTGGCCGTGGTAGGTTCTACTCCAAGACTTATGATCTCACGAGTCCTGAGTAGTGTCCTAGCTTTCTTGCACAATTTCCCTCTTGTCTAGTGGGTCCAATTAAAGAGCTATTGGTTACTGGCAAGATATGAGTATTACTATGGTACTACTAAAGATGCCGTGTCATGTTGTCCACTGCTGTGGTTTGTAGGTGTCAAGCTTTGTAGGACCATTGGCGGTTTCCTTCCCTTGGAAGCTTGTTAGTATTTTCTAGTATTGTAAAAGCTAGTCCTCAGGAAGACGAGGCTTTCAGGTCATGTCCAACTCAAGTCCTCTGCGTTCCATGTCTGAAGTACATGGTTTCTTCAGAAACAGGGACTTATCTGTAATCCTTGTGGGACAACTGAGGGCAGCAGCAATAGCCTATAATGTTTTGGAGGTCTCCGTGACCAGCAACTCATAAAGGGACTTAACAATCCTGTCGTAAGGGGCTTTGAGATCCAGTGGGTTTTGAGGGAAGCATTGTCACTTAGAAAATTTCACTATGTGTGTGTGTGTGTGTGTGTGTGTGTGTGTGTGTGTGTATATATATATACATGTGCATATATATATAGTATAATGTATGTGTGTGCATATATACATATATATATATATTCCATGAATATATATAGATGTATATGTATTTTATATAATTTTAGGTAGATAGATAACATGACTCCTTATAACATTTTCAGCAATTCTTACTGTTATGTTATCTCCTCCTTTCCTCCCCGTGTTGACCTGCCTTCCCCATTCTAATTACCAACACCCCTAATTTTCTTCTTCAAATTTCTTTTACCATGCCATCTCCCTCTCTTGCCTCCTTCACCTTACACTGCTTTACTTTTCTGGCTCTGCCAGTTGCTCCAGGGTATAACACTTGCAACTGACGATAAGCAGTTAAGAGACAAAGATAAGAGACAGCATGTAACATTTCTCTTTGGGACAAGGTCTTTACTCTGTAGCCCTGGCTAGCCTGGAACTGAGTAGTTCAGGCTGGCCTTGAACTTATAGAACTCCACCTGCTTCCTCTTTCTAAACACTGGGCATAAAGGTATGTGCTACTATAACTGGCTCCTGAGTGGCCTTTTGTGGGTAATTAATTCTTCCTTGGCTGGCTCATGCTGGCAGTGATGATAAAAGCCACCACATTTGCAGGAGGTTCCGGGTGCTCCATTACAAAACATAGCTTTATTTGTGAGTATGTGTTTTTAAATTGATCTGCCTGTAATGAGGAAGTAGAAAGTTATAAAGGTTGGGCAATTTGCTGAAGATACTGGAATTCCTAATTATAGGTGAAGGAACTAAGCTCTAGGCTAGTGCTTTGGCCATCACTGACTTGTCAATTACTTTAAGGAACTGTTGATCCATTTAGTTCATTTAGTATGTCTTCAGTAGAATGGATAATTTGTTGTTTTCAAGTGGATGAATGAATGAATCTGTGGATAACAACTTTTCTACTACAAGCTATTCCACAGTGATATACATTTTTTAAAAACTTGAAATTGTGCTCCTTGGATGCTTCTGTATTGCACACGAGAGAATGATAGACTTGTAAGCATCTGTGTGTGGAACTGGCTGAATGCCATGTGACACCCTGACTCCAGGAAGGCAGGATTAGCATTAGACAGGTAATGTTCTCCTATTGATCTCATTTCTTATGCCCTCTTCAGCAGCACACATAATAAAGCTGGAATGATACTGATGATACTGAGAAAATTAGCATGGCCTGAGCATGAAGATTTATGCAAGTCTGTGGAGCATTATTTTTATTGCATCTCCAGACATACCTACATAACAGTGTTTGTTAAAGTACTTTCACAACAACCGAAATAGAGACCTCATGTATAAAGGAAATGGTGATGTGGGGTGTGTGTGTGTGTGTGTGTGTGTGTGTG
>JANHMN010000004.1:47467129-47524904 GCA_030674055.1 Rhabdomys pumilio | reverse complement strand
GGGCAGGGGCAGGGGCAGGGGCAGGGGCAGGGGCAGGGGCAGGGGCAGGGGCAGGGGCAGGGGCAGGGGCAGGGGCAGGGGCAGGGGGTTGGAGCAGGACAGTCTGTGTTGTAACCATGTAGCCCAATATAGTCTATGTAGTAAGTTTCAGGCCAGCCAGGACTACAAAGCAAAATCTTGTCTAAAAACAAACAAACAAACAAACAAGCAAACAAACACTTATTAAACAAATTAACTGCCTTCCTCACTGTTTATGGACAGATTCCAAGACCTTTTAGAATAACTGCAAAGGAGATTTTAGACCAGTTCCATGGCCCTTCTAGCCTTTGGAGGCAGTCGAGGGGATTGTTAAGTTACTGCCCATCTTGTAGGCTGCTGGGGTCAGTTTCATTATCTGTAGTTTTGAAGTAATAGAGCCTTCATCACCCTTCATCACAGGGTGTTTGTGAGGATCCATTTAGCTCCCCTATTAGTTGGACTTCAGTAAATGTTGGCTATTCTGGGTCTTCTCAGTTTCGGACACATACCAAAACATCTGGGCACTTGGGTTTCCAGTTCCTTTTCACTATACAAACAGACATCTTTGTCCCTGCCACCCACCCTTTCTGAGGTCTCCCCATTGCCGGGTTAGGCTGCTTGGATGAGTCCTCTCTTCCTACACCTGGATGGGCTACATGCACTAGACTGGATGACTAGATAGCATGGGGATGATGTGTCTATTCGTGAATCAGTTTCTGCTGTTGGACTGTTAACTTTCTGAGGATCGATCAGTGGCTACTTTGCTTTCTCTTTGTCTCACTGGGATGTAATAGGTTTTGCTAAAGTGGCTTCACGAATGAGGGGAAGTCCTCGTCGGCTCAGGTGTTTGGGTTGTAGAGGCAGTCTGTATAGGTTTGTATAGGTAAGAGAATCCATGTTGGGGGTTGGGGTGGGAATTAAGGGCCCTGACAGCCCAGTGTGGGGATCTTGTAGAATGTGGCTCAGAAGGTCTGTTCAAAGTCACCTTTTCATCAAAAGACAGCAGCCCATTCTGTGTGACCATAATCACTCCCTCTCCTGAAAGAACCCATTGCAATCTGTCTTCTTGTAAGAACTTTAGAATACAATGAGGCCCCTGTTACCTACCTGGTGGGGAGGGGTAATGGAGCTTCCACTTAATTAACTTGTCTCTATCACAAAAAGCGACTTTATCCCTCCTCCTCAGTCTCCTGGTTCTCCAAGGGTTAGCTCAAACCACTGCCTGATGTTCCAGCCTCACTGGGGCATCTCACATTAGAAGTTACAATTTTATGTGAGCATGCCTAATATTTTTTATGAGATGGAGGCTCTTTGGGAATTTGTATTTCTCCTGACCTGTTGATTGTTGTGCTTTTGAGTTGAGAAGGCTGTCCATATATACTTAGACTGTCTGGCTGTCTCCATATTAACAGCATTCACTTTCTGAATGAGTCTTGGTGTCAGAGGCCAGGTGATCTCAGGGGCTCCGCCTCTCCTGTTGCAGCTTCTCATCCCATTTCCTCAAGCACTGCACACATGGGGACTAAGACAGCTCCATTTTAGCTGTGACCTAATGCTAGCCACTGCAGGGGTTGGGGATGGCTTTTTGGACCCTGTCTTCCATGTTCTGTAGTTCAATCTGCTGCTTTCTTCTTGATGCTAATGCTTGTTAGAAAAAATGTGAAAGAATTTGCTGCTGTGTGCCTCTTTCCCCCTTAGGCCACACGTTTTCCTTGTTGTCTGGTCTCTGGACTGTCTCTCTTTGCCTTTTTTTTCTTCTTTTTTGTACTTATGTATGGGATTGAAGCCAAGGCCTTCTTCTCTCATCCCAGGCAGGCACCTTATCACTGGACACTCCAACCCCTCTCTGCCCTTCTTAATGTAGTCCTCTTTCTAGATTGGCACCTGGGTTCTGATCAGCTAGCATGACCTTCATACTGAGTTCTAATTTTGCCTCATGAGGTCTGCTCAAAATGTGTGCTTATTTTATACCCTTAAAAATCAGATGATGGGATGTTTATCACCAGTCCACAGGGGAAGGGATTAGGTCTAGACATGTGATTTATAAAAGATCACAAAGTTCTGGGGCCTAAACTTAGACATTATGTCCAATTCCCTCTGCAGTGTGAGAAATGTCCATCCCACTCCATATGGCTTCCCTAGCCCACTAAACCCTTCTGGAATACTGACTGGTTTTGGGATTGTATTGCATTAGCTTTCAGTCCTGTGCCATTTTTCAGAGTGCTTCAAAGCCCACTCTCTGTATCGGCATATGCTTTTATGCGTGGGGGTGGGGTGGGGGGTGATGGGGGTGGAGAAAGAGAGAAAGAGTAAGAACCAAAAAGCAAGAAAGTCAGTGAGAGGGTCCATGACCTGAGAAGTTGTCCGGGGCTTTGCTTTCTCTTGGTGATGAGGTGACCAGACCCTCCCATCTGTGTTCAAGGCCCCTCCCTCAGCATCAGGCTTATTTCTACTAAGCCAGTGCACCTTCTCTGTGTAATTCATGCCGGGGGTTTTCCTCCCAGCCACCTGCATAGTTTCTAGCTCGCTCTCTTTCTGGCTTGCTCTCAAGGCCATGAGTCTGTTCTTTGTGTACAGTTCTTGATAACCCTTTCCAGGATTTAATGTCATTAAAGATGCTGTTCATCAGCCTGCCTTTGTCTGAGATGTCTGTGTTGGCAAGCAGGCAGATAGAAGGAGCAGTGTGTTCCCCAGCCAGATGCAGGGTAGCTGGGGCCGGGGGCACTCAACTGAAGCACATTCCTACCATTACTTGGCAAAGAAAGAGCCCCTGAGATTACTTGAGTAATCCTTGCTTCAGACCTGGATTCATCAGCCGAATCCAAGGCTTCACTCTTGAAAAGGACCTTAAAATCAGCTGCTCTACTTTGAAATTTGAAGGAAGCATGGAAACAGATAAAGGAAATAATTTAACGTTTTAGGATGTTAAGATTTCCAGGGACTTGAACATCGACACACAGCCTTGCTCTCCCATTCACAGAGGCAAGAACTGATGCCTATACATACACTCGAGGAGCAGAGTGTCTCGTGTGTGACTCTTCACTGATGTCCTGCCTACAGCCTCAGGAGGGTGACATCAACAACTAGGGTGGATCTGTAGATTCTCCTGGTCGCTATGGAAAATTCCCACTATCCTGTCCACGCTAGCTTCTCACTGCCTCTAGTCAAACCTCTACCAATCTCCTCTTTGTCCTCACTGCCCTGCATGACTTTAACCAGTGTGACCGTCTCCTCTGGAGGGGCAGCCATGAGGCCAGAGAGGGAAGGAAAGGGAAAGGAATGGAGGGAGGAGTAGGGGTGGATGATCTCGATTTTTGCTTATGCCTTTTGAGAGGTTTTAACTTTGAGTGGGGACAGGACTTGGGGACTTTACCCTGCTGGAGGGGGAGTCATACTCTTCCTTCCACTCTCTTACAACACATTTCACCCAGAAGCATCCTTCATCCCGTAACTCAGTTTAGACCTTCAGTTTACTCATCTACTCTCCAGGTACAGTCCTGTGCAGTGAGTGAGGAGTATCAGGTACGTGAAGAGATTCTCATGTTCTAAATGCCCTCCTGTCTAAAGTCCTGGGGTAGAGGACATGGATGGTAGCCTGTGTGAGACTTCATGTACCTGACAGTACAATAAAAAAAAATCTTTGTCTTCCCTACGAGGCTAGGTTTAGTCCATTCTATATCAGTTGAAGGGCATCACTATCCTTTAATAGCTTGATAATTCAAGTTCTAAAATGTATATTCTAGCAGTTGAGGGACCACGCTAACTAAAACACCAATACAAAGCTGCACTGATTCTGTTACTGCATCCCTCTGCAGACTGCCAGTTTCTCATGGGCCTCTGAGGCCTTTGCTCATACCAACTTACTACAGGTCCGAAAGTGTGATGCAGAGAGATGAAAGATGGTGCCTTCATGTCCTACCAGGGATGAGGACTCCTGGAAAGGACAGTTTTAGAGTTCTAATTTTGTGTCCCTCATGGCTGAAAACAATCCTAGGGAGGAGAGAAGATTTGAGGGCCACATACTGAAGTGGGCATCAGCATGAGCTTTGGGACTGATTTCAAGTTGCAGAGCAATCTGGGTAGTGGCTGCCTTCTGTGACTAATAAAGAGGTCACTTTATCACGGGGCCTTTGGATCTGCATTTGATGGCTTCAGCAGATGGTTATGATTTCTGACTTGGTGTGGCCACCTTATTAAAATAAGGAGACTCCAATGGGCAGGAAAAGGCGTCTTCATTGTTAATTCCAGAAGCACAGCACAGTTATTTCCCAGCTTGCTTCTATGAGATGCAGACCAGTTACACCTGGCAGAGGCTTCTGCCTGCTGAGTGGAGGCAGCTCCCTTTGAACTCTTTCTTTTGTCGAATACACAGGGGCTAAAAGGGCATGCTCCTTTTAGTGGAGAAGATATTTTGAAGGAAACTCTAGGCTTAAAATTTAAAAATTAAATATTTACTCGTCTGCATTTGTGATATGATGCCACAGTGAGCATGTGGTAGCCAGGGGTGACTCTGTCTGTCTACTTTGATAGCCAGGGGTGGCTCTGTCCTTCTACTCTAGAGTCAGGGATTGAAATCAGGCTGTCTGTCTTAACCTACTGAACCACCCTGCTGCCCAGCCCAAGGTTATATAAAAGTAAATATTTTAATAGCAAAGAAAAAAAACAACAAATATCTTTAGGAAAGCTGAGACTCATTCTGTTTGACTGCTAACCTCCTGAAGGTGTCGTGTGTCTTATCTTCAGGCATTTTTTCTTTTTCTTCCTTTTAATTCCACCCACCTGAATGTTTGTGAAGAGCCAATAATGGCAAAGGCTTAATTTTGCCAAGCCTTACCATGAGGAAGCATTTAAATCACAATGACAGTTTGTGGTTATCATGCATGGCGTTCTAGCCCCAAACCACACTGGATCTTTGTTTTCTAGACACGTTTATGGCTTTGCCATCATGATATATGTTCTATTTCTTTTTAAAATTGAATTATTTTAAGTATACAGAAATAAACACAAAAATGACACAGCACCTCTTCAGTTCCAAGCCTTCCACCATGCTTTCTTCTTCAAAGATAATCTGTCAATTAAATTGTCTGTCTTCACGTTCCCATGTGTGTGTTCCTATGGGCATAGAAACCCACTAATGTTGCACATTTTTGTGCCATTTCAAAGCTTGAAATAAGGGATGGCTTACTGGATTCATCCTTTCCTATCTTGCTTTTTTTTTTTTCATTCAGTATTATGTTTTTGATATTTAACCTTATTAATTTAGGATCTATGTCTTAATCCTGGGAAATCATTTTATGTGTTGTGGAATAGCTTTGTAACTGTGAGATCACATAACAATGATGTACTATCCCACCTTTATTTTTTCCTGTGTTATAAAACAGTGAGGCACAAAAAAGTTTTCTAAAGGCATGGGGTGTCTAAAGACATCTCTAGCTAGAGTTAGAATGGAAAATGCCTATCTCCAGCTAATAATATTATTCCTGAACGGTCTTCAGAGGGTCTTGAGCTACTGTGAATACCTTTCTGCAGCAAATGAGCTCTGATTGCCCCGTCCCCTCTACAGCTTATGGTGCTGGATGTATTTAGAAGGTTTTGCTTATTGGATGGATATAAAAATGACCAATTGAAATATGTATGTATAAAAATAGGCCAAATAATAAAGAAAATGGGGACTTTTTCCTCTCTTTTCAGGATTAGCTGTATCATAGGACATGTCTGAGTGTTTGCCTGAGTAGCCATCCTGACCTAATCCTAATAAAGGTCTGACTAGTTAGTTATGCATCTCTGTGGCACAGAACGTATTATTTACCACTCTAAGGGAAGTAATCCATACTCATAGGACTACTAAAGAGGCAAATGGCAGGGGGGATGGGTGGCAAGAGACAGTATCCCAAATTTATAGTGAATTCATTGTGTTGGCCAAAGAACAGAGGGCCCTAGGTCTGCAAACAAGCCGAGACTCTGCCCGTTTCCCTCCGGGCATTAGTGTCCATGTCTATATGAACTGTTGCATCAGACACCCCTTCATGCTCTGATTTTCTTTTTCCCACTTCAATATTCTTTGTTTCTAACTGGCACCGTCCCTTGGTGCTTCAAAATGGTTTGAACTATGAATACTCAATTTATCTTGAGGGCAGAGGAGGTCTGTGCAGAAGTAACCTCCTTAGCAAAGAACAGTTAAACATGCTAAGAAAATCCACTTTGAAACTGCAATCTAAGTTGAATGTGTATAGCAAAAGATTAGTGTCACTCATGCATAAAGATGATGGGAGAATAATAACGTACAGACTGTAGGTGATTATCTCATATTTCTGTTTTCCAAATTTTCTTTAATAGCCATGTAGTAATATTCTTTAAATAAAATAATAAGCATGTGCAAGCAATTATAAGTTCATCTGGTAGGAAAAAAGGAATAAAATTTACACGAAACATATGCCAGGGAAAGGGAGAACACCTGTATATGAAAATAGTTCGTTGCGATTTCTCAGATGAGCCCACGAATGCTTCCCTCAGTGAAGGTTGGCATGTGATGTGTGTCTTTGTGTTGCTGTTGAAAGACTCAGATAGGATGGACGACAGCCTAATTTGCTTCTTGTACAAAAGCAGTGGCAGGGACACAGAGTAGAGCAACTCCAGTTTCTCTTTCTAGATTTAAAGAGCAGACTGGGTGGAAAGAGGAGGAAACAGAGATTTCACCATTAGATCATGCACACATCCCATTCCAGAGGTTTCTGATGAATTCTATTGTGTGTCAGGTAATAATGAAGGTGGTGGTGGGGGGTCATACAGTCTAGCACCAATGATGGAGATTTGCCCATCATTCTGGACCTGTCATAGAATGAGAGAATAATCTGGTACTGATAGCTGAGCAACATGGCTCTCCCTGAAGTCTGTTTCCTCATCTGGGATATCATTTACATGTGTCTTTGAATGCCAGGCATCCCTCCCCGGAGCTGAGTGTGCTCTCTCTGGAGGGCTCCCTTCCAAAGCCCTCTCCTTTTGTCATTGGGCAGCCCTTCAGATCTCTGAAAGGAATTCTCCTGGCTATGTCTCACTTCTCCCCTCTTTCCCATTCTTTCTGGAAAGTCCATGGAGGTGTTTTTTATTCACAGAAGCCTTGGTGGATCTTAGGTTTTAGACTCACACTGAGTATGTCTAGATGTGTCAATTTTTTTTTTTTGTAGATAGTATAAATTAATTCTTCAGAAGAGAGAGAGAAAAAAACAAAAACAAAACTCTGGGTGGACATTGGGTCACACAAGCCCATTACTTTGGTATAGAAGGAGAAAGAACGTGAAAGCATACACCGTTTTGATTCTCACTAGGCAAGGGTAGTTGTTGATGTAAAGGCTACTGTCAGGACAGAATCCTCAGCGTGACAGCTCAGTACTGCCACACGCTTTAACCATGGCAATCTCAGGTGACATTTGTAGTGGAACCCAACCTTTGCTTAGAGACTTTGCAGAGGCAGAAGAAAATGTACTAAGCCTTTGTTTTTATGGCCCTAAGATCCATCCAGGGTTTACAGCACAAGGTGTTGAATGACTTAGCATGCACTATTCAGATGCAGAGGACATTGGCATTATAAACAAACTTTGCATCTATGTAAAGGTGTAGACTCTTTGGGTGAGGAAGTTTTGAAAGTAGAATATCTGAGTTTTGCCAGTGCACTCCTGTCCCCTATGTGTGCGTGTGCGTGATGGGGAGGGGAGAGTTCTTTTTGAGAACCAGAGTTGAAACGTTGCCCAGTGTGATTGAATCATTAGATAGTAGCAGGAGCTAGAGCCTGCCCTCCTCCTAGCTTCAGAGTGTGGCCATAGGTGCTTCGAAGCTTTGGAATCCTGGCAGTGTTTCTAGACATGGGCTTTACACCGTCAAATTCTATGCCAGGGGAAGTAGATGCCAACACTAGCCTTATCCCAGTGTACATAGTAACAGAGCAGAGGCTAGCTCATGCCCAGCTCCATGTTTCTATTCTGACCAAAACAGACTGCATATGTGACATCAAACTGTATGCTGAGGTCACAACAGAGGATCTTTGTAAATTAACATACATAGAAGTTTCCTTAGATGAAACATTGGTTTTTAAACTAAAACTGTTAACACAAGGCCTTATCAATGATCTATTTCCACAACCAAATGTACCTCTTATTCCTGATATAGTTCATTCTTAGAGATGGATGAAGAAGTTTGCTAAAATGTAGAGATCATCAGATTGCCACAGGCAAGGTAGCCCAAATTCTAACTAGCAGCTGCCACCACGTGGCCCATTACTGTCTCCAGATCTCAGTATTCCCATCTATAAAACGTGAGCTATAGATTCCGAGCAAGAAGATTCCTTCTAGCTTTGCATAATCCATAATTCATGACTCTTAGCTTTGGGAAGAACAAGATGTCTTTGTTCTTTAATGAAAGTCTGATGCCAGCCTCTTGCTTTGCATTTCGTATCCCTTGTAGCTTTTTTTTTTCTCCTAAGAACCTATGACTTTAGCTGTCACGGTGCCCATCTATTTATGAAATTTGGCCACAAACTTGTCTGGAATTATCCAAATCCCAGCCTCATTTAGGAATGGCTGATTGTCCCACTGGTGAGGTTCCTGACTTCTGCCTTGTGTGTGCCTCAGCAAATTGAAATCGAGGTAAAATGGCTTGACTTCCTGCTATCTTCCATGGTAGACCTTCCAGTGCGGTTCTGGAAGCTCCTTCAGCAGCCAGGTCTGGAGGCAGGATAGGATGGAGATTGTAGACATAGGTGAGAATTACTCATCTCATGGATTTCTGCTCAGCGTGTTCCTTTTTCTCAGCATAGATCACTACCTGCCTCCTTCCAATAGTCCAAACTTAGTTCCTTTCAAGTGTATTTGACAAGAAGACTGACAGCCATTTTCCTTTCTTGCCTCTTAGTTATTTACCTATCATACATAGAGGGCAGAATATGTTAGACTTGGGTAATGTTGTGACCTTTGTCTCAGGAAGATATAAACAAATGCAGAAAAATATAATAAACACACACACACACACACATATTTTTTCAGTATAATTTCACCAAAGTACAACTTGGAGAAGCGATGACTGTTGGCTTAGTCATGGAGCACAGTTGAGGGGTTTCTTGTGGAAATGTGAGTGACCCCAAAGCAGCCACACTAAAGAACAGTCTCACCCCATTGTGGATGATGGCTTCTCGGTAGCTTCAGTTAACTTCCACATATGATCTGCTTCCTATCTCCCAGGACCATGAGGTCATATGCAGTTAGGACAAAATCACATACAGCTGGCTGGGAAGTGTAGGAGGCAGTGTCTGGCATTTCCAGTGAGAGTCCAGTGACCTTCCCCACCACTGTGAGAAAGGATCCACAGTCAATAGGCTAGATACTGAAAGTTTCTTGCAAGTTGTCACAGCTGTTCCAATGAAGGTGATGGGCACTACGTTCCCATTGTGCACTGTAGTGGATAGTATCTCCTGTATAAATACTAGTATCTCATGTACAAACAGTGCCCAATACGTGGCAAAAAGGAATGGTTTTTGTTTCTAAATGTTTGCTGCACTTCAATGCTGAGACTACCCACTTCTGAAACAGAAAACTCAGTTTCCTGTGTGACTGCCTAACCTGATCTCATCATCCAGAAGTAATTTTTTTCTAAGCAGTCACAAGCTCTCTGTTTGGTAGTTAATAATGTACTGCTCCATGGTGTTTTCCCAGTTCTGATACACATTTTTTTTATCTTCCTTTACTACAAATTGTTTCTCCCTTGAGGTTGCAAATTCTTATAATTTTAAGTATTTATTGTTTGGTTCTCTCTTCTTTGGAGGACTCAAATTACAAGTTAAAATTGTTTTTTAACTTAGCAAAGCTCTGCTTGATTCTGTCTGTTTGTTTTATTATTTTTAAAATTTCCAATCTCACTCATCCTTACCTTCAGCAATGTCTCAACAAACCTGCATGTTGGTTCTGCCCAGCACAGTGTCTTTGTTGCATACTGTATATTTCACTTGTTTGATTTGGGGTCTTTAAAAAAAGTCTTCAGTGTCTTCAATTAAAATTTGAAAATGTGGACTATAGTGACATTTCTTCTGTCCTGTACCCCAGTACCCCAGCATGTTACATCCAGGTCCATTTTGATTGGTTGGCTCTTTCCTTGTCATTGGCACATCCTGTTTTCCAGGTTTTTTATGCCTGCTACCTGTTGATTGTCTGCCAGGCATTTTATCTCCCTGGTGTCAAACAGTTTGTATTGTTAGTTTTCGCTGATGAGCTGAACTCTGGGATGCAGTTAGCTCACTTGAAAGTAGTGATCCTTAATGAGTTTTGTGTTGTAAACTTTTGTTGCCCTGATTTTCCTAGATAGTCAGCTCTGTGTCCTTAACTTAGGAGGTTTTCTAGACTCCCTCTGATTCTTCTCTCAGCCTCCTATTCTCTAACCACTTTGACCTGGACACTGTCTTGTAGGACTCCATTCATATTTCTTAGAGGTCATAGTCCTTCATTGAAAATTACTTTGGCCTTGACCGACAATCACCTGTTTCTCTTTCTGGCCAGAGGTGGAAGACTTTTTTTTTTTTTTTTTTTTTTTTTTTTTTTAATTCTAGCTATTTGAAATTTGCCTCCATATCCAATGTCTACAACTCTTGTCATTCCGGCTTCCACAAGACTGAGTAAGGGGCTTTTCTCTGTGCTTTCTATTATGTCTGCATATTGAAACCCAGTTTTTATTTTTCCTCTTAAAATTTGTGTCCCCGAGAACAGGAATGGATGTCATTTCTGGGTTCTAACACCTACTAGTTTCTCAATAAGTATTATTTGAATTAATGAATGAACAAACACATAGAATTCAATTTTTAAAGTGACTATTTATGAATGAGTTTTAGTTGTATTTCTTTAAAACAGAAACGAGGTTACATTATGTTGTAAGCAATCATTTATTTTTTTGTAGGTCCTCACTGGAAGTTTTTATTTAAATCACTTAGATAGTATTTGAAATGACATGTGGAAGAAAAAGAAGAAAGCTAAGGACTGAATAGCAGTGAATGCACAGTTGACATTGTCTGACTTTGGGGTAACTCACTTTATGGTAGACTTTTAGCTGCGGGATATTCAAGCTTGAAAATTTCAGAGGCAATTGTTCTTATCTCAAGTGCCTTTTCCATGTTGGATATACTTGGCCACCTGGTCTGCAAATAGTTTTGAGCCAGTGCATTTGTATCAACTGAAGATAAATAGACAGTGGATATGTACCAATGGAGCCATAGCCAAGGACAAGCTCATGTATTTGGGTCTTAAAGGGCCTGGGTTGTATTTGGTGAAGCTTTCAAGGTTATCTTGTTCTGTCTACTCAGCAGCTGTTGGTACCATAGGTGACTCTGACATTGGGCATGATGGGAGGGACTTAGAGTTGGCTGCATGTAGATGCATTGTTATGTGGGAAGTAGAAATCACAGCATCCAATCCTCTACCATTTTTCTGGGAGCAAATACAGAATTACAGAGTAGTTTCTTATTGTAGTTCTAACTGCACACAGGACCCCTTCCTCTCCTTGATAGCTTATTCTAGAGGTAGACATCTGCCTCTGAAGTTGACTTATACCAAGGAGAATACCAGCATTAAAGGCACATGGGGGTCTTGTACCCGTGTTTCCTATTTGTTTTCTCCTCTTAACAGTTTGATGTGTGTTCAATGCTTTTAGATAAAATGCTCATATTTTCCAGCAATAGTTTTCTTACTCTAAAATAACCCCTTCCCATTGCTTGGTGATGATGTTATTAAAGTAAAGCTATGTCCATCCTTCCCCATATTTTTTTCTTGGATTTTATGACCGGGTCCTGGGTGGCTTTCATGAACAGTAATAGTCTGACTACATGAGCCAAGGAATTCTGTTTCTTAGATATGGTTGAGACCTCTCTGGGCTGTGCAAATGAAGACTGGTTGTATTTTGCATATTTTCCTAGAATGACAGAGATTCTGTGGCTAAACCTAGATTAGACCCTGTCACTTTAAAAAAATCTGACTTTCCACTCCAAGAGTAAACTGCTTTGCCTTCTAAACTACTAGTTGAGTTTAACTTTGAAGCGCACTTTGTATTTAAATCTGATGACAGCATTGCTTCTCCTCCTGTCTTGTTTGGATTCGGGTCTTTTCCTTGCTGGTCAGGTACAGCTTCCTTCACCCCTGTGCCTCAGCAACCCTGGCATTCAGTTTCTGTGCTGTCCAGAATGCTAAGCAAGATGCTTATTCTTCCTTGTTCTATTGTTTGATGTCTGCAATCTTGCCTAGTACATAGTAGGCTTTTTGTTTTCCTCTTCTATCATGTCCCCACCCTGGTGCTGTAGGCTTAACTTGTACCAGCCTTCCTCCACCACTGAATTGTATTCTGCTCCACTTGCCAGCACACAATTCAGGATCTGGACTTACTGCCCCCTCATGCCGTCTTTCCCTCCATACATTTTGTCCATTGCACACCTGGTTCTTTTTTAGAACACTCCCCAAACCTAGTTCCTCCACAAATTCTCCTGAATTTTCCTGTTCTTTGAAGCTCCCCTTTAGAGAAAAGAGTGGCAAGGAAATAGGTTCACCCAGGATTCTACAAAAGATTTGATTTTTAGGTTGAATAATAAATTGGTATACATGTTATTTTCTTAGAATTGTGTCCAGCATGGTACGTGGTCAAGTACTACATACAGTTAGTGCTATAATTTTATTTAAACCTTGCTGGCTATCCATTTGACACCCCTGTCTCCTTTCTGCTGGGCTACTCCTGTTCCAGACTCAGGGGTGCAGAAATGAGGAAGGTATGGAGCTTGGAGACAGAGGTAAGGTTGTCCATCTGCCACTTCACTGGAGAGTGGTCCTGGCAGGAAGTTGGTCTGACCCCTCCAGGACATCCCTTCCCCTATACTCTCCCTTATGTTCCTGGTCAGAGCAAGGCAGAGTCAAGAGCAGAGCCTTCCCCATGAGCAGATGCAGATCTGAATCCTAACCTGGTACTTCATCAATCAACCCCCAGTTCAGTCTTTTCCTCTTCAGTGAAGTGGCCAGGAAGCAGCCAACTATAAACCTGGCCCTGGGCTTTATAATTGAGGTTTTGTAGAAGCTGGAAAAAAAAAAAAGCCACACGTCTGTATTGTATTGATAATCCATATTTCTTTTTTAAGTGAGAAAAGAAAGGCCAGGAAGTTGGCCCAAGTGAGCTTAAAAGAGTAGGAAGAGTCCTGGGAATTTGTGGAGGAATTGGAGGACATTTTGAAAAAGAGGAACCATGTGGGCAATAGCCAAGATGTAGGAATGGGGAAAGGTGAGCAGACAGCAGTAATATTGAGCCAAACCCAGGACCACAACATAGCCCAAGCCACACCTGCTGTTGTGCCATGCCGAGCTCTGTCATGGCTGTAAACATGCGAAGACTCCTGGCATACAGGCCCAGAATGATTAACAGTTGTGACTATTGTTCTAGAATTCAGGACTTTTCCAAGGGCAGGAAGTCTTGAGTGTGCTGTTCGATGAAACTTCATTGGGTTGTGGGTGTAAGAAGCTGGGTGATTCTATTGTTTCTGAAGAGCAATGCTTGGAGGCTCTTAAAATGGAGGAAATAATGAAAATGTCAAATGCAACCCAGAGAGGCAAACTATTAACAAGATTCTGTATTGGAAAATTGGGTCCATGGTGGGGGTTGGGGGGTTAGAAGCAATAGAGTTGTTGGGTTGCTCAGTCTCATAGACATCTCTCGGCAGTTTCCGTGAATGCATGGCGCTCAGTCTTAACCAGAGGCCAGTTTGCCCTTGTAACACCTCTCCTTCCACTCTGATGGGAAGCTGCAGATGATTTGCTGGATAGAGTTTTGATTGAGTTAAATTTGTGCGCCTTAAATATGGCTGGACCAGAAAACTAGAATTTCCCTGCTTAGCAAGGAACTTCAGGAAGAGCCTAGCTTTCGGGGGGATTGGGGGGGGGGAGAGGCTAGAAGTGTTGAACACAGCAACCTCAGTCTTATCCCTCTTTCCCCATTGCTCCTGCAGCAGCAGCAGCAGCAAGCTGTTACTGGGAGCATGTGATAAAACAAAGCTGTTTGCTGAGACATGGCTGCCAGAACTTTTTATCTTTGTGTTTCTCTTGAATTTGGGATGGGGGATAATTATAGAAAATGCAGATGGAAAGGTAACTGTTTCCATTTTGCTACTAGACACTTTGAATTTTCTTTCCTGTGATTTGATTTATTTCTGTCCCCTTTTGTGTCTACTGCACAATATGCCTGACAAGAGTACCATGTCTCAAATAAGGGCCAAGAAGTCACTTTTGGATCCAAGAACATTCTGAAGTCCCACCTAATTACCCTGCAAAGCAAGTCCAGAGATGAGAGTCCAGCATGCTGAAATTCCTCTGCTCAGGGAGAAACCAGGACCCCCCTGCCCTGATTCCCACCTCCCTCCCCCAACAGCTTGCAGGGAGATATCTTCTACTGCACCTGGATTACCTGCTGTCAGACCTGGAAAAGAAGGATTTGGAGGAATTCTTCTTTGAGATCATGGCACTTAGGCACTTAGCGATAAAGTGGGAAGCCAATAGGGTTTAGAGGGAAGTGTTCACAACATTTTAGGCAGTCTTGAAAGGTAAATATTTGTTCCAGTTAACTAGCTCATTCTTTCTGTGATTTAAGAAGTTCAGGATTCTCATACCTTTTCTAAGGTTTACTAAAATGAAGAAATTGAAATATCTAGCACAGTCTATGGGAGATATTAACTAGATTTTGATCTGATCCAAACAATGAATAACATGTATCATTCTCTTTGTATTTATTGTCCTTCCTCTCTGCCATTTTTTTTTGGGGGGGAGTTTTTTCCTGTGCTGCTTCAACGAGATACTTAGAAATAAAGTTTGCTTTACAGCAGACAGGATGCACAAAGTGGACCTTCTTCTTTGTCTGATCTGCCTGCCAAATCTCTTGTCTTCATAGCTCTTATAACCTAGCTGATCTTCCTGTAGCTGTGGGGGAGGCTTATCTTTGAAAGTAGAATTTTGAGTAAAAAAATCTGGAGGTTAGGGAGGGGTGGTCAGGCTCCATGGCTCCCGGTCAGTTTCAGTGTGCTGTCTTTTAAAGGCCCTTGATGACCAGGGAGTACATTTTTCCTTTGTTAGGATGTATTTTTCCTCTCCGTGTGGGTGGTTTTTGTTATGTAACTCCTATGAGCATATGGCCTCTCTACGCCTTAGTGTCATCCATTCATATCTCGGAGCTATCAGGTATTTCCTGAACTACCTAGGGTTATAGTGAGTAGAAACTGCCCCTATACTGAGAAGCCTTTTAAGAATGATTAAGTATAGAACAAACATAAAGCGACACAAAAATCATCAGAGCCTTTATTAGTGAACTCTATTTTTGTGACCCCATAAAATTTGATTCCTTCCAGCTCTGGCAAAGATGGGGTCTTGTTTAATTGTCTTCGTTTAGGAAAGTCAAGCTCTTGCCAGTGGCCTACAGGAGTTAAGGAAGCAACGAGACAGAAGCCCAGGCTTCCCCACTCACCTAGTAAAACTCTCGGGTGATAGCCACCCCCTCCCCCTCTAAGTCCTATTTGCTGGCACTGTCTGTGTGTGCCTCACGAGCTGTGCTAGCATGAGGTGAGTAGAGAGAAGGGGGACAAGGCTCTGGTGGAAGGAGGAGGAAGGGCAAGGAGGAGGAAGAGAAAACAGACATTCTGGCCTCTACTAGTTAACAAACAAGGTGGCTCTGAGAAAGTCATGCTTAGGTTTCCCAGGTGAAAAAGTGAAGTTGGAGAACAATGCTCAGAACCCTCCAACAACGAGGTCTCTTACAAAGCGCCTATCAGTTTGTCTGTGATAACCCAAATCTATGCAACTGACAGCCATTGTAAAACTGAATGAAGGAAACCTATGAATCTGATGGCACACTGGTGCAGATATGTACAGGTGCCCATGGAGGCCAGAGGCGGTTGTCAAAGTCCCTAGAGTGAAGTTGTATAAAGGAGCTGTGTACTGGGAACCAAATTCCACTCTTCTGTAAGAACAGCAAATACTCTTAGCCACTGAGGCATGTATCTAGCTCCTGATAGTATATTTGTACTGGTCATTATTTGTGATAAATCTCACAGGCTAATTGTATTACCTAGCATTCGACATTAGCATTGCCGTCTTTCGTCTCGTGTTGAAATACTGGACCATAGATGGTGATACTTAAACAGTTAACCTTAGCTGACCTTGCTCCTCTCTCTCAAGGCATAAACAAATCTCTTAATTTAATTCTGGGCATAATACATGTGTGCAGTTACCACTGTAGTCTCCCCTAGAGCAGGACTTTAATGATAGAGTCATTTATAATCAGGATATATATATTTACATATACATATATACATATATATATATGTATATATATATATGTGTGTGTGTGTTTGTGTGTGTATGTGTTATATATATGTACATATATATGTGTGTGTGTGTGTGTATCTCCTAAATAGGAATATGCCTATATGCTATGTTCCAAGCATTCATTTCTTCTCTGTCTGTCTCTCTCCATCTCTCTCAAATACACACACATATACACACGTAACTAATCTGTACAGTATTTTAAAGTAGATGTTATCACTTGTATTTCAATATAAGGCATGGAGATATAAGAAGTTAAAATAAGACTTGTTCAAGATTGTATAGACATTCAGAGGTGAGGGAGATTTGAACTGTGGCAGCTACATTCTTACTGGTTCAACCATCTCCTAAATGAGATTGCTCATATTCTGCTCATGTTTGAGAAACAAATTTTTGTTATGAGGCCACAGCCTAAGAAAGCTAGATGAACCCTCTTACTAAAGTCTCTAACCTTAGCCTCATCCTGGAGTACACCAAGTTTGGCATCTGAAGTCCATGTTCAGAGGACTCATAGACCCAGAGAAGTGAATGCATATTGAACTCATGTGCTCAGCTGTGTATTGTGGGGAAGAACGGGTACCTGATAACTTCCATTGCTCCCTTAGACCCGTTCCTGCTCTGTCCATAGCAGGAACCTCTGTGGCCAGTCCTACACCTGGATGAATATTCTAGGTTGCTGGTTAGGATAACAGGAGGTCAGATGAACCCATAAGAAGGAAATATTCCCACTGTCCTCTACCTCAGTTAGCTTGATTGGACAATGGCTTCTTTATCTCTCGAAGCCGTCTGACTTTCCCAGTCAGTTTTTTTCCTTTGAAACTGTGGAGTCTTAAGATTTTTCTTGTGTTTTAATTCATTCTAACTTAGATAAGCTTTTCTCAGCCCCCATATGAGTGCATTTTCCTGTTTAATGTTGAGAAATAAATTGTCTTGTTTGAATATCTTGACAAATAGTTTATCATATAGAATAGTGTGTTAAAATTAGAAAACACACACATATGCACACATATGCATACACACATACACTTAGCAACAGAACTGAGAAACTAAGTGCACAGACAAGGGGAAATTTTGAAAAAGTTCTAAATTATTAGAAAGATTGTCAAAATTCCACTACAAACTAGTTTTGTTATACTCTTGGTCAAGATGAATAGCTAGCATGTCTCTAGTTCTAATCTGGAGAATTTTACCATCTAAGGCTTGTATGTTACAATGACGTGGTGCACGTATATGTAAGTGTGTGTGTGTGTGTGTGTGTGTGTGTGTGTGTGTGTATTTGCGGTGTGGGGGATTGAAACCAGGCCCTTGTCTATGCTAAGCAAGCATTCTGCTGCTGATCTACAGCCTAACCCTCCTAATAAGCTTATAATGTCATTTCATGTGAGCTTTTATACTGTGGCTACCCAGTGCCTATGAGGTCAGGCTTTGGTTCAAATTGCAGCTGTGTTACTGACAAGCTGTGTGACTTGGGCAAGTTTATTTCATCTCTTAAGAGTCCCTTTTCCCTCTCAGAGGAGAGAGCAATAATTATATATTACTCAGAGAGCCGCAGGGAGTGAAACCAGGCATGTTTATATATTTAACACTGGCCTTTTATAGAATAAGCACTTGATAAGCGGTGCTGTTGTTACTGATTTTTATCATCGTTAAATTAGCATCTGTAATGTGGGAGACACAGCACTTGCCACATAGTAGGTTCCTCACGGATACTTTATTGGATTCGATGGCACATGCTCTTCTGTGAGTGAATCAGGTTGCCAACAGTAGCTTTTTATTTATGCCACCAACAGGGATGGAAGTGCTGAGTGATCCAAATAGAGGCTCCGCCTAGAAGCCAGCTGTCTTCATAGTGAGGTGTCTCACAAGCGAACACTGCAGCTAGCTGAGCAGGGCAAACAACCTGGATCTGTGCTAAAGAGCGGCCCCTCTTCCCTGGCAGAAATCTCAATTTTCTCCCTTGAAGAAGAATGAAGAGAGTAGAGGGACAGAGAGGTTACTTTCAAGAATGGCCACATGTCACCAGACACCGTTCCCCCCCCCCCGCCCCCGCCCGCGCAATCGGTGCTGTTTGGCCCTCTTCTCTTTGCCCAGGAGAAGCCAAAATGTTAAATTGGTGCAGCTTACACGATCTGACAGAGAAATTCTTCACGTCTGGCCTGGATGTCTAAGTAAATTTGGTATATTCCTTGTGGTCTGGGGCAAGCGCTGGAAGCTATTAGAAATCTGAACAAAACCCTCCATTCAAAAGACTGCTCGTTTCCTGCTGGGGTAATCCAAGAATCAAACATCAAGAAACATGGGTGAGGAGAGTGTGCCCAGTACAGAACCCACCAAGGTGTCTGCGAAGCCGCCCCACATGACTTCGAACGTTACTTCCACTTGATCATCTTGAATAAGTGGTTTCGTTTGAAAATGAGAGTTGGGCTTTCCCTCCGTGAAGGGAGGGGTAGGAGGGGAGGGGGCGTTGCCTGGATCTTGTCAGTCAAGTTTAGGAGTCCCCAGCTTTCTGCTTCCCTTGAAGTTCCAGAGCCCTTAGTTTGGGGTTTTGCTTTCATTAGTTATGGTGCAGGGTCTACCGCCTTAGACTGAGCAGATCAGTGGCTGGGAAAAAAAAAATCTTTATTAAGAAGGCTTTGTGGAGGAACCTTGGCTTATCTCGGGAAATATCAGTTTGTCATAAACTGCTTCCTTTTTTTTGTGTAGAAATTTATTTTCTGTGAAATCCAGGTGTTCTTTTATATGGACTTGAAAGGAATAAATTTAATAGTCAGGTTGGTTCCACCCCACTAGGGAGAACTTTTTTTCCCCTGGTGGATTAATTGAGGTTGAAATCAGATAATCTAGGCGAGACCACTGGGTGCCTAGCCACTGTGCCCTGTTACTTTAATTAATTTTAGCTCCACTGCGCTGTGTTGGGGAAGCTGTTCAGCTCCTGCACTTTCCCTGCCTGGGAGATTTTTTCCCCCCTTAGGACAGTCTCATTCCCCACAGACTACACTTCTGGAGAAAGAGACAAAGCCTTATTCATCGTATCATGCATAGTACCTCATCGGACACACAGCCGATGCTTTTTCAAAGTGAACGAATGAAAGGGAGCATTTTTTTTTATAACACTTGAGCGATAGACCAGGTGGTCTCACGCTGCGAGAGAGCTGAGCAGGCTCTTCCCGGCCTCCTCTGGGGGGCTCCGCCCCTTCCTTGGCTTCATCTCTGCCTCACTTTTCTTAAAGGTGGCAGACGCAGGAATTCCTTTCCCCTTTCTTCCTGAAGGAATTCGGCTACAGAATTAAACAGGCTCAGCCTGTTCTTTCCCTCATATTAGCTGTTCGAGATGTGAAGGATACATCACACACACAAAAAGATAGTATCAAGCAGGGAAAAGCAATGCATTTTGGTGACATTTTAGGAGTCATAGCTGCACACAATAGCAGCGGCTCACTTGTCAGTAACTGGCAGGTCTGGCTTATATCAAGAGTAGCATGCCCCCCCACCCCCAAGTCGTGCTGACCTCTCAAGAGAACATATTCCCCATCTAATAAAAGTCAGAGCAGATTTATGGACTTGCTCCTGGCCACTTGTCCTTTATGCTTTAACAGAAAAATAAATCTAGGAGAAGATTCATGATTACCCTTGGACCACAGAGATGGGGGCAGGGCCAAATGTTCCACCCCTCTCTCAGCTTAGCTCCTTCCCCAGTTGGGGGGGGGGCAGTTGGGGGAGATATTGAGACTTATGGCCTGCCCTCAGTGGCAAAAAGGGTCATTCTCTGTCCACAGGGCTTCACTCTGGCACCCAGGTGGGATGAGGCTCCCTGACAAATCATGGTGATCTTTCTGAGGAGGGCTTTTTGTAATTAGAGGCTCAGAAAAACACTCTTTGTTTTGTGGCCACTATAGTGACCATTGTTTTTTTCCCAGCTTCCCTAAGTTTTCTGCTGCTACATCCTTCGTACATCAAAGGTGTCTTCAATATTGACTCTGGTTCACTGTGTGTTTCAGTGATGACCTAAAATAGCTCCTAATAGAGTGTGTAGGACCGGTTCAGTCTGGTCCTCAAGGATCTCGTCGCTTAATAAGAGAGAGGAATGTGGCGGGTCCCCAGGATAGACTGAGATGGATTGACCCAGGAGCTCTGAGTTTGATTGTTTTGAGTTCAAATTCAGCCTTTGCAATTTCTTAGCTTTTTTTTGGCTCTGGGCAAGTTCCTTAATCATTTGAAGCCTTTGAAGAGTAAGTAATATACACCTTCCCAGGAAGGCCACTTGAGGACTTGAAGTAAGCCATAGGAAGAGCCCTAGCAAGAGCTGACACCAAAGCATGCACACGGCCTGCACAGGTCCAAGCCAGATGGGGGTCCCAATATTTCCCTGGGACTTGAGAGAGGTAGGGAGTGGACACGAGTTCCCATCTGTAACCAAGATGCTATGATCAATTGAGAACTGTTGGCAATGGCCGAATTGGTTTTCTGGAATGGAGTCTCACTAAGTATACAGACCACACTTGAGGGCAAAGGTCAGCTCCATGCCCAGCAATAGAAAACAGGCATAAACCAAACTCAATGGTATTTTTGGAGATACTGTTTTGTGTCTCATATTGCTTTGTTTGGGCATTTTTGTTGTTGTTGTTGTTTTGCTTTTGTTTGTCTACTGTGGCTTCCAACGTACTGTTTTTATGGTTTTGTTTGTTTGTTATGTGTTTCTCGGGCTCTTTTGTTTTATTTTGTTTTGTTTTCCTTTCTGGTTTGTTTGTTACTAAACAAATCTGTAAGAAGGTGTGGAGTTGGAGGGGCAAGATCTGGAAGGGGGTGAGGGAATTATTTAGAGTCACTGAAAATGATTTTCAATTAAAAAACAGTTGATGCCAAGAAGTGGCAATGTCTATTCTTTTACTTAATAGGCAAAGTAGATAAGCCCCTACGCAGGTTCTGAAGAGGTCCATACCATCCCCCTGGGACATGAGGATAGGAGACAGGCAACTAAGCATGTCATGGAGATTTGTATATGTACTGAGTACAGGGAGACAGTGGGCTCTGGAAAGTGATGAGGGAAACTACGCCCCAAAACTGCATCTGAAACATGTATTTTCATATCTTCTTGTTATCAGTACGCAAGTACTCATTCTGCACATCTAATATTAACATTTTTCAAATCAAATAGCCAGGTTAGTGGAGCCTTAGCCTGAAACTAAGTACTAGTATATCTCAATTTCTGTCGTTTTCTTCTGCCATCTTCCACAAACCTCTCAATTAGAGGATGTGACGGTGATAGTGGGATCTGTGTATTACCGTGGGCACTCTTGCAATTCTTGGAATGAACAGAGGTGTTTTAGAGCCTAAGGACAAATCTGATGTTCTTGCTTGAGCCTAGCTAGAACAGGGGGCATTCAGGTGCATGACAAGCTCTTAACAATGCTGACAGCCGTGGACACCATCAATTGTCTGTAACTTCTCATGATGAAGAGTTTTTAACTTGTAGAAAGCACCCCATTACTTGGTGAGCCCAAATACACTATCATCAGCCCATGGTGTTATTACCTGGCCTTCAGCTTCTGTGAATTTGGCTAGTTTTGTCCTCTGTGCCTGGCCTTTCCGTGTGCCTGACTCCTACTCCACCCTGCCATGCTCTTGAGGTAATGTGCACTTTCTCTCGTGAAGCTTGCCAGGAAGGAAGGTGTGTCCAACAGAGAAGAACAGGTACCTATAAGAGGCCATGCCTACAAGTCTGATTAATACTGTTCACTCCTTTTTATTTTTTCTAAACTAGAATCTGTTTACTTTCCCCATAGAATTTAGCTTTGTGGTATTGGAGTTTTAAGCACTTCACCTTGTATCCATGGTAGTAACTTTTCCTGGCCTTTTTTTTTTTTTTTTTTTTTTTTGAGTTTGGGGTTACCTGTGAGAGTCATAGTTCTATTATTCTAGATCTCTTGTTAGGCTCCTGGGAGAGTAGTACACGCTACACAGCTCACACTAGAAGCATAGAGAGCGGCCAAACGGTATATTACAACAGGGCAGAGTTCCTTTTCAGATGGAGAGGGTACTGATTCCAGCTAGGCATCCTTACTCATACTTTCTGAGTGGCTAATGCTTGGCTGACATGCTATAAAGCTAATTTGTTTATAGTTGTGTCACATAATTATATACTCTGTATATACTATGCTTTGAACTCATTATTTATTGCATAAATATTGCCACAGAAACTGAACTCCAATCATAAGGAAGAATGTGTGTGGGTTAGCACCCTTGGCAAATGTCTAGCAAAAATAGTAAGCACCGAATGTATCACCAGTTATTCAAATGTCTTTTGGGCTCATTAGTGGAGCCCTGTGCACTTCGCACACAGGAGTTCTTGTGCATACACTTGGTTTCCTGTTCTCCTCAGATTCCCACTGAACACAGCATCTTAGTCACATGGGCTGCTGACATTCATTACACAGATATTTAGAGAATTCACGATTCAAACTCTGACTATGAAGTGGTTTCGGCCTCTACCATCATTGTTCAGGGCGATTCTTTGGTCTTTGGAGTGAGAGAAGGAATTAAAGACAGTAGCAAGAGAACCCGCAGTTCATCATCACAGACATGTGGATGTGTTGATTAGAAAGTTAGCAGCATTGTCTATCAGTAAAACAACTTCTTTGTCATCTACAGTCAAAGACAAAGAGCCGGGTGGCAGTATTTGGATGTGCAGGAGTAAGGTCTCTACATTATTAACTTTAGTGGAGAAAGCTGGGTGTGTGTAAATAGAACATACTTAGCTCCTTAACTTACTCTGGAATGTCTTTAGTTGGGTTCAACAAATCGGATGCTGTAGGTTTTGTCTTAATCAATGTCTGTTTTGTCTTTGAAGATGAGTAGTGATCCATCTCAGATTGACGGGTGGGCGGTGGGGTTCTGGGGCAGTAAGATGATAACTTAATCATTTCCAAAATGTTCCAAAGGACACAGTTCACCTGACATTTTATGAAACCAAAAGAAACTGGACGTGCAGCAGTCTTTGAAGTTAGACAATGGGGGTTCAAGTCGTTGCTCTGGCACTAGTTTGGCAGCCTTGGGGCAAAGTACTTAACGTTTCTGAACCTATGAGGAAGGCAATTATATTACCTACCTCTCATGGTTGTGGTGAGGATTAAACTGGATGATATAAATAAAATCCATAGCACAGTGCCTGGCATGGACAATAGGTGCCCAATAAATGTTCTGTATTGTTCTTATTTCCTGCTTAGCACGGTAATTTATAGCTCTCTAAATTCTATGTGTCTTTAGACTAAGACAGTATTGGGTCTGTAGACTATTTTTAGAAGTTTAAAATGTAAGAGAAGAAAATGATTGTGGTCATTGCAATAAGCATGTAGCAGATAATGTCCTTGAAACAAGGTAGCCAGAGAAGAAGACTATAAAATGGGGTCTTTGGTATTAAAAACAGGAGGACTTGAGTTGAGGAAGTTAGCCCTTTCTTTAGTGTAAGTTTGTGGACTTCTGGTAATAATGGCAGTCCATCGGGGTGTGTTCTGAGCAGAGGGCTTGATGACTTGCTAAAATGATCATTCGCCAGCAGAGAGAACTCCAGAACTCCCCTGTCTGGAGCTCCAGTCACACAGTTGTGTTTGCTGGATTGTGCTGCATGCTCTCCCCGCCAAGTGCTTTGGAAACTGTGAGAAAAACTGGGAACCTGGAAGCAGCAAGAATGGGAACCGGTTTCTCTGCCCAACTTTGGTAGAGCATTTGCTCTAGGCGACCAGGCAGGCTCCAGTCCCAGAGACATTGTCTTTACACCACCCTCTCCCCACTATTGACCATAATTTAAACTGACAAGACTTGATTTTTGACATTATATCAAAGTCTCTGTAGGTTTAACATTATGTCCATTTTTCCCATGGTCATCCTCACTGGAGATTGATGGGTTTACACCACTGTGGAAGTTAGTTGGAATGGAAATGGTCCAGAAAATGATTGGGGAGCTTGCAGCTTTCTGAAGCTGGGTGCAGGGTAGATGAAGTCATTATTATTTTAATGAAACTTGTTTTAGCTGGGGTCTCTTAACCATTTGTTTTCTAGTTTTAATATTGAGTCACTAATTCACACTAATGAGATGCTGTCAAGATTCAACAGCATTCTTGTTCTGAGCTAGCCAACATTTAAGATCCAACTTAAACTGTGGCTCTACCAGCGCTGCATATAAGCTTGGTAGGGAAATAGAAACAAAGAGTCTGGTTTCAACAGAAACTGTTAACATGAGCATCCATAAGGAAATTCTGGCAAAGCTGTTTCATGTTGTATACAGAGGCGGTCTATAGTAGGTTCTATCAGGAAACTGTTAGTTATCACCCTTCCTGGTAAACTTGCAGACTTCTATATCTGGTATGCAATCAGTATACATCATTCCTTGATAGTCATCTGGTGGATCATATATTGTGAGAATTATCTCTTAAACCTGGGAAGCAAGCAAGTCATAGTGGAAAAAAATGGGTGTTGGGGCCACACAGATATAGGTCCAAATCTTTGGCCAGTAGGGAGCCCATTAATCTCCTTTTTCTTTGGTTCTCTATAATACAAGGTGTTGGTGTTTATGGGCAACTGGTATATATGGGGTTAGTAGAGACGGCATTAGTAGCCAATGGCATGCCTGACATATAGTTGGTGTTCATTAAAGGAAGGCTTAAAGATGTACATACTACCCAATTGAATTCCTCCAGATTTACTCAAGGCCACCCAGCCTTTCTTGGCCTTCTCATCCATTATCAGTTATGTGTGTGTTCTGGAAGGCAATCTGATTTTATCATTGGCTTAGAAGGAAGGCAAGTCTACTGCCAAAGGATGCTTCTATTTTCCTGTAGGATATAGCAAGGTGCAAATGATATTGAGTCATCCAGTACTTAGCTTCCTGGTGCTAAATGTTCTTTGTTAGTTGTGATTCCAGGTTTGTTTGTTTGTTTTTTTTTCAAAATCATACAATAGCAAGAATATATTGTGCTTTTATTAGTTTCTTTATTTTTCCAAACTTAGAAAGAGGAAGTGTGTGTGTGTGTGTGTGTGTGTGTGTGTGTGTGTGTGTATGTACTTATAGGGAGGAGAAGTGTCTCTGCTTCAGAGAGTACATTTATCAATTGTATAAGGAGATACTTTTTATTGGAATAATATTTTCCCTGCTTAGAGTAGCCTCTGTTTTTGTTTCTCCAATTTAATGTGTATATGTCTCTCTCTCTCTGTCTCTCTCTCTGCCCCCCCCTCTCTCTTTCTCTCTCTCTGTGTGTATGTGTGTGTGTGTGTGTGTGTGTGTGTGTGTGTGTGTGTATGTGGGGGTATATGTGCAAGTTAGAAGTCAACCTTGGTGATTATCTTAGGAGCCTTCCCTCTTGTTTTTTTAGACAAGCCTCTCATTTGGCTAGGTCACTAGCAACTCCCAGAAAGAGATTTACTTATCCTTTCCTCTCTAGAGTTGGATTTCAAGTCTATACCATCATGCCTGGATCTTTATGTAGGTTCGGGGACTAATCTTAGGTCCTCATGAGAGTATATAAAGACTTTGCTTGCTTAGCCATCTCTCCAGCCCTTCTACGATATTTTATTCTTAAAAACAAAATGAAATGGACAGACCAACATCTATATCGCTGTGGTAACACCCAGAAAGAGTTAATAAGCATTGTCTGGAGCCTAACTCTGACAAGTCAACCTCCCTTTGGTGGACAAATTCCAGTCTAAGAGTGACCTATGCAAATTTCCCAGCCCCACTGATAGAGCCAAAGAAAAAGTCCTGCTAAAAACTCCCAAAGCTGGTTCAAGAAAAGAACTCTCAGTGGGAAATATATTCCCTTATGCATAAGGATGCTTGGAATTACAGAAGATTCTTTTATTATGTCTTTTTCTAAGTAACATATTGTCCAAGAAAAAAATAAATGAAAAAAGTCTTAAAACAATAACAAAAAATACTACACATATGCTTAGAGCAACACTGAAGGTTTGTATATATTGTGATGTTAATGAAGAATGCCATCTGGGGCTAGAGTGATTGCGAGGTGACTTAAAGTGCTTACTGTTCTTGAGTAGATCTGGGTTCAGGTCCCAGCATTCTTGTCAGGTGGCTCACAGTGCCCGAGGGCATTCAACATTCTTTTTTGACCTACATGCACATGTACATTCTCAACACACAGGCACACACATACACATGAATAAATAATAAATATGTACATTTTTAACAATGCTGTATTCCTGGGAAGCATCATCAAATTCAAAAACATTGTGATGGTTTGGATGGATCTTCCCACTTGGAAGTGCTTCTATTCTGGAATGTATTTATATATCTTAACCTTGGATACTTCTCCTGATTCGAAGTTGGAAAGCATTTGCTAGTGGTGCCAGAACCAAGTGTGGGCTGCTGTCATGGTTTGGACTAGCACTGACATGTGGGGAATGCCCCCATCCTTTGCGAAGCCCTGTGTGGAAGGCAGAGCTTCCTTGTTTATAGTGAAATACAAACAATGCACAGGGCCCTCTCCAAGAACAAGGTGATTGTTAGATAGATATCTTCACAAGTTCAGTAATGAGGGAGGAGCTGGAGGAGAAGGAAGTGAAGGCGAGAGGGTGCCTTTTCCACATATAATTACCTATTCTTGAAGAACCCTCTTGTTTTGTCTCATTTACAGCATGGTTTGTTTTACTTTTGCTCAGACTTGTTAAATCCCTGATATAAAGTCCACTTGAAAACCTTCCTTTTCCTCCTTTTTAGTGGCCAATTCTTTCAGCCTCCCAGTAATGAAGCAGAGCTGTAAACAAAAGGATTGGTGGTATCTAGTGCCATGGTGGCAGTGCAGAGCAGAAAGAAGGATCTCAGGGTTTCCCAGGTCACTCTCCACCATTCCAGCAGGGGTAGGAGTGGTCTTGAAAGACCCCCGAGGGGACCCTACCTCAAGTCTGGACCAGCACTCACCCACGGACACACGAGAGACCTCCTTGATGCATTTGCATGAGGTAGTTTAATAGCAAGGGCCCTTGGGTTGAAACCTGTCCCACACAGGAGATAAGGGATTTTGACCCCGAACCCCAGAGGCGGAGGGGGGGGTTATTTATGGGTAGGGGTAGGGAAAGGCGGGAAAGTTTGGCGCGGTTACACACGTTTGGTTATTTCAAATATCAGCAACTTGCAGAGGTGGCAGGATGGCTAGTTAGGACTTGTCTGGGCATGCCTTTTGATTTTTCTTTTGGTCACCTTGCCCCTGGAGGGGGCATGTCTGTTTTAAGCTGTTTTCAAATTTTATTTTCACACTGCAACACTGGAAAAGACCTCAGGGGCAGGGGTAACCAAGATCAGTAGAAAGTTAGTTCTTGGAACCACCCAGATGTCTTGCATCTTTCTTTGTGGCCAGGAATGTGTCTTCCTGCTTTGGGCCTACCCCACCCACAGGTGGATTTTCTTCCCTGAGGCTTGAGGAATGTATGGGGCAGTGAAAGCCTGAAATCCTACATTCAGTTCCACCTTCCTGGAACTAGTGAGCCTGTATATGTTTATAAAATGGTCTTTATAATTTTTCACTCTACAGTCTCTGCCAACCCATCCTTCTCGCTTCTGTTGAACGAGTGAGCATAACTCTTCCACTTGTAGCATATGAGAGATGCTAAGCCTGGGAACGCTTCCTACATGCGGTGCAGGCTGGCCTCTCAGTGTAATAAGATGAGCAAGTGCATGAGGAGAAGGGCGATCCCAGGGATTTCTCTCCTCTTCTTGGTGTGTTTAAGACCCTCTTGACATTTTCGGAAATGTGACAAACACACTTCCAGCAATGGCCCTGGTAAGAGTATGGACTCATACACTTAGGCATTGCTTGGACAGTTTTCTCGTTCTCTGCTGAATGAGTTCCAATGTTACTGCTTTTCATAAAGTGCTGTACAAGCATTTGTACAACAGACTCCAGACACTGGCTGGTGAACCCTGTAAAAACAAGATGTTTTTTCTTATGGCCCAGGCAGAGTTACTGCTCTACTGCTGGGAAAGGGGCATTTCTTGGATCTCTGGGAGGCCACCACGCTTCAACATAATAGAATTATAGGTAATAGATAATAGTAATAGATAATGGAGTAACAGCGATGAGGATGCCTGAAGCCGGTTGCCTCTGTTTGAATGTAGTGGCCACTTAGTAACTGCTTGGCCCTAGATGGGCTTTATAACCTCTTCATGGCTCAGTATCTTATGTCTGGAAAAGTGAGAGCAAGATAGTATCTACGAATAGGTTTTTGTGAGCAGTAAATGGATTAGTTTATGCTATGTGCTGATAAAGTTGCCTGAGATAAAAATAAGCATGTCGTGTTCAGTTTTACTGACATCCATCATTAAGGAAAACACTCATGTTTTATTGTCTAGATTAAAAAATAGTTGATTTTTTTGTTGAGGCTTTGCAGCTCAATAGGATTCCATTTAAATCACCCCTCTAATAGTGTCTGTTTGTATGTGGTTCTCACCCCACCCCCAAGCATCTGTTACCTCATCTACAGGACGTGTGTAAAAGCAAACATCATGGCAATATTGGTCCCTCCCTAGGTAAGATTCTTGAGGACAGTAGATGTGGCTTATGCTTCTTGCATCTGTAATAGATGTTACCCATAGCTGTTCTTGCATCTTTATTTTTTTAAATTTCTGCCTGGATATGCCATGTGGATATGTGCTGCTGAACTGTGAGAGTAAATATTTAAATTAAATAAATATTTAAATTTAATTCCCTTTGGGCATTAGCGTTTAGTGGAAGAATGATTTTCTTCCATGTTACTTCAGACTGTGTGCTTGTAAGTCAGGGTGTTTTGCCTTGTTTGGATGTAGTCTTTACACTGTGCAGTTTACTGGGGCTTTAGGACAAATTAGCCTGCATGATCCCCTCTCTCTTTAGTAATTTCTGTCAAGAATTCCAAGGGAATATTTAGGCCTGTGTCCACTAGTGTTTCAAATGGCTTGTGAGTTTAGTATGTAATCAGGTGAGTGGCAAAGGTTACAGCCAATATTCCTGGGACTCTGAGGTTCATTTTTCTTGTGTTCATAAAGCTTTGAGCAAGAGACTTTAGACTATTTTTTTTAAAAAATGGTTTATAGTTATTAATGTTTTCAAATCCTGGTTGGATTTTAAAGGTAGGTTAAACTGCTAAAGTGAATATAAATTAAAACCGGTTAAACAGAGGAGCTCCTACCCCATTCTGTCTTTGGTGTGCCTAGAATTCCATAAATTTTATGGGTTTCAACCCCCTTGCCTTGTTTTGAATGTTTCTAATAAGAAGGAGTGAAGTGGCTTACATCTCATGAGACATGCAACCGTTCCGGAGGAATGCCACTTGGCACCCACATAAAGAGAACACTAGTCCGTTGATTCATAAAAAATGTGTGGCTGATTTTCCTGGGACATGTGCATTATTTTCACAGAAAAATTTCATTTTTCATTCCTTCCTACCCTGTGTATTACTTACACACGTTTGCAATTCATCAACTCTAATTTTTAACGTTTCTGTTCCCTCTTCTCTCTCCCTATCTCCATCTGGCTACCTATAGAGAAAAAGATCACATAGAAGAGGAATCTAATCTCCTCTCCTCTCCTCTCCTCTCCTCTCCTCTCCTCTCCTCTCCTCTCCTCTCCTCTCCTCTCCTCTCCTTTTCTCTCCTCTCTTCTCCTCTCCTTCTCCTCTCCTTTTTTGGTTGTATTATTTTTTCCAAGACAGTATTTCACTATGTAGCCCAGGTTGGCCTAGAACTCACTCCATAAACTGCTGGCTTTGAACTCAGAGATTCTTCTACCTATGCCTCCTAAGTGCTGGTACTAAAGGAGTGTACCACCACTACTCAGTTTGGGGAACTTTCCTCAATGTCCTATTTTCCTGTATTTAAGGGATGGAGTGAATGTGAGCACCAGCCTTGGTGTGTATGCGCACATGATGCAGGGTTACCAAGAAACAACTTGGAAACTGTTTCCATGAAAGAGTCTGTCTGCCCATAGGGTTGTGAATGCATACATGTGTACATGCATGTGTGTGCATGTGTGTACACATGTGTGCACGTGCACGCATGTGCTTGTCTCCCCCAATCCCCTTTCATTACACTTTTTGAAGTGTTGAGGCTGTGACTTAGGTTGGCTGGACCAAAATGAGATCATGCTGACAGCCCAAGGCTCAATGAGTGAAGATTGAAAAGCTCATCCAGTAAGAATCTTGGCTGCTTGTCATTGTCAGTAAGGCTGCCAGAAGAAAGTGAGCAGCCAGGGCCGGCTTAGTGAGCAATGGCTTTCCTGCAACAAAAAAAGTCTGTTTATTTTTCACCTCTGAAAGATCTTCTTAGAAAATCTGGGCTGGGAAGGGATTAGTGCTCACTTCTCTATCCCAGATGCCTGGTTCTCTCTCAATATAGACATGAGGCAGGTGATTTCCCTTCAGATGTCATGGAAAGAGAAGCAACTGGCAGTTTTGTCTTCTTTCAGCCATTGAGTCTCAAAGAGGTAGTAGCTTTGCCCTGACTTGAAAGAAAAATTACCCAGGGTGCACAGTGAGAGCATTTTGGGTGGAAAGCCATAGTGATTAAAAATGTCCTTTGGCATGAGACCCACATAGTTTGAGATAATGCTTGGTGAGGCAGATGGCTTACTTGGTTCCCTCAACTGTATGATGTGGTGATGCACTGATATGAAGTTACCTGCATAGAGTGTAGCACAAGATAACAGGATAGTATATTTTAACCTGTAATACATATTCCTCCTTTGTGTATGAAGCTGAGCTGAAAAAGGGTGATAAAAGGAGGAAAGACACTCCAAAGCTGAGTAAGACATCATCAGCCAGGTAGATGACTTGGAAATAATATTGCTGCATACTGCAGACCATAAGCAATCCCTGTATTTTCCTTTGTGATTTCTACTGAAAACAGTTTTCAGGGAAGATTTAGGCTTTACCTATAAACCAGAAAACTGATTAGTTCTTGGTTAAGAAGAAATGACTTGTGAAGATATTTTGGAAGAATGGATGATGCCCAGGTCACTTCCTGTGTGCCATCAAAGCCTCTCAATGACCTGGTGAGTTTTGTAGGAAGGTAAAGCAAGGCATCTTTGGTGTGATGCTCGGGGTGAGACTGAGCTGCTCCCCTGAGATAGCCACACTCTCCCTATTGAAAGCCTGGCTGTCATCATAGGTGTGACACCCAGGGCTTCTGAGACGCGCCTCCAGGGAGCTCTTTGCTCTATTTGACTCCACCTTTCTTTTGTGCACTTGATTCTTGACCTTGCTTAGACAAATAACCTCCAGCCACCATCTGGGCAGGTACTGTGGCATCAGAGACTCCATAATGGTACTCTCTCTCTTTTCTGTCAGCATAGAGAGTACACCAACATCTGCCCGTGGAGACCCAGAGACATGGAGGTCTGACAGAACGATAAGCTCTGTGCTCCATGAGAGACCTTGTCTAGAAAAATAAAGTACAGAGCAAGTGAGGAAGAAACCCTCATGTGAACTTCCAGTTTCCACATGTACCTGCAAGCGTGAGCTCACTCCTCACAAAGATGTCCCAGGTACTCACAAATGCACATATCCACCTCATCCCCACAGAACCTTTTTCTGGTCTCATGTGGATGAGACCAGAAAAAGGTATCTTCTAGTGTGGTTTTGTCAAAGGAAGGGAGGGAGTTTATGAGAGAAAGTCAGTGGGCTAAGGTAGAAATAAAAGCCTGTGTATAATTCATGGAGAACACCTAGAGACATAGCCTGTGATGTGAGATGAGGGCTGAAGGTCACAAATGTTGGGGTACCCTCAAGTTTTGGCAATGTTTCCTCTGTGTATTCTGTGGGACTTGAAGATATTCTGCAGTAAAAGGATTCTCTGGGCAGATAAGCTTCCTTATTACATTTGAGCTTGCTCTCAGAGATGGTGGATACACATCCACAGACCCGGGGAAGTCTGATTATGAGGGGGAATTGCTCAGCTTTAAAAATTCCTTGTTCTTCAAACCTATATAATGGCAGAACTTTGATTTTATTTGTCTTGCTGTGCTGGAGGTTAAACTCAGGGTCTTGTGCATGTTAAGCAACTGTTCTATGCCCTGTCTAGAAAATCTCATCTTGGGACTTCTCTCAACACAAATCCAAGCAAAGGCTAATGTTTTCTTAAAGAACAAACTGCTTTGAGATCAAAGTAGTGAAAGTCATTTATCTATTTCTGTGAGAAGAAAGTTGAGATACAATTTTTAAACTCGGAGTAGTAGGAAGAGTATTCACTAAAAGAAAAAGAAGCATGTGTGTGTGAGAGAGAGGGGGGGAGAGAGGGAGAGAGAGGGAGAGGGAAAGAGAGGGAGAGAGACAGGGAGAGGGAGAGGGAAAGAGAGAGAAAAAGGAGAGAGAGAGAGAGAGAGAGAGAGAGAGAGAGAGAGAGAGAGAGAGAACCTTACTTGTTAGATGGGTGGTTTTGGACATGATGGGGCTATGTCTAATCAATAGGACAGTAAAAGCATCCTAATATCTTTGTGTCCACTTGCCCAGCTGTGGGATACAACTAATGATAGAGGCAATGACGAGAGGTCTCCTCAGGGTTAAATGTGATGATTCCATGCAACACTGAGAACCAGTCCTGCTTCAAAGAAACAGCCTAATGTATGTTGGCTATGATTATTAGTATTGCTGATTAAGCAATGCCAAAGAATTAATAAGCATGGAAAGATCAGAGCCTTTACTTAGAACAAAATCCAGAAATGTCTAATGGCCAAAGTATTCTTCTCATGGAGCCTGTCCAGCCTGAGGCTGGGTTATGTTTAGAAGCTGAAGGGGTAAGAAGTTCTGAGCTAGGGAAAATGTGTGTGTTTCCCATGAATAGAGGACCACACCAGGTACTCCCTCAGTCTTGCTGTGGAAGTCATGTCATGCAAGGACATGGTAATCAGTGATTGTAAATCAATCTTAATGACTGAACCTAACATCTTCAAATGGTTGCTTGAAAAGATATTTAGTCTAAGTCTGGTGGTACATGCCTGCCACTTCAGCACTTGGGAGGTTGAGGCAATGAGATCCTTAGTTCAAGATCATTCTTAGCTATGTAGTCAATTTGAGGCTAGCCCAGGCTATGTGTGTGTGACTGTCTCAAAAACCCAAACAGACTACTTGGCTTACAGATTTCAAGTAAGTTTACTAATGAATTAACCTAAGTTTTCTTTGAGATACTGGCTCTCATTATTTGACACTCTGCTCATGCTAGGTTCCTTTTGGTTTCTAGGTGATTGGATGAAGCACTAGTCACTTTATGAGCAATGTTGCATATGTATCTGTTGACGCTTCTCTCACCACAGTGACAAAATGCCTGGCAGAAGAGCTTCAGGGACAAGAAGGCTATTTTGGCTCACAGTTTGAGAACTTTCAGTTCATTGTGGTGGGAAGGTTGTGCCTGAGGTTTTGGGATCTTGAGACAGTGTCTTACTCACGTGGGAGCAAATGAGAAGCAGAGAAAACAGACCAAAACCAAAGATGGGTATAACTTTTGAAGGCCCATTTGTTGTGACACTTGAGGCCTCAGTCCTTAAAGGCTTCCTAGAGCCACAAGCTGTAAGTCCCACCACCTGTTGGACATTTCTGATGAAACCACAGCGTCCTTCCTCCTTCCCTTCTCCCTTTAATTCTGCAATCACCTTCAGCTTACAAAGCATCTGCCCAGAGGAGAATTAGGATCCTGAGATATTTTGAGGTCTTTGAAGAAAGAAAAACCACATATCTTATCCTCAGATATTCCCAAGGTCATCTAAAAGTCAGGCGTATGGATGGACCGCCCCGCCCCCACACACTCAGAGGTAGACAGTTGTAAAAAGGAAGATTTTGGTGTTATTGAAAGGATTTATGGATTGCATAGAGGCTAGGCCCAAATAAGACCTTCCAATTTGGAAAATTTTTCCTACATTTTGGAAAAAAAACAACCAACCAACCAACCAAACAAACAAACAAGAAAACCAAATCAAAACAACAAAATTCTATAACATCTCAACACTGTACTGTTTGTTAATGCCAAAAAATAAACATTTATACATTTGAGTCCTGTCTTCAAGGTATCTCTTGGCTGGGAAGCCTTCCTGTTAGGGCAGGTTTCTTGCCTTGCTGCGGTGACAATGGGACCTTTCTGTCTCTCATCTTGACCTTCCTGTTCTACTCCTGGAGTCTTCACCCTTTCTAAAACAAAGGCCTCCTCCTCCTTCTTCTCATGCTTCCTGGACCAGGTACTGCCTAACACCGCAGGAGTGAAGGCACTTTCCAGTAAAAGTAGCCAGAGCTTGCAGGAGGTGACACAAAAGCTTCTTTCCCTGTCTCTAAACTTTTGCTACCCCGTTATGCCTGGGTGAAATGAGTTGATTTAGGAAGAGAAGTCCTGAGAACACGGATGGCCATGCTGCTGCCACTGCTGCTGCTGAACGGGCAGCCTCTGCTATTCTGGACTCTGCAGCCTGTGTTGTGTTTGGCCACCAGCCCCTGTCAGATGTTTTGAGAGCTTCAGTGCTGACTCTGATTTCTCACGCCAGATTTCTGATTTCTGTTGCTGTGTGAACTGTGTGAATGGGGTTCCCATCTTCATCACCCAACACTGGCCCCCACCCCAAACTCCAGTCTAGTAATAATCCACCCAGAAGGCTTTGAGGATGGGAGAGTAGCTGATATACACCACGGTAATCTACAGAGGTGGTTTAGAAGCCAGGGGTGATTCTACTCTGTAGAATCGACTCTCAGAGGGAGGAGGGGCAGAAGAACACACACACGCTAAGCAGGGAGTACTTGCTCACAGTTTCTTCCAAAACTTGCCTGCTAATCACCTGTTTCTATTGCCAAGAATGCTTGACTGACTAATGATAACAAGACAAAAGCAGGGGAGGAGAAGCATCCTGGGTTCTGCCCCGGAACAGTAATCCCTTCCTGCCATGCAGACCGTTCAGTGGTTTGGGTGCAGACAGAGTGGCTGGTCTTTTTCTTTTCTCACTGATGGCTGGCTAGCAGCCCTCAGTAAGAAGTTGGACTCTGTACCACTTCAGTGGCCTCTCTCCAGGGCTTCCCACAGCTTTGTGCTTTACTCTTCCCAGCCTGCTGTCCCTGGGGACTCTGTAAGGTCAGACTGCTGGAGTCTGTACCTCTGGACATCTCTTGAGGGATGTAGATCATTTTGCTTCCGGTGTCTTCTCTCACAAGCCTGCCCCAGTGTTACTGACCTAGGATGCCTCAGCTGACAGTCATTGGGCATTTTGGCAGTAAAGACTCTGAAATCTAGAGATACCAGATTATTTTCTCAAGATGATACAGGTAGTTGGTGATAAGACCTAAGACCCGGCCTTTTAAGTCACATTGGAGGGGACTTACTGTCTCTCACATTGAAGCATTGCCAGGACAAAGAAGAATAAAATGTGTCTCTGTAGACAACTTGTAGTCTAAGGGAGGAGATAGCATTTATATAGAGCATTTTGACTTAGTGTGGAAAATTCTAGCATATAGAGGTAAGAACAAAATGTTCTGAGAGAGAGAGAGAGAGAGAGAGAGAGAGAGAGAGAGAGAAGTACTTGTGTACTGATTTATTGAGGAGAGATGTAGAAGGCGCTGTGGTACTGTGCAGGGATGGAGCAGTTTAGTGGCAGGGTTGACTGACTTTAAGCTTCCTTTGCTGGCTTGCTGAGCTACCTGGGGTGGGTGGCTGGGTGGGTGTTTACTCTTTGTGTGCTCCTGGGGGTTGGGAATAGGGACAAGGGGGCCACAGTAGCTTGTGTCTCACAGAGGGAAATCAGGAGAGAGTGACTTATCCAAGCAATGTCATCTGGTACCAGGCCTCTGTTTTCGTTTCTTCATGCCCTCACCTGTTTGTTTGCTGTCTGGGCATTGAAGTCCATTGTTGGTCTTGGATGCAGTTGATTTTTCTGGATGTGACACTAACATGTGTTAACGACTTTTTTCTTATGGGGGTATGTTTGTTCTTGAGAAATGTGCTGTCAGTGCGGGTGATTTAGCAGGACTCTTTCATTCTTGTTCTCCGGTCATTGTCATATGGCTTTTGCCCATCCCCCCTCACCGTTTGCACGGGAGTTGGAATAAAGTTATTGATAATCATTCTACAGTAAGGCTGACTGGGCAGTAGATGTTTCCAGGCTAGGATGCTGCAGGTTTCTGGGTCTTTCCTTACACCAAGACCTAGAAAGGGAAAATGCTTTCCTCCTAGGGCTGACATTTCTTTCCTATCCAAAAGAGACTTCTTTTTAAATGTTAAGATGTAACTCACCCTCAACCAGAGCTAACCTTAATGGAGAACCCTCAGGTGTCTGAGCCTGTGGTTAAGCAGAGGGTCAGAGTTAATCTGGATAGGTGATATTTTCTTGCCCCACTTAAAGATGGCTAGAAGGAGTTTTGGCCCTCCTACAATCCCTCCCTTTCTTAGATGAGTTTCCTGTTTGTGAAAGGTAATAGACTGACAGTGTAGGAGACTGAGTCATTCTGTCTCATTGGACAGGTGAACAATGGCTGGGGAGGGTGACTGGGAGCATGAGTCTGGTAGGCCAGTCCAGGCCATCTCCCTCCGAGGGAGAGAGGAGCAACCATGCAGAGGCTCACCCTACTTTGCCCTGTCATTTTCTTTTTAGGTTGAAAGCTTGAGGGAAATTGGGGTTTATGGCAGACTGCTTGCCTATGGGACTATGGTACAAAGAAGAGGAGGGCGCGAGCTTGACATCCTAACAAATTCAAGCCAAAGCAATTTTTTTTTTTTTGGAGGGGGGAAATTTACCAGGTGATTTTTGGACTATTAACATTTACCATTTTAATTGACATGGATGAATTATAAGTTTCCATTTGTGAAATGTGAAATTACTTCCTATAGCAGGTCAGGGTCATTCCTGTCATTCCAGAACGTTCCCTTATGTGACTTTTCCAGTCCTTTTACCTGGTTGGGTCTGTAACCACACACCTCTACCCATTCACTACCTGACTTCTGTCACATCAATTACATACAAGGAATTTTGGGGTTTTTGTTTTAAAGAAAGCAAGTAACTTTCATTGTTAGTTGTGTAAGTGTTAAAAGGGTGTGGTCCATTTTGAACTGTGCTTTATTCATGCAAATAAGTGCCCAGTTGGGAACAGTCTTCCCCTTACTTGAGTAAATCTTCAACACAATGGGGTTTAACTCTGAAAGGAGTCTAATAATATTTTCTACCACAGAGCAGGAAATGCCAATAATTATGGCCCATGTGTATTGGATACTTTCTACACACTTCTAAATGTTGCTTTGTGACACTCCAAGACAAGTACCATTTTTTCTATTCACGGAGTGGAACTAAAGTTTAAAGGAACAAAGGACACACTTGCTGGGGCCTTAGGACTGTCAGTTCTGGTTTAACATCAGGAGAGTGTCCAGAGTGTCACCCAGGAGGTCTGTGAATGATGAGCCCTTTACTGATAAGTAGCTAGATACAACTACTTTTTAAAGGCACCATCTATTAGGGAATATCTTCATTTTCTCATTATCTTTTAAATACTTATATTTAAAAAAACCCTACAGTCCCTCTGAGTGCTTAGCATCAGTGGGTATCTATAAATTAGACCTCGTAGCGTTGATATTAGAGCTGCTGCCAATAGCAGGAAGCCTGAAGAATATGTGTCTTTAAACCTGGCAATTTTTCTAGTAGTTTTTCCTCTCAAAAAGAAGCATTAAGATTAACCTGAAATAAAATATGAAAAGTCTTCAATAAAGTAATTACTGAGACTCTAGTAGTTAATAATTACTAATAAAATAACAAAATAACTATTGAGACTCAAGGTATTAATACTATGACTTTTACCTTCATAGATTCCATTGAGGGCCTCACAGGAGTCACATGCTATTTGGTATATCATCACTGTATTTCTGATACTTAATGTCCTGTACGATATGGATTGGATTCGTTGTTTGTTGTCTTATAACAAGTAATTTTCAAATCTAGCAGGCTGAAATAATTTGCTTCTTCCATTACTTTTAAAGATCAGTTGTTGGTGAGATGTGTAATCCTGGGACTCATGAGATTAAAGTCAAGTTGATCTGCTGCTTCTACTCTGTTTGAAAATTGACCTTGGACTAGAAGGTCTGCTTCTGGGCTCAGTTGGTGACGGCTGTCATGTCATGTGTGAGTTCTTCAGCTCATGAGCATCTCCAAAGCACCATTCATGACATACACGCCTTCTCCAGAACAGGACCAGAGTGAGTGATGAGAGAGCCCGGGATGAAAACAAAGTTCATTGTAACTTAATTTCAGAAGAGTCGGTTACTCCACTCAGTTACTTCTAGTGGCATAGCTTGACCTGGCAGAATGGTAAGGTAGGAAGGGATCACAGAAGGAGATGATGTATACACAGCAGGGCCACCTTGACAGATAGTTACCTCAGTCATTATCAACCATCTTCAGAGAGATTTAAAATTCCCCAAATCACACATTTAAGAAGTAAACAGGCTGGGATTTGAATACTGATCTAATGACCCATGTGGCCTATCCTTTCTTAATGAACACCTAAGACTGGGAAGCCTCAAGGAAGAACAATGCATACTCCTAAGAGTGCCCAATTTACCATTTGCTTATACGTACTCAGTCATTTATAATTCATGTGCTATCCAAGGTGTATTAATGAAAAATATGTACGCTCGTCTTAATAAAAATGAACATGAATTCAATATTTGAAAGCTTTTACTTCTTTGTGTACCACCCTGTTGGTGATTTGATGTTGATATTGCCTATATCTATTATAGTGAATACACTAATACAGAGGTTCTCAACCTGTGGGTCACGACCCCTTTAGTAGCTGAAAGACTCTTTTATAGGGGTTGCTATCAGATACCTTGCATATCAGATATTTACATTTTAATTCATTACAGTAGGAAAAATTATAGTTTTGGAGTAGCAATGAAGTAATTTTATGGTTGGGGGGGTCACTATAGCACAGGGAACTATATTAAAGTTCATGGCATTCAGAAGGTTGAGAGCCACTACACTAATACATATTCTGATTGTATATGAATGAAACTACCCTGTAGGGAAGACTCTGCGTTTCTCTTCTGGGATAAGTGTCAAATGAAATCTCATTCACAAGTATTTCGAGGACACTAGTAAACTATGAGAGCGTAGCCAGTGTGTGTTAGTCTTGAAGTAGTTGGTGAGTTGATGGTGTTTTCTCTGACCATATCAGCCAGCCTAGCCTACCACATCCAGAAGAGGACATTTAGTTAGCTGCCTGTGCTGAAGAGGACTTGTCCACTGAGATCAATCTTCCTGTCATGATATACTTAAGGGAACTTCATCTTAGGAAAAGAATTTTGGGAGATGGGAGGTTTTACATAGTCTCAAGCTAGGTGGTTAAAAAAATTGAAACATTTATTTATTTTTAATGTGTGTAACAACCAAGTAAGTTACACACATTGCTGAAGCTCCTCCTCTTTGGAGACCTTGGAAAGTCTTATAGGAACTTGAGGATGTCATCATCTTACTATTGATCTCATTTTTTTTTTTTTTTTAATTTTCAGGTTTGTCCCAGCTAGTTTAAGGGCATTCATTATCCATTCCACACATTCTTTTTTTTAGCACTTGTTTTATGCTATTTCTGTGCTAGAAGTAATGGTATGAAGTTCCATAATGGACAAACGAGGTGAGAAAGACCAACTTTTTGATTTCAAGTTGCTCATAGTCCATAGGAGACTCGACATAAATATGGCTTCAGTTACCACCAGTTTTGCTTCCTAAGAAGTCATAAAGGAAGGGGTACTTTGCCTGGGGTAGGGGTGCTGATGAGTTGATGTTCCCAGGTGTGGTGAAGGCTGAACTGAGACTAAAAATGTTGGGGGGGGGGTAGTTACAGGGAAAAGAAGCAGCAACCAGGGTATGAAGGTGTGAGAGAGTGCTGGGAACGGGGCATTTTCAGTAGAAGGAGTCATTTATAAGTCCCATGGTTGAAAGACAGTCTGGCTTCCTTGGGAACAATGTGTCAGTGACCTGGGTGGTGATTCTCTTTCTGCCTTCTATAATTTCAGCAACTGGAATGTTGTATTTTTCTAGGGTTGTCACATTTCCAAAGGTTGCATCATTGACTCTGGAAGACACCCCATGGCAAGGATAATGATATATTATTATTTATTTCCATGTTCTGGTTAACAATGCTTTAAAAGCACATTTTCTGCTCGATGATCATCATGACCCCTGGGAACAGGTCTATGAGGTGTCACATGGCTCCCTAAAAGACAAGTGCAGGGTTGTCTCCTATCACTAAATTGAGGCAAACCCACCCTATGCTATTCTCTCCAGTGCTCTTGAGGTTTACAGCTGTCAGAAGTTCCATGTTGCTAAGAAAATCTCCCTGTGAAATTGATTATGTAATGGTTCCCATCTGACCTGGATGTTGAGTGAGTCTTTAAGCAAATGAAAGCAACTGAGTGTGTCTTCTGAAGTCTTACAAAAGAGCACGGCTATTATTTGTCTATGTGCTTTATGCGGTACGTCTGTGGCACAATCGCCTCTAGAGCTCCGTGGCTGTATTTACTACTCAGCAGGTGAGAGAACCTGGAAGACACAGTTTGTTACAGCTAGTTCCTCAAAGGCTTCAACTAGTGAGTAGAGAAAGTCTAGGTTTTGGCTCCTTCATTTTTCTCTTTTACAGGAAGCCCCATGCTCATACAAGCCTGTATTGGAATAGAGCCAGTGGTAGGTCTGGGTTGGCTCAACCTCGCCATCACTAATGAGTCCTCTGAATTTGGACAAGCTGCCATATCTCTCCATACTTCCATTTCTCATCTGAAGCATGGCTAGAGTAGGACTCCCAGAGTATACTTGTGCTATAGTGGGATGACAGCTACATAGCCTGTAATTTCTGAAAAGAGAGGAGGAAGAGGGAAAGGGGATGGCTGGAGAGTCTGGGTGACTAGGGTCACAAAGCCTGGCAGTGTGGCCAGTCTGTTCCCTGAGGCTTCATTCCAGATTGTGTTGTGTCCATCTGATACCTGGACTAAGGATTAAAAGGCAGAAGGATGTCTCTGCAGATAGACCTGTTTGTTTCTCTGACTCCAGCCACACTGGGTATGGTTGTCGTGACTGTCCTTGTGGACAGTCTACAGTGGAGAGAATGTTTCTGGGAGGTGAGATGGACTGTGTGCTTAGGCAGTGTACAGCATGGCTCTGAGGGCTTGCAGTTTGAGGGCAGTGAGGCATGAAACCTCAGACTCATGTGGTCCTTCCTGCTTTTAAAGTGATGTCAGAGGGCTGGCTGCTCAGAGCTCCCAACTTTGGTGCCTGAGTCTCCAGCTCTGCTTACAGAAAGGTTAAGCATAAAGTAAGAAGCATCAGTGCTTCATCTCCTGGAAGGGTGCATAGAGACTGGGCTTTTGGAGCATGGTGAGGATGCATTAAATTGGCCAGTGATTGCATATATGACAAATGAATAGAAAATAGGCCAATTCTTAAATTTTATTTCAAGTATATTTTCTACAACATTATGTAAAAAGACATTTTAAAATGTATGCATGGATTTAAAAGCTTCTCCCCCTTTTACTATATGGTTCTCTTGGTCTTTGGTAGAGTCCCAGGCATCAGGATTTCCAGGGAAAAGGAAGCAGCAGACATTCTTTTCATCAGTGATTGACGTCAAATAGTGGTGATCTCTGGGTGGCACTTGTCAAATAGTGGTGATCTCCGGGTGGCACTCTCAGAAGTGGATCGAGGGACAGGAATGCTTCTATAGGTTTGTAAATGAAAGCAGTTTAGTGAGGATAGCAAACATCCCATCCATTTACTCACATCCTCTCCCACCTCTTCTGTGTATCGCATCTGTGCAATTGGTGTTCCCAACCTTGGTGTTTATTGACCTCAGGTTCAGAAGGAGGGGTCTAATGTGGGGCTGTGGGGGTGGAGAGGAAGGAGAAGAGTCAGAAAGGAGGAGCGGAGAGGATTGTGTAGCTGCTCTTTGCTGCTTCACAGGTTCTTTATCCTTCCCCACCCAATGTTACCCCTAACACTAGATAGGAGAGAAAGGATAGAGGAGAGAGAAAGAGAGATATGTCCCTCCGTCTAATTTCTCTCCTTTTGTTTCTCCTTTGACCATGACTACTAACAAACCTCAACTAGAATCCCTGAATGACCAACAACCACCAAGGATGTCTCTCAGGGACGCTAACATCTATTTACCTTCTTATAAATTCCCACTTACCCAGCACCGTATAAAATTGAGATGATAAAACAAAACTGAAGCAAACTCACTACACACACACACACACACACACACACACACACACACACACACAGTGAAGAGTGTACTAATCTAAAAGTCAATAATTTCCCAAACAAAAAGAATTCTGTGTAATGACGTAAATATTCAGCACTGACAGTCTCAGGTCTCTGAGCCTTAGACCTTTCACGGGAAAAGGAGAGGAGAAGAAACCCATGGGTACCTCAGAATTGCATCAGCTTAAACAATCCCTAATCCTGTAATTTCAAAGAAGATGCTGGATACGTACAAAGATGTGTGGCTATCCATTCCTGGTCTTTTTTTTTTTTCCCCTCACTCAACATGTTCAAATATCACCCTAGCTTTATCCTTCCTCAACTCTAAATCCCAGTGTGGTCAACAGGTGTGCTTTCTTTTAAATGTTTAACCATTGTCTTAATGAGGCCAAGATATAGAGTACTTTTCTTAAGTGGGTGTCAGGCTGGGCATAAAGTTTCACATCTGAAATGTAGCCACCCTAAGCACAAAGTTCTATTAGCTTGCTTGACAGAGGCAGTGGGCAAAAATGTGGGTAATTTGTTTGTAGCTCTGCATCGGAGTAATTTGTTGGGTACTCCTTTCCTTGGAGTGATTTCCTTTATTGGTAGGTACTAGAGATTGCTTCCACCAGCTGCCGCTTCTACTTTAAATTGACTTGTCAAACTTAAAGTGTTCCTTCCTCATCTAAGCCAGGAGCTGGAGCCTGTTTCCAAATCACATGATCAACATAGGATGGTGATGCTAGAGAAGCATGGGAACTGACTGACAGAATGGCGGGCGGTGGGGAACTGACTGGTTTCTGGGTTCTGTATGAGCCACCCTGAAATTTCTAATAAACAGTGGTGGAGCTGGCCACTGGGAACATGAGAGGTTTGCTCTCTGCTCCAAGATGGCTCCTGCTCCCAGCAAAGCTCCCAAGTGTGTCTCATGTCTCAACTTCTTCCAGATGCCCAAGAAAAGGACCAGAGTGCAAGTTCTGACTCTTAATTATTTACTGTTAAGTTTGGGTAGCTTTCTTAGTCTTTTTTAGTAGCCCCAAGAGCTACTAAATGTGTCAAATGACGTCAAAGATATGGGAATGCTTTGTAAATCCTACAAGGGCATAAACCTGAGCTGTTATTATTATTTCCCTACAGCCTCTTCAACTGTTAGAACTTCTCCTTGCTCAACACTCCCAGTCGCCGCTACCCTATTGTCCCTTTCACATACTCATCTTTGATGTGGATAATTCTTTGCCTAGGTTAGACCTATTCAGTATAGTGATATTGTAGCTTCAATATTTTAAAATTAACTTTTCACTGTCTGAAAAAAGTGATATTTGATAAAAAAAGAAATGCATGGCACATGCAAATTTTAAATCATAAGACTATGTTTCCCTTAACACTTAAACTGAGTGTTCATAAAATTCTTGATATCATGAGGGTGCTGGAGATAGTCAGACACATGTCAGCTCCTGGACAACTACTGGTCAGGCTGACTGGTAGAGGGCAGAACTGAACAAACAGACAAAACTGGGGCTTTTTTCCTATTGGGGTTATATTTTGAAAGGGTTCTGGTCCCTGAATAATTCCACACTTGCACACTTACTGAATTGACTTGGATGTTTTCCGCTTCTCCTTTCTCTTTCCCCTTCTCAAATATAAACTCTATGAGCCTTCAAGCTGTATCTTAAATAACTGTTTATTTTAATACCTACTCTTATACCAGGTTTCCAGTGGAATCTCAGCTCCAGGAGGTCAGAGGTTTTAGTGTCTCCTGCTCACCAACATATCCCCAAACAGTACCTGATACATACAGGGCTCTAATATTTGTCAAATGAACTGCCACGCCGTGCCAGATAAAAATAGCTAGTCATAACTCAGAATCCTTGGAAACCACATGGGCAAAGACAATAAAAGCACTTTTCTTGTTCAGGGCAAACCTTGTTTACAGTGGGTTGAGGGACTGCTCCACATAGGAAGGCAGCTAAGAAATAGGAAACAAGGCAGGAGAGGAGAGGAGACAGTGGGAGTTAATGGAAGAAAAGAGAAAGCAGGATGGAGAGACTGGTGGGAGATGGAGCCAGAGACAGACAGGAGTAAGAGAGCTGAGAGGATGGAGAGGAGGAAAGGAAGTGAACCAGAGGTAACTGCAGGGTCCAGAAGGCCCTAGAGAGATCTTGCTGTTTCACTTTTCTCCCTTCCAGCAACCTTTAACCAACTTTTTAGTTTATGGTCTGCCACTCTAAGAGAGGACAACAGTTTCTCCCCATTCTAGAATAATGGGCAAATGAAGTTAATAAATCTCTGGAAAGCTTGTGCTGCTCCATGGAGACAGTCCATAAAATGCTTTTGCCACCCAAGGAGAAGCAGTCCCACGCTTCTAAGGTCAGGCTGCTTTACACACCTAGACAGGTTTTTGGATTTGGGAGGTGGACTCAGTGGCCTGAGGACACCCCCAAATAGTGTGTTTCTTTTGCCTCCTAGCTCAGTCTCTTATCTCTGACTCATCTTGTTTCTTCACAAAATTCACATTTAGAAGTTTCGGGGTGATTTGATTGTCTGCAACTATTTGAGCATTCATGGGAGCATCAATTCTGATACAGTTGACCTGGCTGCAGATCCAATAGGATCCTCTAACATACCTTTCCTCTTGTACCCTTAACATTTCTCTTTATGTATCAAAGGCAATGTTCAGCAGATTCTACAGATGAGGTAAAGTTAGGAAGGGGCTGCTCTAGTGTTACAGAACAAAGAAGTGATTTAAGGTAGGAATCTAAATCTTAGGCTAGAACCAAGAAGTAACCTCAGGCAGGAACCTAAACAGGCTAGATCAAAGAAGTAATTTCAGACAGGAATCCAAATTGTAGGCTAGAACGAGGAAGTAGGCTTCAGACATGAAAATGATTTGGGGCTAGGACAGGGAAGTAGGCTCAGATACTTTGATCATCCTGATTAGCCCTTAGAAACAGTGATCACGGGAGTGCTCATGTAATTGAGTTTAATGCCTTGCTTGTTCTTTGACTATTTGTGTTTGTTGTCTTGCTTGTTCCTTGACCATTTTCGTCTATTGTATTGCTAGACCCTCAACCTAGAACTGACCTTAATACATGCATGTAATTAAAATGGTATAAAAGCATAAAGGAGGAGGGAGGATGGAATAGGGGGTCTAGGGAGGGGAAATAGGGAAAGGGGATGACATCTGTATTGTAAATAAATAAAATATCCAATAAAAAAGGAGGGGCTACTCATGGGGCATGGCATCCAACCTAGTTTGTTTAAAGCCAAAAGCCAAGATTCTTTTCACTAATTCTGTAGTTTGCCTACCAATGTACAGTTGGGCAATGGGGGAAAGTAAAAGCCACTTTAGTACGGCGGTGAAACAACTGATAACACCAGGCTAGTTGAAGGGATGGGAGGAAGGACCACTTCATGGTTAAAGAAGGGAAAAGCACCCAAGTACCAGAACAGACAGCACACGGCAAAGCTTTTCCTTTTCTTTCAAGGGTCTGTGGTATTTCTTCCCCCTAGCGATAGAACAATAATGGCCTGTCAGCAGCTCATCTGGGTCTGGGGGAAGTGTGGAGGGCTGGGCTCAGTAGCTCACTGTGGCTGAAGTACCCTTTGGCAGGCAAGTGTGCTTGTTCTTTGTACCATTTCCATGCTTAGCATGGTCTGACTTGGTTTAAAGAAAAGCACTTCTAAGAACTTAGCCATTTTTACCATATGGAGAGAAAAATGTTGGCTTCAATGGGTGCCTTGATTTTCTTTGATTGGGTATCTGGTAACCATGTGTCCAAGCATGACATACATGCAGAGTATGTCTCAGAGTCTCAGAGACGAGGTCAGCTTTGTCTCCATGTCATAGATTAAAAAAACTGAGGCTCATATTCTTTCTATACTGTTGTTTTGTTTTGGTAAAACTTATAAAGAAGGCCATAGGGAAAAATTAGAAGTAACACACAATTCTACATTTAAATGGAAACCATGGTTATTATTTCCATTTTTCACCTATGTGGTTTCAGTTCATGTTCTATCTATCTATCTATCTATCTATCTATCTATCTATCTATCTATTATCTGCCATCTATCATCTGTGAATCATATACCTATCTATCTATCTATCTATCTATCTATCTATCTATCTATCATCTGTCATCTGTGAATCACATATCTATCTATCTATCTATCTATCATCTATCATCTGTCATCTATCATCTGTGAATCACATATCTATCTATCTATCTATCTATCTATCTATCTATCTATCTATCTATCATCCATTCATTCATCCACCTGTCTATCACTGTTTTTCTGAGGTAGAGACTTGCTATGTAGAAGCTGGTCACCATCCAGCAGCCTCCACCTAAGTTATCTTTTCTTCTTACAATTAAGAAAGAAAGACAGCTAACATTTAACACGGCCTTTGCTCTTTGTTAGACACTTTCCTAATGCGTGCTCTATTAATTCATTCTAATAATAACTCTATGAGGTAGCACTATCTGAGGACCTCTGTTCTTCCAAATTAGCCTGCTTTAGTTCACTGAAACTGGCATGGTAAGTTATTAGCTTCCTACTCAAGATCTAGTCTTCCCTTTCTTCTTTCTTAAGAGGACTCTGATTGTTGAGGTCAACAATACACTCTGATGAAAAACTTTTCCATATTCCCTTGAGGCTGAATAGTCATGCCACATTGTTTAATCAATGATTCAAAGCCAGGAAGTGTGTAGACAGTTCCTTGCCTTTTCTTCACTATGATTTCATAAAACCATATATATTTTTGTCTTCTTACGTTGAAGTTGGGGTGGGCTCCAGGTTAGTTTTCCTTTCCTAGCCAGTCCTTGACTCATTTACCTGAAATGTAATTTGATTCATTAGTACTATCTGAAAGTTGTATTTCATCCGAGCCCCACTGTTTTTATTTATGACTACTTTTGGTTAAATGTCAGACTGTAATATGGATCTCAGAGTAAGAGCTACATGTCCCCCTTTGTTATCCCTGAACTTCATCTGTATGCTCTCATGTTATACCTCACCCCCACTTACCTTGTTCAACTCCATTCAGTCTAGACCACTCTTATCCATTGAAGACCTAGACTTCTGTCTTGAATACCTTTCTACTACTATGATAAAATACCATGACCAAAGCAGCTTATAAACGGAAGGGTTTATTTTGGGCTTATGGTTCCAGAGGAATAAGAACCTATCATTGTCATGGCAGGGAAATGTGGTAGCAGGCAGGCATGGTGACAGGAACAGCTGAAAGATGAACCATAAACAGGTGGCAGAGAGAGCAAATGGGGCATGACTAAGTGACCCGCTACCCCATGCTCCAGTGACACATACCTTTCAGCAAAGCCATACCTCCCAAGCCTTCTGAAACAGAACCATCAGCAGTAGACAAGACTATAGAAGGCTCTCATTCAAACCAGCATACTTTCTTATGTTCCATATATACATATGCACACATACATATGGAAACACACATAAAGGATACACACTCACACACACACACCAGTTATTTCTTACATAATACCTATTGAAACTTTCATACTTTAATGTTTACTGTAGATCATTTTGGGAAATGGCATATTACTGACAACAAGGAGAACGGCAAGTACAATGAGATAAAACCCAATAGTACTTTGGAGAAGGTCACTTCTGCTTAGAAATGGCTTTATGATGTCAGCTGCATTAGATCAGGTCTACAAATGGATGACATAGCACGCATGGAGAGGTTTTTGTAGACGTAAAGAGAAAAGGGAAGAAGAGACAGTAGGCAGTTACATGGCAGCAAAGAAGGGCCAGGCCAGTGGCAGATCCCCACAGTGGAGGACTATCCATGACTATCCAGCTGAAGAATGTGATCCTTTGGGGATCGTTATGGGGATAAGTGATTATCAAATAGAAGGCAGAGCCCTAGGGTTGTAGTGTTGTATGCCTTTCCTGGTTTATGGGGTTCATGGAGATCTTGAGGATTTTCTAGTGATTTGTTTGAAATTAACACCACATGCCCATTAAAGAAAATCAGGCCCTGACAAATGAGAGAACTTTCTCACAGGCAGTTAGTAGCGGAGTCCCGTATAGCAGGGAGCATGATCTTACACTTTTGTGACCTTTCTTTCAATGCTTTAGACCCAATTGATCAAGAGAGGAAGGTGGCCCTGTGCTTCTCAGACCTGCAGTTTGTCAACCTTTACCAGCTTCTTTGGACTAGTCAATTTACCTAATACCAAATACTTAAATTCATCTACACTGATGGGAATTTTCAAATGACCTTTTGTGAATTGGATCCTAACCCTCTGTCTGCCTCACCCAAGAATGTGACTGGTTTTGAGGGGATGGCCTTTAAAGAAGAAATTATTTAAGATGAGGCCATTAGATGGGATTCCAGTCCAGTGTGACTGCTGTCCATAAGAGAAGAGGACACTAGAGTGTGCTTACAGAGGAAGGGCCCTGTGAAAATGTTTCAGAGATCCACAAGCTAAGGTGGGAGACTTTGGGAGAAACCATCCGGAGGGCCATTTTGCTTTCAAACTTAGAGCCTCCATAACTGTCAGAAAATAAATTTTTATTGTCTGAGCTGCAGGTTGGTGGAGCCCTTGTTATGACATCCCCCCACAAAGCAACCCATGATGTAAACTCTTCTTCAGAGATTCTGGTGCCCCTACCCTAACCTAACCTTATATTGTGGCTTTTAAGCACTCTTGTTCCTAAGAGTCCTTGCTGGATCCCATTGCATGTTCCCATCATGGCTCATGCAGTGACTCAGAGGTAATGGGAGGGATCCCATCCTAGAGCTGAGGAAGACACTAAGGACAGGTCAAGGGTCTAAGGTGGCCATTCTATGCTAGGAGAATCTCTTACCCCTTTGAGTACAATGCATTGGATACATCTTCAGCTATAACCGTCTCCTACTCTTCACCTCTGTGTAGCATTCTGGTTTTAAATGCACACACAAGGGTTAAGGGTATATATATATATATATATATATATATATATATATATATATATACATATATGTGTGTGTGTATGTGTGATGTGTGTATGTATGTATGTATGTGTGTATATGTATATGTATTTATATATGTCCATGTACACACACACATGTATGTATGGATATGTAGTTTATATATGTATATACATGGCCTTTTTATCTTTTCAAATTTTGTAGAATGTCATGCCTCATTAAAGATCTCAATATACCGTGACAGAATTAGGATTTAAAACGAATGCAATCAGACCTAGTTCTTCCTCTTCCTAGTGCTTGTTTTATACACGGAGGGAGATAATCATTAAACCAATGCAAACCGGAGCACATCAGACATATACACGCATCTTAACTGACACTGTGTACATAAGTGGATGTGGACCTAAAATAATGCACCACGTGGGAGAGTTGAGGATGGCGAATGCCATCCTAAGTATCTATTTATGATAAGTTGTCTGGCTCCCAGCAGAGCTTATGTGATAACAAGACTCACAGCATCCTAGAGCCACTCATCCTTCTCTCTGTCTTGTGTGTCCTTGCAAAGGAAGGGATGAGAACATCAGTGGCTACAGACAGATCAAAGGAAGAAGACTCAGAAACGGCAGCTACAGCCGAATAGTCCTGACAGAAAAGGAGCAAGTTCAAGCTAATGTACAGCTTCCTTCTTCCTGCGACAAGGATCCCAAGTTATTTAACTCACTAATAATTAAAACAAAACAATGTACTTGAGGTTACTGGTGCTAAATAGCTTAGTGGATACCATAAGCACTGTCAACTTTAACTAAAGCATGCCCAAACTTTGCCACCTACAGTGCCCTTCTATTATCTGGATTCCTGTGGCCATTTCCTATAGATGGCTTGCAAGGACGGGTGAAACCCAACTCCAGTATAACACAGAAGAACGGAGCTTGGCAATGGCCTTGCTCCAGGGCCCCTTTCTAGGACTTGGGGAAAAGCCACCCACTACTGTGAGCCCTGCACCAAGAACTTGCTCTTACATGCTTGTGAGCATAGATAGGATTCTGACACCCCAAAGCTTCAGGTTGGAATTGATGACAGGGGCTAACACTCCTCCCATGCTCTCTTTTGTTGATGGCAGGAATCCCTTTGGAAACATCTGGTTCTGCCTCTGAAGTACACTCGCTATCAAGATCTCTTTCTCTCTTTCTCTCATCTTCTCTCTCTGTCTCTGTCTCTGTCTCTGTCTCTCTGTCTCTCTGTCTCTGTCTCTCTCTGTCTCTCTCTGTCTCTCTCTCTCTCTCTCTCTCTCTCTCTCTCTCTTTCTCTCTCTGTGTGTGTGTGTAAAAAGACATGTTATATAAGCCTCAGAGTGACCTTTCTGAGAGTCTCATGCAGCCTGTGGCTATTCGGGCTTTCCCCTGAATTTCTCCTAACTGCATATCCATCTGTGTTCATTCCCTTAAGCCTCCTGTGCTACACAAGGTTAACCCTGTAGTCAGCTCTTCAAGTGTCCAGAGGGTAATTACCCAGATGCACCTGGGTGGGGTTTAACCCATCGCACCCTACCCTCTCCACCAGAATCATGGGGGAGAATCATGTGCAGAAGAGGCAGAGTTAGTGAAATCACACCCCTCCCCAGAGGTCATTTGATCTTGTCAAACACGCTTTTACAGAGCATATGTGCTTTAGTTTTACTTTAGGGCCCTGGAACAACAGGCTCCATTTTGTTCACCACTGACACATGTACAAAACAGGAAACTGTCGTTGGTTGTGCATAGAAAAGTTTTAGTCAAAAGAAAAGCCACACATTTTCCTCAAATCAGAATGAAAATGACTATCGGATTTCTCCTTTATTGAGAACCACAGACAAGAGAGAAAGATTGTGAAAATTCAATTCAAGGAAGACTGGGAGGAAGGCAGAATGACTGGCCTGGAAAGGAGTGTGCTGTGGATGCTTGTCAGCCGGCATCTGGGAGAGCACTGTTGGCTAAAAGTGAGGTGTACACCTGCCTAGGGCGTGACCTGCTTTCTCCATGGTTCTTCTCTAGGTACTCTGGATCTCTCTGGTGTGGATTTGAGGTAGGATCTGAGGATGGGAATGCTTTGGCTCCTGAGTAGTTGTTACCCTGGCTAGCCGCACAGCATAGCAGCAGCACCCTGCATAGGGACCTGGCAGTATCCATGGAAGTGGAGGTGCATGCCTTCCAGCCTCCTGTGCAGCCTCAGGCAGGTTGCCAGTGTCTTCTGGGCCTCAGTTTACCTCTCTGAAACTGGGCCATTGATATTTACCTTGGACAAAATGAAGCCAGCTATGTTTTATCTTCGGTGCATCTTTAAGTACAAGACATTCGGTGGGAACTGCTGTATTCTGACAAGCTTTGTCACAACCCAAATGTGAGAGTAGAGATAGGCCATGCTGCCTAGGTGACTGGGCTTTGGAAACCATGATACTTTGTGCTGCAGTCCCTTCATAAATCTCAACTTTCCAGTTACTTTATGACCCTTGGTTTACTCCAGGACAGTGGCTCTCAACCTGTGGGTCGAGACCCCCACAGGGCTCATATATCAGATTTTCTGCATATCAGATATTTACATTACAATTCAAGACAGTAGCAAAATTACAGTTAAGAAGTAGCAAGGAAATAATTTTATGGTGGTGGTGGGGGGTCACCACAACATGAAGAACTGTGTTAAAGGGTTACAGCGTTTGGAAGGTTGAAGACCACAGCTCTAGGAGGGAATACTCAAGTGTGCTCCATGTTTTACGGTGTGCAATGTTGCTAAAGTTTAGGTCCCTGCCAAAGTGTTTGAAGATTCAAAACACTTCTCATTCACAGATTTTTAATGAGGACCTGAGCAGGTTACAGTGTGAATGACAGACTAATAATTCTCATATCAAAGCTGGAGAAAGAAAAGAGTTCTGTTGTCTCCCAGGCTTACTTCTGAATTGAAGACCCCCAAACCAGAATTTTTTTTTCTGCCAAGTGGCTAACCCTCCTTTTGTCCTTAACTTCTTTGTAGCAACATTCTATAAGGTGTTAGTGCCTTGGCTGCCAGGGCATTTTGATTTACATTGTCAAATTAACTCTGAACACTTTGATGAAGCATGTTAGGAGAGAAACCCTGGCTTGGATTTGCTGGGACTGTACAGTCAGGACTTCTCAGGTATGGACACCATTCTTGAGTCTTTTGCCATAAAAAAATTGTTATATCTGTCACTGAATGAAACAAGCTTCCTGTGAGAGGCTGAAGCACTTTGTTTATAAATGGGGAAAGAAAAGCCCTGGTGAGGTCACAGCTGGAGACAGGACACAGAAACTTGTTCATAACTGCAAGTGCAGATCTGTGATTCCTATCTTGTTATAGGATGATGTCGTTTTCTTGGGTGAACAGCTAATTATCATTGGATTATATAGGTTAAACTCAAGTGCACAAATAAGAATGTACTAAAGTGTTTTGTAGTCTGTTGATAAGTAGGGTAAATATTTTGCTGAAGATAACATTGCATTTTGTATTTTGTGTTTATCCTATATGAATGGGCATCCACAAACCTGCTCTTAATTTTCCCATACTGTTGAGTTAGTAACAAAGCATGCTCCCGATTGTCCAAAGGCTGTAGGTAGCATGGGGCTCAGATGGTTCTCCTACCCAGGCAGGTTCACCCTGCTTTCTTCTTGAGCTCCTGGCTGCTTGTTGGGGAAAGCCAGCTCTTACTCCCTGCCATTTGTGCATTTCATTCTCAGGAAAGGATGTACATTGACCTGCATGGCTCCAGATGTGGTGGAACCCCGCAGTTCGGCTCTCAGGGGGACCCATATTCTGCCCTCAAAGCCCTGTTTTTTTCCAGCAGGCCAGGTCTCAGATGAAGACTGTACTGCAAGGAACTGACTTCTCCTTAGGGGCTGACTAATACAAGCCAGATGTGCAGAGAATTCGGGCCCCGAGTGAAGGGTCAAGGTGAGGTAGGAGAGGGGGAAGCTCTCTGAACTAGGGTAGGGCTTGTATCAATTGTTCTGTCCTGTCGAGTGTCCCTTCCCCACCTGCTTTCTACCTTAGGTGTATCCTCCCTTGTCTGCCCTCAAAGCTCCCTCTTTTCCTTTCCTTCTTTTCCTCCCTCCCTCCTTCTCTCCCTTCATCACTTCCATTTTTCCTTCCCTCCTGTCTTCCTCAAAATGAGCTGAGTGAGACCCACCACATATGAAGACAAAATCCAGCCACTTTTAGTTAGTATGGATTTTATTAATTATACCTTGCATGCAACTGAACTTGAATTGCTGTGTTGATGCTGTGTTCAGTGGTCCTTTGATAAAGGACCCCTTGAAATCCACCTCCTGTCTCTCCTTATTCCCATCCCCCCCCAAAGCAAGTCAGGGTAGCTGTTTTACCCTCTATGTGACCCATGGGCTGCAGTATATATGGGGAGAGATGCAGACAGAGTGCAGTCCATCCAGCCTCACCCCCCGCCCCCCGCCCTCCCGTTGCCTTTCAAGTGTGGGAGGTTTGAAGTCTACACACATTTTCCCAGGGCGAGGCGCTGTACACATCTGGGTCGGCTTTGTTCCCGTTTTTCTTTTTTCAAGTTAATCAGCGTGAGTAACTGCTACATGAAACCGAGGAGAAAATGGAATAAATATGTTGGAAGTGCTTGAAATTGATCGGCACTTGTTGACTCTCCTCCGTTCCACTTCCTGGCCTGATTTTAAAACATTCGAAGAGTCTGAACAATCCTTAAGAGTTGTTTGGCATGCTGAAAAGAAAAAAAAAAGTCTCTTCTCTAATGTGGAAGAACTTTGATCTGTGTTCCTTCTGATCTGAGGGTGTAGGAGAGGGAGGACAGTGCCTGGTTTTGGGGTGCAGCCCCCACCCCCAAGAGCTGAACAGTTTTCCAAAGATTCTCTTCTCTCTCTTTCTCTCTTTCAATGAGGAGGACAGGATATTGCTGTGTGGCCCAGGCTGTTTTTCAAACTTCTGGGCTCAGATGTTCATCCTGCCTCAGTTTCCCAAGTTGTTGGTGGTAGAGATATGTGTCTCCACATCTCGGCACTCAGCTCATGAGGCTCTTGATCTACTTCACACTGCTGTGAACTGAATCTAGTGTATAGTGCCCTGGTCACCTTTTGGCCTCCGAGTCTGTGTTCTCTGCACTGTTGTGCTTGCCAGATCCCTCTGGGCTCTGAGGACAGGTGGACAGGGAACCACATCAGCTGGATGAGGCACCAGTAGAGAACTGCCCCAGATACCCACATATAAAAAACAGGGCTGAGGTGCTCAGGGTGTGGCTTAGTGATGGATATTTCCCTGATCAAGAGTAACGTCTCAGGTGCTATCACCAAACACAATAAACCCAATGAACAAATGCAAGGGCAGCTAAAAGATTGAGAAGGTGGGGCAGATGCTGCTGCAGTGCTCTTGTCAGGCAGAGCTTACTGTTAACTTCACAGAAAGGGCTCCTCGGCTGAGAGAAGGACAAGAAGGCAGAAATGGTGCCAGAGGCTGCCATGCTCAGGGCTTCCTGGAGATGAGAATGAGAGGGAGGGCTGGGACTAGATTTTTTTTTTTCATTTATTTTCTCTTATATATTATATCCCAATCACAGTTTCCCTTCCCCCGCTCTCCTCAGTTTCACTCAGATTCACTCCTCCTCAGTTTCTCTTCAGAAAAAGGGTAGGCCTTCCAGAGATATCAACTAAACATGGCATGTCAAGTTGCAATAAACTTAGGCATACCTCTAAATATTAAGGCTGGATGAAGCAACCCAGTAGGAAGAAAAGGGTCCCACAAGCAAGCAAAAGAGTCAGAGACAGTCCCTGTTCCCACTGTTAGGAGACCCATAGAACACCAAGGTACACAACTGTAACATATACACAGAGGGCCTAGGTCAGACACACACAGGCTCCCTGATTGTTGGTTTAGTCTCTGTGAGCCCCTATGAGCCTGGTTAGTTGATTCTGTGGGCTGTATTCATGTAGTGTCCTTGATCCCTCTGGCTCCTACAATCCTTCCTCCCCCTCTCCTGCAGGATTCCCAAGCTCTGCCTAATGTCTCACCATGGGTCTCTGCATCTGCTCCTATCAGTTGCTGGATGAAGCCTCTCTGATGATGATTACTATGCTAGGCTCCAGTCTACGATTATAGCAGGGTATCATTGGGAATCATTTCATTGACTTTTTGTAGGGCAGGGGAACAGTTATATTTGGTTCCATTCTAGGTCTCTGGGCTATCCAGCCTCTGATTCTTCACCCTCCAGGCAGTGTCAGGCTTGGACTTCCTGGGATTAGGATATTAACCCAGCCATAAAACCTTTGACCTACAATTTGTCCTGCCTTCAGGATGTGCTAGGGTAAAGAAAGCCAAACTAGGTTTAGAATTCTGAGTTCATTCTTAAACTGTGGTCTTGAGGTCTGGTCCCTTCGAGCCTTTCCCTGCTCTATGGACCACCTAACTCAGCGGTGTGAACACTAGCCCCACACTGAGTCTGTCTGCTAGCCCTGCTTTTCACAGGCAGCTTGTCTTTTGGCTTGTACCTTCCTCCGGATGACTGAAAGAGGACTGTGACTCTCGGAGTACCTGGCACAGTGTGATCTATGGAGGACCTTCAAGAACATGTGTAGAAGCAGACTTGCTGACTGGGCCTTCAGAAGATGGGGAACCTTTATCCATTGTGGTCTATGCTTTACCACATCCTTTTATTTAACTTTGGGATATATGTGTCTAGATCTTTGTGTAAGATAGAATTAAGACTCTCAGGAACCCAAGGGATGGTTTGCTCCATATGTGACCTGGTGCCTTCAGGTGATCTTCAGGGACAGAAGTCACAGGAGAACACTTGAACCCCATTTCATCCTGATGCTGCCAAGCTTGTAGGCTCCACTTCGAATCAAGGAAGCTCATACCATAAACTCAGAATTGAGAAGGCCTGAGTTTGTACCTAACCTTGCATTTACAGGCCTTACTCTTCTACCTGTGAAACAGACAGAACAGCTCCTGCCCATGGGGGTTGGGCTTGCAGACTCTGGCCATAAAGCGATACCATGCCTGTTTTAAAATCATGAATACATTGAAAGTTTTGAATAAACTGAAAGTTTAAGTGAGGGAAGTATTGAGAGAAATGGGGCCATGAAGATGAGACTGGGTTTTCTTGTGTTCATTCAGCAAACATCTTTTCTTTAAAATGCATATTTATGTATTTAATTTTATGTGTGTCTATTTGCCTGAGTAAATGTATGTGTGTGTATATGCCTGGGTGTATGTATGTATGTCACATAGGTAAAAGAGTCCACAGAGGTCGGAGGAAGTATCAGATCCTCTGGAATTAGAGTCACAGATGGTTGTGACCTGCTCTGTGGGTGCTTGGGACTGAACTCGGGTTCATTATAAGAGTGATAAGACCACCCCAAAAAACAACAAAGCAAAACAAAAACAAAACAAAAAAAACAAACCAACCCCCCAAACCCTCTAGAAAAAAAACAGCAACAATAAAAACAACACAAACAAACAGACAGACAAAAAAGAAGAGTGGTTAAGCATTCTTAACTGCTGAGCCATCTCTCCAGCCCCTCAGCAAATATTTCTTGAGAACCTAACAGGTGTGGTATGTATTGGTGCTATGGGGTTAATAAGGACCCAGACATAGTCCTGACCTCCACTCCAGGAGTTCTTAGTCCATAGGTAAAGTTCATCTTAGTTCAAAGAGAGGATGGCTTTAAAACGCAGCATTTACAGATCTCTCAGGGCCGAGAGATCTACTGGGAATATTGGATAAAGGCAACCCTGTTCTAACCTAGGCTATGATGAGAAGGAGTTCACTGAGAGGATAAGTAGAAAGCAAAGAGATTTGAGTGCAGTGGCCTGCTGTTAGCCAAAGTAGGGATGAAGCATGCCCAGGGAGGCTGGATCTCTGCTGAAATGAGCAGTCGGGTGGGCTTTTTTCAGTTGTGGTGAGGCTGAGAGCTCTAAGAGTTAATGTCGGCTCTCATCTGCTGTCAGTCCTGGGAGGCAGGACATCCTTCATCATGATTGGGATTAACCAAACAAATTAACCTGGGGGTAAGGGGAAGCACTTTGGATAAGAAATGGGCAGATTCCTCTGTGTCCCATAGTGACAGTCAGCTTTGCTGGCTCTACTCAGCTGGGTCATTAAATTCTTCCACTTCACTTTAAAAACTTATATTTATATAAAAAGAAAAGGGGGAAACACACACACACACACACACACACACACACACACACACACACACACA
>JANHMN010000004.1:47368587-47467119 GCA_030674055.1 Rhabdomys pumilio | reverse complement strand
ACACACACACACACACACACACACACACACACACACACACACACACAGAGAGAGAGAGAGAGAGAGAGAGAGAGAGAGAGAAAACAAACTGTGCATCTTCTGGGAAAAAGTGAAGGAAACGGAGCTTCTCAAGCTCTCTGTAGCTTGATAAAGGCAGAGGATATAAACGTAGTTGTGAAACTCCAAGCTGATCTTCAAGGCAAAGCTGCCTGTGTGTAAATGATGTCAAGTGCCTGCCTATTGCAGTACAAACTTTTCTTCTGGATTTTATATAGGCTTTTCCAAGGAGGCAGTAAATCTCCAATGCTTTAAACAAAGGTTCCAGGTATAAGTCCTGTCCTCAACTTCAGCAACAGAGACCATTCTGAAAGGAGAGGAGTGACTTAGGTAGATGTGCATTTGGCAGTGAGTGGCCAGTCTTGTCACTGTCTTTCCCCATCATGGTGACAATTCTTGTTCATTCAATGTGTTTGTTGAGCAGCTACTTATCCACCAGCCACACCCTCCTTTGTACTGGCGTATTTTGGACTCTAAGTCTGCCCCTGGCCTAGCCTGCTGCAGCCTGTGGTTTTCTTAGCTGGACTCAGGATGATTATAACAGCCCAGCATTCTGTTATCACCACTTTTGCTGTGAGGCTGGTCTAAAGCCTGCCATAAACCATCTCTCCCAGCTGTTTAGATAGAAGCAATGGAAGGATCTCAAACAACCCCAGTAGGATAACTGGTTCTGGCTGATGCCTTTGAATGTCTTTTTGTGGTATGAGAGTACTCTATTGTCTGCCATCTAGGCATTGTCCTAGCCCTCTACAGCCCACGAGTGCCAGCTTTGTTCAGAGCCTCTGTTAGCAGCACAGACACAGTTCCAGGGGGAAGGCTTGGCATACCTCTGAGAACAAGTACTCTGCCAGTGCTGGGAGCTGTAGATTAGGTGACAAAACCCTGGCTAAGTTCTGAAGTGCTATTAGTGTTTTCAAACAGGTTCTCTGAGACTGGGCATGGTGATATACCCTAAAATCTGTAATTCTAGCATCTGGGATGTGGAGGAAGGAATACCAGGCGTTCAAGGCCTGCCTAGGCCAGCTAGACTCTATGTAAAACAATTAGAAGTGTTTGGTAGCCTATCATAATATATGCACTCATATAAATAAGTAAGGCAGTGGTTCTCAAATCTGTGGTTCATGACCTCCACAGGGGTGCATATTAGATATCCTGCATATCAGATATTTACATCATGATTCATAACAATAGCAAAATTACAGTTATGAAGTAGCAAAGAAATAATTTTGTGGGGGGGAGGGGGCAGTCACCACAACATGAGGAACTGTATTAAAAGGCTGCAGTATTAGGAAGGTTGAGAACCACTGAAGCAAAAAGCCTAAGATATAGAAAAGAAATGAGGGTAATAACAGGTGATGAGAAGGGGGCGGGGTGAGTACATGGGATGTGAAAGAGAAACAGAGACTTGGGAGAGGCTGCCAGGATAGATGGATCAGTGTGGCTAAAAGATGAGGACCTTTCAGGAAAAAGAACAGCTAAAATAGTCTTCATTTGAAAAGAGCTATAATGGTATCTTATCTAACTCTGCCTTTAAAATGAAAGTATATAAAAAGTACTTTGGAAATATATGGTTAAAATGATCCATCTTTAGTAGCTCTTGCTTTCTTTTTAAGTATAGCTGAATAATCAGAACCCTGAAAAAAAAACCCCGAGGATTCAGGATGGTGAGACACAGAAGGAAAACAGTTTTATTAACACAGGCTTTTCAGCCCAGACAAATGATATGTGAAGCTTTGGTCCAGCCACACAGAGAGTGATGACTCCCAACTCTGAGAGCTCAGATGGCCTGGCTGGGGTGTCATTGTGGCTTGAGATCCCTGGAAGAGATGCTGTCAGGAGGAGAGAAAGCAGTATGCCCATGGCTGGGTGCTGAATTCAAACTGACCACTCTAAAGTCAGAGTGATTGAGGGGTAGAGGGATAGAGGGATAGAGGGATAGAGGGATAGAGGGATAGAGGGAGGAAGTGAGGAACGTGAAGAGGGAGGAAAGAATGAATGGAGGGAGGGATAGAGGGAGGAAAGGAGGAAGTGAGGGAAGTAAGGAGGGAGGGGAAGAAGGAGGAGAGAAGGGAGGGGAGGAAGGAGAAGAGGGAGAGATGGATGAATGGGTAGAGGGATGGAGGGAGAAGGGGAGGTTGGGAGGGAGGTAGGGAGGGAGGGAGGGAAGAATGGAAAGAGTAAAAGAGAGAAGGTGAGAACTCAGAAATCTCTTTGTAGATGGTTAAGACACCTTTGCATGACTTTTAAGGCTTTTTAAAAATATAGTCAACTTTTTTTCCACATTGTTCTATTGCTCTGGCCAAGTACCAAATGTTTTGTTCATATAGGACCCTCAAAGCCCTCCTCCTTCCTTGACAAAGGGCAGTCCCTCTCAAAGGTCAATTTAGAAGTGATCGATAAGGTCAGTCTTTAGAAGAAAGATTGGCTGAAAGCTGTCCTGACTCCTTCCATCTCGCTCCCCATATGTCCTAGGTGCACTTGATCTCTTTCCAGTGCTGCTTCTGTGCAGCACGGCTCATGGAGCACTGTTTGAAATGAAGGAACCCAGTTGGATCTAAGTGAGCCTCTGGAGGTTGCTGAGCATCATAGAGGTGGGGTGGGGGCAATGTTTTCACAGTGAGCTGCTCCCAGTAGGACACTGGGCCAGAATAACTTCCTCCTTCACTGGGTGCAAGGGATGTGGCTGTCTCATCCAGTCCCCATGTGAACATCTTATTTTAAAAAGACAAGGAAATAGAGTGTCTGAGGATTGAGGTATGTCCATATCCTCATTAAACTGACAAGTGGCAAAGTCAGGCTTTAAATCCTGTTTTGATTCTGACACCACATTTCTGAGCCACGGGCAACATTCCACAGGAGTGCTGGTACAGTCATGCCACTTAGCTTCCAATCTGAGGCAGAAGTGAGATAATCGCTGCTAGTGGGTGTACAGGGTAGAGTGGATGGCAGAGGGTGTGTGTGTGAAGAGTGTTTCCTCCTGGCATTTGGTACTTAATAGAACTGAAGATAAATAAATAAATAAATAAATAAATAAATAAATAAATAAATACCTTGTAATGTACTAGTCAGTGGGTCAGTCATACCCAGAGAAGGATTATGCCTTAATGGTATCGCTTGGTAAAAAAAAACAGTATGGGATTCCTTTCTATGAGGACATGTGTTCTCCTGGGAATCTGATTCTGTTCTGGGCACTGCTTCTCTGGGGGAACACTCTGGAATGGTGGAGTTGTTTTTATCCCCAGTCCATTTCTAACCTCCACAACCTGCCCTTTATTCTGTTCCCAAGGTTTACAACTAGAAGACGTATACCCACCCCGATTTTCCTTGCCCTGATATGCTGAGATGTTCACGTCAGAGGCTCTTAGAAACTTTCTTTCAGAAGGAACAATGACTTCTACCTGATCCCTGTCATCTGGACACCATTGTGGCGGGAAGCGGGAGAAGAAGAGTTTTGTGGGGCCCCAATACTTCTGTGGGTGCAGAAGCAACTGGCATATAATTGCAAGACGGGTTGAAAGGAGTAAGGGAGGGGGCTTGTAGGGACTGGAGGAAAGTATAGCAGTGTGGAAATTGGAGATAGTAGATGGCAAACCCCCAGTGAAGCCAGGAAGAAAAGACTGTGCTCCACAAACATGAGACGGAAGGGGTTTCATGTTTAATGTAAATACACCTGCCGTTTGTTCTCTGAAGCACTGGGTCCAGGTTTTGAGATAAAATAGCATTTTGAACATTGTGCCAGTGGAATTTGCCTTTCTGTGCCCAGACACTGCTGTTCACTTTGTTCCTAGCAGAAACTAGAGAAGGGAGAGAGCCCTGACTGGCTTCAAGGTCTCACCCCAGCCAGCTCTGCATCTGCCATGTCTCAGTATGGATTGCTTGACTTCAACCAGCAGACAGCCACCCTTGTGGCCAATCCTGATCCTGTCATGCCCTGCTTCCACACTCAACACCATGTTATAAACAGAGGCAGAAACCCTTAATTTCTCTTACGCAAGTCCCCGCTGCTCTTTGCCTTATGCACATCCATCTATCAGATGCTCAGTCCCGGGCAGTGGACTGGCAGCTCCTGACCAAGCCTGTGCTGGCCCCCTGCCAGCAGAGCATTTTTTCCCTCCAGCCTCAGTTCTGTCCATAGTCAGTGTCCTACATTATTTCCTTAGGGTGCTTTCTCTGAACCTAGCCCACCAGCCAGAGATAGTGACCCTCTCTTACACTACTCTTGGTGCCCCATGTCCTCCCTTTGCTGCTCTTGTTCCTGATTATAACTATGAGTTTGTATAACTACTTGATTGATCTCTGTGTCTTCTACCAGACCAGTAGCCGGAAACAAGCTAACCAGTGTGTAACATACTGTTAGATATAACACCCATTTGACTCCAGTTCCCCTTAAAGCTGTGGTTCTCACCCTTCCTGATGCTGTGACTCTTTAATCCAGTTCCTCATGTTGTGGTGACCCCTCCCCCAACCATAAAATTACTTTCACTGCTACTTCATTACATAATTTTGCTACTGTTATGAATCATGATGTAAATATTTATGGAAGCAGAGGCTTGTCATTGGGGATCATGACACCACGGGTTGAGAAGCATTGCTGTATTGTGGGGTCATGGAGGCTAAGTTGGTTTTGTAGTGATGTTGGTATTGCCAGAAGGCTGACACTTAGAAGGTACAAGTATTTGCTAAATAAAGAACTGAAGAACAAAGTTTAGGTAAAACACCTAAGCAAATGGGACGGAAAAAATTCTACAATTATAATTCTACAAATGAAGAAACTCTATTTTGGATTTTTTTCAATGTATCCTTTTTAATTTTTGTTCATTCTATAAAAACGAAATGGCTTATCATTTAATTGTATTATACACATGATTGAATATCCACCAATTGTATTTAACCTCCAATCATTTTTTCGTAAATCAACCTTTTGTAGTGAGACACCCCCCCCACCATGATTATATGATATGTTATTTCATGGAAATTGATTCAGAAATGACATCATGTCAACTTAGTGAGTCAACACCTTACCTTTCCCAAAATGAGTACATGCCACAAAATCAAAGTTGACCATACAGGCAAATGGAACCATGTGTCAAAGGATCTCTAGACCATGCGGGGAGAGCGCTGGCCACAGGAAATGGCTGTGGCTGGTACTGGGGAGTGTGGTGGACTGTTAGAGTTGCTACCTGCTCCTGGCAAAAGCAGGCCTCTTGTGTGGAATGCCACCATGGTTCAGTGACGTGGGCAAGCAAAATAGTTGCCCTGGGATTCTCTAGAACCCTCTTGGGCTTGTAACAGGGTACTGACGGAGTGTGTTTCTTTCCTTGCTTTGTGCTGAGGCAGTGACGCTCGCTTCAGATCCACAGTGCTGTGGAAGAGGGAGAGATCAGTCAAGTTGATTACACCAATTCAACCGTTAGCAGACAGCACAAAACAGTGACTCTGTAATGCAGGTCCCCACAGCACCTTCAATTGGACTGACCCTGAAGGGTTTGAGGATGGCTTGGTTTATCACAAAGGCAAGGATGGAGGGTTAGGAAGGGTAGCCACAAGGGGGCACTAAACCAGAGCCAGAACTGGAGACACAGAGTAGGGCTGATTCCTGACTTTTGTCTCTGTTTTGTGCTGTCTGCTGAAGAAAGGTCTCTTCAAGGATTCAGATGATGGCAGGCTGATTGTATTTCAGCCACCCCACACTGTGTGCTTACTCTGAGTGGACACCTTTTGCTGCCGAATCTGAGAGCAATGAAATCATTACCACTTTCATCCCTGATTTATACACTAAGTCCTTGAGACATGAGGAGGGTGGAAGACAGAATTTGAACGCAGGTCTGTGTGAGCCCAAATTCTGTGCTTTCTTAACTGCTATTGATGAGTAGGTTCTTAAGAACGAGCACGCTCCTCTCTGGAGGGTTTGTGACCCAACAGTAAGAAGAGAAACAAGGCAAGCTCTGTGTTCCCACTTGGGGAAAGTTAATATTTCACTGCTCTCGAGAATTTAGGAGCTTGGTAAAAACTCACTATTAAACAGGGATTTTCTTTAATTCCTTTTGTTTAAAGATTTTCTTGTGAAACACTCTATGTACTGTGCCTCCCTCTGAGACGTCAGTGGTGCCAGACCGTTAGGGAGTTTGTGTAAATAGAGAGCCGGCCAAATGCTGCCCACACAGGTCGTGAGGCATGAGGCTGAGTGTGTGAAACCGTTTCACAGGCAGCCAGGGCTCAGGGAGTGTCCTGGGACCTCACCTGCTTCCCAGGATCTGTGGACAGGGCTGTGCAGGCCTAAGGGTGAAGATCTAAAACCGTCTCTGAGTGTTCATTCAGAAGTGGTGAAGTTTGATAAGGAAATACAACCGTTTAGTCTCGAAAGGTCAATATTAATTATTGTTAATGCATTTCTGGATTTCTTTCTTTCTTTTTTTTAAACTGACACTTCTTACGAAAACCAGGAATATCTAGAGAGTAAATAATGGGACAAGAATGCTTTGAAACATCTTTGAAATGATGGTTCAGTGCCTGGGGTCAAAGTGTAGAGCTGGTTTTCTTCATGCATTAAGAAAAATACCTATTTTTTTTTAATTTAACATTGTTTTGGGCAGGACTATATTATATTGACATATTGAAAAAAATGCTTTTTGTTTTTCTACAGCTAATAGGAGCTTAGCATCATGAGTAAGGAGCAAAGAGAGCCGGTGGGGATGAATGCCTTCTTTCTTTAGTTGCAGAATTTAATAGCTGCCACCAAGAACATTTTCTTTTAATCAGAAAAAAATTATTTTGTCCTTGACATTTATGCCAAAAACCAGCCTAGAGAATATGTTTTATAGCCAGTGCTGGATTGCCCTAAAGGTAGAATTTTCCTATGTACAATATTCACTGAGTAGATTTAATTGTGTAAGATAACCAATTTATTAGGTAATCTTTTCAGTAGTTCCCCAAAGAAGAAGATGCCTGGAGACAGGAGGATCACTGTGACAGGTAAACACTCACATGCTTCCTGACTCTGACCTTGAGTGACCAGTACTAAGTCTGTTTCTTGATACAGCAGGAGATCTAATGTGCCAGCAGTGTCATGCTGTCATAATGATGAATGTGGCTAAACATTTAACACAGCCCTTGGCAATTATTAAATAGTCACTAAGTATTTGTGATACATAAATGATATAATAACTTAAAACTCACCCCACAGAATGCTTCCTTTGTGATTTGGTGAGCCTAAGAATGTGGAAGAAATGAGGTGGTTCAATCTTCTAGAATAACTACTAAGTCGTAGTTTAGCAGAGGCCAACCAAGCTATAGCTTAAGACGCTGCATGCAGAGGTTGTTAGAGAGGTTCCGCCACTTTATTAAATGCCATGGGGAAACTGTCTGTCACCACTTGTCTTTCTTTCCTCTATTTGTAAGATCAGTGCATGCTACATATGTTTAGGCATTATGGGAGATCTTAAAGAAATACATGATATGGGCCCTGAACTGATGGAAATTTTAGAATATTTGCAAAATTAAATAGACAAAAATTAAATATCAAAATAACACCTAGATGTCAAATAAGGGAAGTGGGGGGGGGTGGAGACCCCAGCAGAGTTGAAGTTGCAGCATTGGCAGTGGGGAAAGGATCTGTGCCCCATAACAGAGCAATGGAAAGCCCCCTGCTTCTGGGGTAAAGAGAAGAAGGAGGATGGCTTTGATGGGAACAAACAAGGCAAAGGGAAGGAGAAGTGGTTAGCAAGAGAAGCTCATTAACATCTCAGGGTCCCTTTGAACCTAAAGTGTGTGTCTGTGTGGACTGATCAAGCTTGTCCGTCATGCCCTTGTCCACCGCCATGATTCATTACCCAGCCTCTCTTATCATCGTATCAAAAGTAAGACAAGAGGCAGACACAGATAGGAGGAAGTACTTTGCTTCTTGCTACTATGCCAAACATAGCTTACATACCACAGCCGGTGACCTGTCAGCCCACCTCTCCTGGACACTTAATCATTTCCCTGGAATCCATGGAATAATTTCTCTATGCATTAGTATGTGCTTCAGAGTGTATTCTTCTTCCTTCCCCTCAGCCAGCTGACATTCTCACACAGTTCCTAGGTGGCCCGAGCTACAACATTAGCTCTCAAAATCAAAGTGCTCTGGCATGAATTTAGCTCCTTCACGCCCTGTCAATATAGTGCTTATGCACGGGCCGAGCGCTTGGTGTCTGTTTGTCACTATTCTCTAATTTTTCCATATATAAATTCAGCTAGTTCTCCAGAGGAAAGAAACAGTAGGCACAAGGGGAGACCTTATGAGCGTACCAATTTATTAGATAATTCATCTTCAGTTCCTCCTGTAAATATTTATTGAAGACTACTGTATGCCAGGCACCAGGACTCAGTCCTGGCAGAATTCCTGAGTAGACAATCAAAGATTGAAGCAATTCAGTTATCATAACCAAGCGGCCAATGTGGATGTTTTATCAGCGTCTCACATTCTGAATTGACTATTCAACATACACTGAGTTCATGAGGGCAGTACTATATTCAGCTTTCATGTACACGAGGCTCTCCTGAGAATCATGTAATGATGCATTATCTGGGTTGGCTGTGCTGTAGTAGAGCCTGAGAGTCTGCATTTCTAACATGTTCATGGGGGCTGGTGATACTGTATTCTCATGTGAGCATCAAGGTGCAAGGGAACCAATGAACTGAACGACAAAGACAATCCAAGGACAATAGCACAAAGAGATGGTTGCTTGCACACCACAGAGGCAGCAGGTCTCAGCTTAGCCTGGACCTCACAGTCACCCTCACCACCTTATGTACCCACTGACTGGTTCCTCGAAGCCCAGTGGCATTTCCAGTATCCCTTAATAAAGGAGCAGTGCCAGCTGTCCCTTTTAGAATGTGATTTACATGGTATGGCAGAGACAACTGGTAGACCAGGGGCCAGGGCTCATTTGGAGACTGTGAGTTATGAAGGTCATGGACTTTCTGTGTCTGGGTTTCCCCACTAGTAAAACAAAACTGGTAGCTTCTGTTCTGTCTGTTCCAGAGTGGGAGAACTCTGTCTATCCCAGTAGTGGCAGATGAGGGCGATGTGCAGAGGCTTGTGGGGAAAACAGAAAAGCTACAAAGAAAGCTGCTAGGAGAGGGGGGGGTTGAGTCTAGTTATATTAGTTACTAGTGAATTACTACCGTATGTCTGTCCAAGGGGGGTGATGTGATCATAGCCTATTCTGTATTCACGGACGGTGAACACTTTCTAGGAAAGCTAAGCTGTAGCTCTTTCTAGAATAAGGCAGCCCAGCTCTAAGTTACCCTAGACCCTGTTTGATAGCTAGAAAACTATCATGTCTTTTTCCTCTTTGTTGCTGAACCTATTAAAAGTGAGGGAAGATCAAGGTGGTACTGAGGCCCAGGGGTAAGACATTTGAACACCAGTGCTTCGACAATGACAACAGCAATTATTGTTATTATTATCAAAGTCTGTTGTCGAAAAGGGAAATTAGACGGGAGGTAATATTTATTGTTTCCTGCAAGATATTTTACATAATCTTCATAACACTCTTACGAAGAAGACATCCTACTTTTAATAAATGAGGCACCTACAACTTGGGCAGGCTCACTTGCATGTGTCTTTATTCTGTTTCTCTTTTAAAAGGGGGGTGGGAGGGAGATCCCTTTCAACAGCATAGCTCTCTCAAATTGTGCTTGCTAAACTCTTATAGGTCTATGACGTCAGCAGCCTCTGGTATCTGGTTAACAGCTCATTGTGTACATGTTATTCCAGGGCCAGATGCCAGTTTAGGATGAAGCCAAGAGTTTCTTGATTACACCCATCTCTTTGCAAGAAAAAGAATTGTTTCCGAAGCCTTTGATTTTTAAATGCGTAGACTTTCATAAAGAACTCTACAGCTCGCCTCCCCTAGGAACAGAGAAGACCTGCAGCAGGAGACAGGAGGTTTACTCTTTCTTAGTGTTGGTGTGAGTGGTAAAGAGGGGCTTTTGCTGAGTGGTTTCCATGTGCTTGAAAGTATGTGAAGCCCTATGCTCAGAGCATCTGTGCAATCCGCACAGCCCTCGAGTCTGTGGTTTTGTTGCCTGCATTTTAGATTAGAGGACGTTGGATACTTAGTTAGAGAGCATAAGTCCATCACCTTCAAACGGGCCAGGTGGACTTCAGTTCTGTTCTTCCAGCCACGCTATTTATATTTGCTCCCATGAAGTCCCACAGCCAGTAGACTGTGCTGACCATCTGGCCTTAGAAATTATTAGTGGCCTGCGGAGGAAAAGAACTACTCAAACTAATAACAATAATAATGAAAGTGATTGCCAACTTCCTCTGCTGTGCAGAAGGCTTCCTTGGCCAAGACCTGTCACATCTCATCATGTCACAGGGTGTGTGAGATCACAGGGCTCAAAAAACCCTCTGCAATTGACTGAATAACACAGATTACATATGACACCTGCCCTTTGGAGTCCCAGCATGCCATAGCAGCTCTACTTTGCTCAGACATGTTTGATTTATAGACAGAGTATTGAGATCCCCAAAAGTCTCACTGTGACGTCTAGAAAAGGTGAATGACACAACCCTGCTGGCTGACATGAGTTACATGCTGGCACAGTAGTGCCCCATCTCAGGACTGAGGGGTAGTCAACCCAAAGTTGCCAAATCCACAATCAAAGAGTTCAGTCTAAGCCATCCTCATGCCTCCCTTCCTCCTGTCACTTAGAGTTTATAAACAAGTTCTGTCACTGTACTTGAAATTTCACATAGATGTATGTGAAACTGCTCATTTTGTCTAAGCCAGCCTTTCCCCAAGTCTAGATGACTGTACTGGCTTGCTGCTGGTCTCCTGTAGCAGCGCCTGTAGGAATGGGATGCTTCATTCCATCCCTCACATTCTCCTGTGGTTTCCCACTGCACATAGTATCTATCTATAGCTCTTACCATATAAGTCACGCCTGATTGGCCTCTGCCCACTTCCCTACCTTCACAGATGCCTCTTGTGCTCTGGGTCATCGAATACCACCCATAACAACCTCCTTTCTGCTCCTTGATTCACTGAAGCCACAGGTCTGAGGATCCTTCCCCCTTGTCTAATGCTCTCCTCAGTTCATTGCATGGCTGGAAATATTTTGTCATTTCCAGAGGTCCCCGTTTTCTCCATGGGAAGTCATCACATATCCTTCTAATTTTACCCTATTTTAACTTAATTTTTTTTTACTTAAAATTCTTTTATACAATGCATTTTGACCATATTTTCCCTCCCCCAACCCTTCCCATATTCTCCCTACCTCCGTATCCACTCACCTTTATGTTCTTTCTCTTGCTCAGATTTTCATTTTTATGGTTCTTCGTTTTTTTTCTGCATTCATCAGTTCCTGATTTTCATGTTTGATTGTTTACAGCTCATCTCCCCTGCATGGGAAAACCAAGACTATGACTCTGCTCATGGGTACCTCTCTGTTGCCTAGCAAAGTATATCCACAAGGCTCTAAGTAAACATGGATTGGATAACTGAATGAATGCTCCCCTGGACAATAAATTATTTTAAGATAAAAGTAAAAATAAACAAATGTCTTAGTTACTGTTTTATTGATTGAAGAGACAACACAACCAAGGCGGCATATAAAAGGTAGCATTTAATCAGGGACTTGCTTACAGTTTTGGAGGGTTAGTTTATGACCATGATAGGAAGCATGGCGGTAGGCGCGCAGGCACGGCACTGGAACAGTAGGTGAGAGATTGTATCCTAATCTGCAAAATGGAGACTAAGAGTGAGACTGGGCCTCCTGTGGGCTTTTGAAACATGAAAGCTCGCCCTCGGAGACACACCTCTCCAACAAGGCCATACCTCCTAATCCTTTCTGATCAGTCTACCAACTGGGACAAAACCCTTCAAATATATGAGCTTTGAGAGCCATTATCATCAAGTTACCACCGCAAGAGGTGACTTTTAATACTTATCTTTCACCTCAGCCTTGAGAATCTCTGTTCATGTGTTGGCCTAATAACAAGTAGTGTGTGGAGCAATGAGTCTTTGTTCAGAGCAATAGGGTATGAGAGCCTGTCTTATTTAGCTCATTGCTCCCAAAGGCTTCATTTGTTCAGTTATTGAATAAGAGCCTGCTCTGTGCTGTTTTGTGTGCTGAACTCAGAGCCCACAGATAGCCGTGAGAGGTGCAGCCTCTACTTTGAGCTATAGTTTGATAAAGGAGACTGGCATTGAGCATAGAATTTTTAAGTAGAACAAGCACCTACTTTTAATAGGGAGAACCCTGCCAAAGGTCCTGGGAGTGGTTAGTAGCAGGGTCATTTGGAGTATCAGTGTTTAGTTCCTAATCTTATGGTTTAGATGTAGGTTGAGTAAGTCCCCATAGGCTTGGGTGCTGGAAGCTGGTTCTTTGTGTGGCGGTGCTGACAAGTTGTGGGAACTTCTAGGAGGTGGAGTTTACTAGCAGGTAAAATTGTGATGTGGTGTGTGTGTGTGTGTGTGTGTGTGTGTGTGTATCTGTGTGTGTGTGTGTGTATGTGTGTGTATGTGTGTGTGTGTGCGCTCACATGTATCTTTGGAAGGGATTAATATAGTCTTTCAGGACCCTGTTAGGACCCACAATGGTTGGTTGTTATTTAAAACCACAACAATAGCAAGCAACATATAAGCAGTAAGCTTAGCCCCTTAGTTTCTTGGGCTTCATGTCTCAATATGTGATCTCTACTTCGTGAACTTTTGTTCTATACTGCTCTCTGCCACGAAGTCCTCCACTGGAGGCAGATGTAATGTGGACATCTAAACTTGAACTAACTGTCAGTTGCTAAGCTGTGGGTTCGATTGTCCTCTCTCCTTTATAGAGCATCTCACCTTAAATATCTTCCTATTTTAACAGAAAATGAAGTAACAACATAATAAGTGACAGACAAAATCTGATGAATCCCTGACTACCCACATTTCTTTACGGATTTCTTATTATTAATTCTTGAGGCCACACTTATGTATAGGTTGGACCAAGAGAGGGAATAGATTATTTTGGTATTCTGCCACCCAGAAAGTTCCATTTTCTTTCCTTTTTCCTCAAGTTCCTGTGGACAGGTAAATGAGAAAGGCATGGCTCAGTGCAGGGAAGGGTAAATGGCAGGTGAGGCGGCAGCTCCCTGACTTCCCAGCCCACACCCTTGTAGACTTAGGTGTCTGTACTCTATAGTCTTGAGGAGTTTATAGTTAGGATGTTCCATCCTGTGCTTTCTCTTACTTCAGTCATGTGTCCTATCTTAGATTTCAAGGAGTTAAAATGTTGGCTGATGCCTTTCCCAGCTCTAACAAAATGCCGCAATGTCTGTAGTCCTTTGAAAACTGGAAAGTGAAAAACTGAATGCAGTTGGCACTCTTCTTGTAGCCAGTCTGGTGTTGAGCGTGTGGTTTTGAACCTTGAGGCCACTTGTGAGTACTTCCATCTCTGCCCTCATGCCCTCTCCGAATGGCCAGTGTGGCTTTCTAGAGGGGCTTGGGGGAAGTGCTCATGAAATTGATCTTAGAACGCCTGGCAATTGCAAGCTTTATAAAAACCCTAGGTAGGAATGATTACTGATTTTGGAGGATGGATTTCCTTAGGAAAGCTCCAACTGCACGGAGGGTGGGCCCCTTTTCCTGTTGCTCCTGGCACACGCTCTTCAAGTACCATTCGCAGCAGTCTGGGTGGTTTGTCTGCTTAGAGCCATCCAGAAAAGTTGGTGGGAAAAGCCAGGAGGCCATTGGCACTTAGCGACTGGAGTTGGCACTAGTCATAGTGAGAGACATTGCTTTTATTAGCGACTTAGTCATTTTATAGCAGATGCTGCTGAAGGGCCTCCTATGCAGACTCAAGATGTTAATGTGCTTCTTCAGGTGGATGCAGAACCTGTATCAGCAGAAGTCCTGTGGTGGAGACAACAGAACGCCTCTCATGGATGTGGTGCTAGGTTTATACACTTGCTTCCAGAGAGACCTGCTAGCAGTCACATGGTGCCATAGTGTACTGATTGGATCCTACGCCTACCACTTGCTTTGGATAACCTTTCGATCATGTAGCTAACTAACATCCTTGTTCTCATCCGTAAAATAGAAATGTCAGTGGTGTTGAAGGGGATGGAAGATTGTCTCTTTCACCTCTGAAGGCTTATGGGACAAACTAACAGCAGATTAACGGAAGGGAAGGTACATAGATTTATTACAAGCACAGAGTGGCACATGAGAGAAAAGCGAGTCACCCCGACACAGTGAGATTTAGAAGTTGATGTGCTTTCTTCACAGGGAGAGTGGAAAGTGGAAGATTTTGGGGAGAAAGATGAACGGGCCTCTCTCTCCCTCTGAAGGAGAGATTACAGCTTGTTACAAAGTTTGTCTGAGCCTGCTGACGTTCCCCAGTCTCTGTAGGAAGTCAGGCAAAGAAGATGAACTCAGAGAAGTTGCTGCCTGCATCTGTTGTCCCCTAAGTGTCCTCAGCTCAAGATCCTTGGCATACCAAAGAAGCATATTTTGGGGTGTCATTTCCTCAACTCCTCCAGCTTCTACCTCATTGAGCTTTTTAAAGGAGTACCCAGTTTCATACGGGTAAGCCCTTAGAAGAGAGCCAGACACTTTAGTGTTAAATTGTGCCTGGGTCCTCCTGTTGTCCCTGGCCTGCATCTGCCTCAGCTTTTATATTTCACCTCATACTCACAGACCTTTAAAGAATTCCTTGGGATGAACCTCATTTGAGCCTCAAATCCGCACCCTGCTGTGGACTGTTCTTCTTTCATTCCAACAAGGAAAGGTTATGGTATGCTCAGAGATTGACCCCTGTTAGAGGTCAGGCTCATAAAAGTCAAAGGGAGAGGTTTGGAAATTTGACACAGCTGGGGCATCCCAGATAAAAAGGGTTGATTTTAAAAGACTGTTACAGTTTATACCAGCAGACACACCAATAGATAGACAATACTTCCTGTCTCAGAGACTGGGCAGGGGGTGGGGTGTACATGGACAGACAGACACTTTTGCTTTTTGCCAGACTTCGCCCCCGGTCGCCTAGTATGTTTACTTTTTCTCTTTGTTTAGGGAAATGCTTCCTTCCTTTGTCTGTCTATAAGCACCAAGCCTTGGACATCTATATTTTTCAATAACAGAGATTAGTGAACCAGAGGCACAGTTGCTCCTCTTGAGAAATAAAGCAGACTGGGCAATAGATTCACATGTGTGAGCAAGTAGACTGGGGCCAGCTCCATTCATCCTTTAAACCCTCTCCAAAGCCCACCTCCTATAGGAAGCCTGCCTGGACGTCCTGCATGGTGAGTCTGTGAAGTGGATTTTGTGATAGGGTATATTATGTAAGTCTCTTTTATCTCCATTTTTTTTTCTAGTACTTGAGTACTTAATATATGTTTATTGATTGAACTGGCAAATGAAAGAAATAATTATCAAACACTGAGTGCCTCTAGGAAAGCAGTTTTGATTCCCCTAAACTGGGGAGGTAGCCATCTTTCTAGTGCCTTTTTGTTCTGTATGCTTTATCTTCCAGGAGCTTTCTTGGTCCTCCTGTCCTGGAGGAAGTGGCATTATATTTTCTCTGCAGATGAGGAGACACGGTCTCTTACAATCTTGGAAATTGACACTGGAGTTCTAACCTAGAGGTCTAGCCCAGTACTGGAACCTTGGCAACAATACTAACTTTCATTATAGTCAGTCTTTGAACAGTGCTATAGGATTTTGCTAGGTTTTCTTCTTGGTCCTTTAGAGGGACAGATTCCAATATTTTTTCACTTTTTTGTAAGTTGACCAAAATCTTTATCCACTTGCCTGTTGTCAGGTCCTTTTTGCTTGGCTCAAGAAATATGTTTTTTCCCAGTGACTACCAGTGGGACAGTAAAAGTTAGTCATATGTGGCCCTGCACGTGGGCACCAGGATCCTTCTGCAGCAAGCGTTTATTGCAATGAGCGGAGGAAGAGAGAGAGACCCAAGATGGCGCTGCTTTATATATACCCTAGGGTGGCGTGGACATATCTGATTGGCTGCTTACTCAAAACCCCGTATGATGCCCCGGGTTGGGCGGTGACTTGGCGTGCTTTCACCACTTGTACATGCGCAATTTACTTGTTTACCCACGAGTGTTGAGTGCCAGCGCCATCTTGTAATGGCGAATGCTGTCACTGCTCACCGCGGCTTTCTACAGTCATAGAGGAATTTTTTTTCTCCAAGTATAAGCACTTCTCAGCCTATAGGTGTACACGTCTTTATAAAGCTCTTTCTGTAGTCTCTGGTAAGGCCTTCTTGCTGACCTTGAGTCCACTGACATGTATACAACATTTAGGTTGAGACTACACAATAGTATTCTGATGTCACAGTTGGCCAGTCTGTTAGCTACATCAGATGGTGAACACCATGTTTAGGGAACACTGAGCCTTAAAAAATTTGAACACAGGTATGACTCTAAGCCCTACTCATACCAGTATGGAGATGCCATAAAGCGTTAGAAGTCAATTATTTTTTTGTGTATTACTAATTTTACCTGTAAAATGTCATCTTGCTTTGTGTGTGTGTGTATGTATGAAAATGTATACATATATACACATATACACATATATACACACACATATATATACATATACATATATACACATATACACATATATACACACACACACATATATATACATATATATACATGTACATGTATACATATAGCATGCTTTGTGCATGTATGTGGATGTGCATGCGTGTGGAGGCCAGAGACTGACATGAGAATCTTCTTCTTTACCTTCATTTTTTAGGTATGATCTCTCACCAAACTTGGAGTTTATTAATTTGGCTTGCACTTACAACAAGCCCCAGGGATCCTCATGCCTTCATTTTTTTCACTGGTAATGGGGTTAGACACCCAAGCTGCTGTATTTTCCCTTTTATTTGGGTGCTGAGAACCAGAACTTATGACCTCCAGATCCTCCAGAATTTCTTTCTAGCACTTCTTAATAATTTATGCTTATTAACGACTCCTCTAACTGCAGACTTTAGATAACAACATTTGACATATTTGAAGTCTCATCCTTTTTATTCTAAATAACCATTCCTCACATGTGAACTCTTAATTAGGTTACTTGAGATGTTAGTAAAAACCCCTGGAATGTTGATTCCCTGTTTAATGGTAACCAAATGTTAAATAGCATATCCATTGTATAGCTGAATATAACTTAGAAATATATATGGGCATCTAGCTATCAGCAGCAGAAAACTCGGAAATAAATCATAGGCAACATGTGTTCAGATGGTCTATGGAGAATGACTTCTTAAACCTTAACTACCCAGTTTTGTCTGAGAAATTTTTACGGGCACCTAGGTAAGTGTGTGTGTGTGTGTGTGTGTGTGTGTGTGTGTGTGTGTGTGTGTATACCTTCATAAAAAATGAAAGTATATATATATGTATATATATATATATATATATATACACACACACACACTTACACATATATATATACACACACACACATATATATATCATATACAAATCAAATGATTAGTGATAATAAACCATAAAGAAATGTTTTCTAAAATGATTCCTGCATGTATTTAATTTGACCAGTTTCTAAGTCAAAGGCAAGTTTGCATATGGATGACATGAATGTCCTTGTTAACTTTTACACAAAGAGTTTAATGTTGGCAGTTTGTAGAGCACCCTCAACATTTTTCAATTGAGTGCCATTTTGCTTTTGTAATTGTCAATGTGGAGAGTGCCTCTTTGCATAAGTACATACTATGAAATGGCAGAAGCATATTTATGGCCATTTGTATAATTGTTGGAAATTCTGTCCTAACCCCATGCCAAAATTCATTTACTGATTTTTTTTTAAAGAAAGCTCAAATCAGCAACCCAAACCTCAATTTTTTCAAATCAAACATTCAGATACATTATAACCCCAAAATATACTAATCAGCTGCTTACATGCTGAAGAACGATGGTAGGAAAATACTAAAAATCTGTTTTCCATAATGCAATCAGTATGTTTTCATAAGAGAAGAAAGCTTCCTGTGTTTCGTGAAAACCCTGCAATTCATAGTACGTGGTGGTCTTTGAACTGAGGTGTTTAGGGCAGTGGGTGCTGGTGCCCTGTGGAGTGATGGCACATGCATCCTAAGCCACATACATATGCCGAGTGTTCAGAACCAAGGCCACCATGGAGTGTAGGAGGCAAGGCAAGCAAATACAACCAGAAAAACTTCAGATCATAATGTTTGGTTTGAGATTAATTTTAGTCATCACACATTCAGAAACTTTCCTGTTGGCAACATTTTCGCAGCCCCCAAATTCTCTCAACATAGGTCATGATAGCCACTTTGAGACAGGATGTGTTCAAGTTTCACCTTCACTTGTGGCCATGAGCAGGTGGCCCTTTCTCGAGTCCTGGTAATAATGCTGACCTCGCAGGCTTCAGTGAGGGCCAGTTAGGTATTTATAGGCACTTAGCTCAGGGCCTGGCCTCAAGCCACAGGCACTTAGGCATCACACAATCAACCTTAGTTCCTATCATGTTGTGCATGTTGTGAGATTTTCAGCAGGTGCCTGTGGAATGAGTGAAGGTGACTTTACCTGGAACTCGGGGGAGGTGGGAGTGTGATAAGGGAGGTTCATAGCGGGCCTCTGGAGGCTATGCTAGGCAGGAATGATGACAGGGGTTGATAGATTGGACTTCTCCAATAGCCAGAATTCAAAGAGGGGCTCTGCTTGGCAGTGAGAGAGGGCCCAAGAGAGCACAGGAGTCTTTGAGAATGTCCCAGTCTCTTTCCTTTCAGTCTGTTTTTTGAGTTCCACAGAAGCTGTTTTGTGGTGTATGAAACCCAAGGCCCACATGTAAGCAAGTCATGCCAGGGCAGATCCATATTGTTCCCACCTGCTGGACAGATGGCATCTCTATTATTTCTAAAGCCACTGGAGGAATGACCTTCCAGGTAGCGCTTCCTACAAGGGAGGGCCTGTAGCAGACATGCATGGCTGCCTCTGAGTCTCAGAGAGTCGTTAAGTCCAAATTACCTCCTGTCACCCTTGTCCTAGTGAGGGCCCATGACTCTCTCAGCCAGTTAGAACATATACTCAGCTGACTCTGCAGCTCTGATGAAGGGTCTGTATATCCTGTTTCCCCCATTCTCTGCGTATACTCACTCTATCTGTGGCGATCTGTACCTCAGTTTACCCAGCAGCCAAAAGACTGGTGCCATATTGTGGTTAGGCAGATAAGGTTCCTTAGAGACAGGCTGGTGACAGGACTTGACCCCTCTTTACTTTCCTGTTCATCAGTCCTTTATCCCTGCTATAACTGTCAAGAGTCCAGAAAGATCCCCTTTCCTCACCTTATTGTGAGACCTGAGGACCATGCCAGCCTTCATTAACTCATGCTGAAAGTTACCAAGAACTGACCCTCATTTAATTTCCCCCAAATTAAACACTGTGGATGGATGAGATGCTGGAGAGGGACCAGTGATCCCGAGAAAAACTCAACCATCTTGTATGGTATCTAATGGAATTTTAGAGGTAAGGCAGTGTGTAGGTGATAGCTGCTGCTTCTCATAGTCCGTGAGACATTGACCTGTCATATAGTCTTTGAAAGTAAGTCCTATTTTTTAATTTTTACATATAAAGCAGGGCTCATATGACTGGCCACAGTGCTTGGGGCTGTCAACAAGATTCTAATTTAAATGCTTGGTGCTAAGCAGGATTTAATCAATGTTCTCAGAAATGATCCTTACCAAAAGGCTTTCAAACTTGTTCAACATATAATAAGTATTCAATAAGTTGTGAACATAATTGCTCTGTTCTCTTTGAAACAAAAGTTTTACCTCTAATACTTGTTTAGAGGTTATAAAGATCTTGCCTTCCAGGCTGGGGGATATAGCTCAGTAATGACTAGTGTACATAGAGCCCTGGCATTAGTTCTCAACACTGCTAAAGACAAACCCTGAGTTTTTATGGGCAAAGATCATATAACATTTATTGAGTACCAGTTACTATAAAATGCTTTACATGTTTGATTTAATTATAGTTTATGAAAAACACTTATGCCTATATGCTAAATGAAGGCATTAGGTCTCTGAGAGGTTCAGTGGGAAAGTCAAGGTCATGTCCTCGGTTGAGTTGGCATCTGATCTAAGGCTAAGGCCCAAGCCTCTGTCACCGCTCACAAATGCCTTGTAGATGAAAGTGTTGAATGTACAAAGTCCAGGTGACAGAGGCTATCTGCTTGAACTGAACAGCAGACCTCAAACAAGTTTAGTACTTGAGCATTTAATGTGGGGTCAGTATGGCCTGTATATAATGAGCCATAGGGGTGAGGAAGTACAGAGAGACAAAGTGGAAAATGACTGGAGCCCCAGGGCGTGGAGATCAGGTCTTGCCTCTGCCTCATTCACAGTTAGTTGCTGCTTCCTGGGTTCCCAGAGAGTAAGGTGGTCAAGGAGTTTTGTTAGAGAGAGCAGGTAGCCTTGGTGGGATTTAAGAGTAAGATCCATGTGGAGGATAGAATATACCACGGAGCGTATAGAAACTTATAACTTCTAGAGAAGCTCCAGCTCTGAGCTAGACACCCCCCCCTCCCCATCACAGCTCTGCTCCTCACCTGCTGTGAGCCTTAAACTTGTAATTGACAAGTTTGTTCTGTTGAATACAATGCTGGTGACACCAAGCTCATGTGCTCTCTATATGATGTCAAAAGGGCACCTGACCTGCACAGACCTCAGTATGACATCTGACCCCCTTCCGTAAGCATGTGACAAATGCTAGGTGTTACCACTGGCCAAGAGGGCATATTCCACCTCGAACTTTACTCATTTCCCAAATGGATTTTTATGGGATGATTTTGACAGATAAGGCTGTTTACCGAATTCTTACCCTGGCTTTGATTTATAAGGAATGCTGGGAAGAATCAAAATCAACACATTTATATTTCACAGAAAGAAAATATTTGGGTTGGCGTTGGCAAGGTTTCCTTCTTATAAAAGTTTGTTTTAATTTTTTCCCCTGGCTTTTAAGATATCAGGGTCTTGAGGGACAGCCAGCCCATGTCTAATGTCTGGGCCTGAGAAGATCTTTAAGAGGGAGGCCTACCCACTAAAATTGGGCTTTCAGACAGAGCCTGCCATAGATTTTCTGAGGATTTAGATGATGTAAAGGGGAGTTAACCCATCTCACATTGTAAATTATCTTTTCAAAGGAAGGATGAGGGAGCCAGGGAACAGTTTGTCATGATTCTTTTACATTTTGACCAGGCAGGAATTTACCAATCTGCATTTATCTACAGCTCTTTGACTTAGGAGAGGTTGGGGTGGAGGGTGGAGGACTTTTATGAACCTTTTAAAAAGCAATCTGCTTGATTTTTTTTTGAAATAAAATACAAAATAGAATCCCCTCTGAGGAACAAAGTTAGTACCTTGTCCCCTGGATAGCAGGATTAAAATTTCAGCATTTGTCTATGGGAGCAAAATGGAGCGAAATTTATGTGAAAATCATTAGTACTGCATGCCCAGGAGGTCACTTTTTTCTCAGCTGGGGCAAATACTAATAAAAGTAAAACACTAGTAAGACTAACAAATAGTTTTACTATTAATCAAGCCCAATAGTTTGATAGTTGGGCCCCCTAACCTTGAGACTCAAGACTGAACAAATAATCAGGAATGGAAAGCAAGGTTCTTAAAAGGCTAAGATCTTAATGCTACTGCCACTGCTTAGAAATCAATGATACAGAGGAAGGACAGTGACGCTGCTGCTCATGAAGGGGGAGTGGGGAAGAGCAGACATTTATACAGCATCTTGTCCAGCCATTTTTGGTACCTTTTCCTATTCATTCCAACAGCAAATACCAGTTTGAAGTAGTCATTCTTCATCCTCATCTAAGAGACATCTAAGCCTTTTCCCAGCTTCACAGAGGAGTAAGTCAGTCATCCTGAATTCTGATTCAGATCTCCAAAGCATTGTGCTACAGTGCTCAAGAAGAAAAGTGAATCTGGAAGAATGTTGCTGGAATATAGCATAGTGTCTATTGGGGCTGAAATGTCCCAGAAACTTTGGGTAGAAGTATGAGAGAGGCTCATCTCTGCCTAACATGCTGGGCTCATTCTTCTAGACCCTCCTAGAGGATGGTCTGCTTAAGCTGCATCCTGAGGTTAGTGGCACAAGTTTCTCATTGAAAGGAAAATAAATCAAGGCTTTGCCTCTGAGGGCACAGCTGATGGGACGTTATGACTCTTGGGAGAGCCAGTGAAGTGGTCAGATTAGGCACAGATGAGGCTTGGCTGTGCTCAAGTGTAGAGGAACTCAAGCGTCTCCAATGGAAGCACAGATGTGGTCGAGAACTGTTTCCTTGTGCTCGGTTACTATGTGGATTATTTTCTTCTTCATTCTGTGGTTAGGTTGCTGAGAAGGCCTCTTCTCAGGGTTATATATGGTGTCTACATGCTTGATTGCTGAGAAAAGAAGCCAAGACTGTATTTAATCATAGACTGTTCAGTGTCAGAAAGGATCCTGACACTCTGTCTTGTCACTGCCCAGTGGCAGTAATTTATAGCTTGAAAAGCAGCCGGGGCAGGAAGGAGTCTTGAAAGCACTCAGATTTGCTGGTTAACTTGGGTTAACCCAGAGGTCAAAGCAGTTTGTGTCTAGCACATTAGATACTGTTGAAAATGGTTGACATGTTGCAGGTAACCATACAGGAACATCCTGTGATAAAAGAAGTTATTTATGAGGTAGCTATGATTTCAAATGTAAAAAAGAAGAAAAAAAATCCCCGTATGTTGTGAAGGCTCTGCCAACAAACCCCAGTTGGATATCCCAGGCTTTCCTGAAATAGGGTGCAAGAGAGACTAGCCACGATGGAACCAGGAAAACCAGTAAGGCAAAGATGGGTCCCAGTCAGTGGCTGCTAACTCAAAGACCCTCTATGACAACGGTTTCTATCTTTAGCCTTCTAATTGGTTGTCTCTGCTGTTACGTGTTACTAAAGACATAACATATTGGCGTTTTGATTGCTTTCAAAATTCTTGTTACAAGGAGAGATGGGTTAACCGTTAAAGGCTAGGCTCACAACCAGAACGTCAAAACTCTTACCACAAAATATCACTAAGTTAATCATTAACTGAGGTGATTTATCAGAGACAGAAAGTGTTCAGAGATGAAGAAGCAGGCATCATTGATTTCCTGACATTTTAAATTCTTCTTATCCATGCTATAGACAGACAAATTGTTACCTTAGTCGAAAATCTTTTCTTTAACATTCTAGAAGGGCTGATATTCTCTCAGATACATAACTAATTTAAGAACTGTTCTTTAAGGGCTGGAGAGATGGCTCCATGGAATGTGCTATTCTTTCAGAGGAACTGAGTTTAGTCCCAGCACCTACATCAGATGGCTCACAACCACATATAATTTTTATTCCAGGAGATCTATTACTTCATACCACCAGGGGCACCTGAATTCATGTGCATATTTCTCCCCTATTTCTTACAGGAAAACATACATACATATAATTAAAAAAAAAAACCAGTAGAAACCATCTTTTATTTTTCAACACCTCTCATTGACAATGGACATGTGGAAGTGAAGTAGAAAGAAGGAAATTGCCTCTGGCAGACTATTGAGATTCTTTTTCTAGTTCCTGTCTTGTCTATCAGTGTACACTCAAACCACACGAGATTGGTCCTAACAATAGCATCTCTAGCTAAAACTCTGAAGAAGATGATATAACCCTTTTGAACCTCCCAATGGTGAGCATTTGCTTTAGCTCTCTACTCATGAGAAGAAGAAAAAATCAGTGTCTTCAGTTCTCTGAATACTTGTGAAGTACCACCCAGATGCTCACTGGTGACAGTAGACGCCCTAGGCTAGAGGCCAAATCTTACTCAAACCCGTCCCTAGCCCCTCCACCAACCACAGGCCACTTGTTGAATGACCAGGCAGTGAGCCAGCATACCTCTTTATCTTATCTATGGCCTGGTTTTTGGTACAGACCCAGTATATTTCTTGCTTGAACTTTTGGGTTGACAGTTTTCAGAACTGGGCGCAGTGACGTGGTCTCTCATTAGAAGCTGTCTCATCATTGACTAAAGAAAAATAATAGGTCAAGATGTTATGAATTTTCTGCTTCTCATGGACTGGGACCAGGCTTACTCGTCTTTCTGTAGTTTAATCACTGAGACTCATTAGGATGTGAACTTGGCAATGAGTAAGGAGTATTTCTGGATTGACTTACTATCAATAATTACTACATTATTATGAATTGAAATATTATCACTATTTCAGTGTAACTGGGTCTTTCTTCCTGTGCCATCCCAGAGCTGTTTCTCACTTGTCTTTCTGAACTGGGTGTTGAATGGTAATGGGCTTGTCTTCTTCCTTCTCCCAGCACTGTGTCAGGTGGACTCTTTTAATGATGTCTCTAATTGCCCTCTGGAGAGCCTGGAGACTCTTGTCAGTTCTGCAGATGTCATTGGAGATAACAAGGATGCTCTAAAAACTAACTGGCCAAGTTCCTTACCTAAGTGCAATAACCCTACCTCATCTTTCAGTGAAAGCTACTCCAGATAACCACATTGAGTTTCCAGGCTCAAAAAAGTGATTGTGGCCACACCCACAGAAAGATAGCAGGCACACTGTCAGCAGTAAATTGATGCCTTAAAGTGCTCTCCAAAATGGAGGCTATCTGAATTACAGGGAAGGCATATGACAGAGGGGAAAGTATTCTGCTGTGTGTGTGTGTGTGTGTGTGTGTGTGTGTGTGTGTGTGTACATTCACATATATACACACATGCATGCCTACTCATACATGAGAGAATCGAAAGAAAGAGGGGGGGAAGGGAGGGACAGAGAAAGATTTGGTTATTTTGTTTCTGTTATATTTTTAGTTCAGTTTAGTTTTTAAAGTTTTAAATTTTGTTTAGAGAAATTTCTGTTTTATTGTTGTTTCCCTTTTCTAGATCAGGGCTCCTAAATGTTTCTCACTCACGTTTCCTTTTCATCTGGGAAATGTTTCCATGACCCCACATATATAGACATGTAGTATATGTCCACATATCAAACTAATGGTAAAATAATTTAAATAAATCATAAACGCAAAACAGTTCTTTAGGGATACATATAATTTGAAAAGAAAGCATCAAATCTGCCAACTAATGAGATGAATGAATTTGTCTTGAAATAAAGAACTAAAATCTTGGGTGGTTTTATTTTTTTGTTGTTGTTATGGAATATGGAAAATGTTCATTGTATCAAAAACTTCTCAACACTGTGATTTTATAATTTTCGATGTTGAGAATGCCATTTAGAGAATGCCATATGCAGTATGAAATTGTAGAAGTGCATTTAGGGCTGTTTAAGAAATTGATAGAAGATCTGCCCCCAATCATGCAAAAAATTCATCAAATATTTTTATAAAGCCCAGATACGTGCATTAAATAGCAATTTAAAAAACTCAAACACACCAACAATGCAATCCAAAGATACACTAATTTAACATTTGTACCACAAGGAATGGCAGTAATAAATTTATTTTCCATAGTGGAGTTATTGTGTTTTTGTAAATGGAAAGCTTTGTACTTACAATGAAAATATCACAGGCCATTCACTCATCATCTTGAATCTGAGGCTGGTGTTTGAGGAGTGGTCAGTTGGTGCTGGGGTGCCTGACATCCTTGTAGAGCAAAGTGCACGTACTTTGTGTTCAGAAGCAAGCTCCAGTGAAGCTTCTCTATAAGCATGGGTGAATGTTTCCAAAAGCACTGTCAATTATGAATTAATGTTTTGTCATGGCATATTCAATGACCACATGGACTTTTGACCCACATCTTAAGAAGCTAGGTCCTAAGTAACCCTGGGCCACTGAAGGAAAAAAAGTAAGATTGACTCCAAGATGTCTGATCAATCCAGAAGGCCCTGTTCCACTTTCTTTGCATTGTGCCTGTCAGAGGCTTCCTGCAGTAGTTTTACAGTTGAACCATCTGAGGAGCTTTTAAAATTCTTGGTGCCCAGGTTACCTTCAGATATTGGGAGAAGGGAGTATGCCAGCATTTTATAAAAGCTCTTAGCTGACTCAGTGAACTGCAAGCCATGGAATGACTGGTTATAGTATGGATCCCCTCTCTGTGAAGATGAGACTTCAGAATATCTAGTCACTAAGGAAGTTAAACTCAACCCTCCCCCAGCCCCAACCAGCAGAAAGAAAACTTAAGTAAATGAGTAAGATTTTAATTAAAGAGAAAATGTCCAAACATTTCAGAGACAGTACTACCCACCTCTTTGGCTTCAATGTCCCCATTAAAATTTATATTGACATTTTATCCCCATTATGAGGCATTAAGTGTTGGTACCAGGTGACTAAGTCACAAAAGCTTGAGCTACTTAGCTCAAAAACTGTTACCAAGATCAGTTTAACCTCATCCTTCCTTTCACATCTGCTACCGTTAGCTGCCTTGGGACCCTGCAGTGTCCTGTTCAGCAAGATTGTCACCCAAAGCTGCACCTCAGTTTTTCAGGCTCCAGAACTGTGAGCCAATAAAACTTTATTCTTTGCAAATTACCTAGTCTGTGTTATTGACCACAGGAAATGGACTAGAACATTTGTAGGAAACACAGACATTTAGAGAAAACAAAAGAGATGGGAGTCTATGGGCTTGTAGAGTGTACTGGCAGTCAGGTGCATGTGGATTTGGACTCTTTCCACGGCTCCTCCTGTATGACCTTCAGTAGGGGACATTATACTGAATACTTGAAAATAGGGATGGAGGGTGCTCCAACATTCAAAGTTATGCCCTTGATGACCTCGTTCCCAGTCAATGCTGCCTTCTGTCCCCTGCCCAAATGTTTGGAGGATCCAGCTTTTATTCCTAAATCTGTCACTGCACAGTCCTGTTGGGTCCCTGAGGTTCAAAGAACTTGAATTCCCCAAGTGCTTCCTGGACTCCCACTGATGCTGTAGTAGATTTCTGCACTGACAGTCTTGTGAAAGTTTCAGAGAGAAGAGAAGACTCAGAGATGGGCCTGAACACCCGGCAGACTGAAGTGGCTGAAGGGCACTTCTGATACACACATTTTCTAAGAGTCAAAATGACGATTTTCTGTTTCTGTGATGATTCACAAACCCGACAGGAAAGGCAGATTTTCCTTCATTCAGTTGTTTGTTAAGTTACTACATGCCAGGTTAAGAATAGAAGTATCAGGTTAGAACATTTTCCTCTATATAGAACTAGAGAAGAAAGATTGATTCCATGGCTTGGGCAGGGATGGTACAAATTAAGCTCAGAACATTTTGTTGTGCCAGAAAGGATGCAAACATAATCAGCAATGTCTACAAGATATAGGAGGCAGCCTAAAAATAGCACATCTTGGGTAATTTAAGTAATAAAATATATAAGAACATGTTGACTAAAATAGGGATCCATGTGTATATTCTGTACAGATAGATAGATAGATAGATAGATAGATAGATAGATAGATAGATACAATTAGATAAGGTGGATGATGGGTAGGTGACAATTACAAAGATGGGTAGATAGATGATTGGGAATAGAAACTACATTGAATAGTTAGGTAGATGAGGGAGAATGGCTCTTCATTACAATGTCATAGAAACTGATATTTGGGGAAGTAGTGGGTTTGGAGAGGGACCTTTTGCAAGAATTAGGAATGACTATTACATCTAAACTGAGTAGGTTTGGTAAAGAACACGATGTTTGGATGGATTTAAATGATCCCCTCAAATTGCTTATGGTTTGTGATGGAGAAAATAATAACTAAGGCAGTGGAGAAAAGGTCTAAGATCACGGCCAGGTGATCAGGTCAGTATCTCCACAAGGCAGACGGATGTCATGAGGCATCCAGATGTCCAGATGTAGGAATGTGGCAAGCCGAAGAAAGTTCAGCACCGCTTGCATAGAATTCTGGCTGGGAACGAATAACCTGCATCTAATCACAGGAAATACCAGGCCAGTGCAAGCAAGGAACATTCTGTGTAATTACTGACCTACATTCATCACAGGCAATGCCATGAAAATCAAAGGCTGGGGAACTGTTCCAAGTTAAAATAGACTAAAGCTACATGACCAATATATGCAGCCAGTGAGCCTGGGCTGGGTTTTATGCTGGAGGGGAAAAAACATAACAATGAAAGACATTATTGAAACAATTGGAAAGCCTGGAATACAGCCATGACAGTAGATTTATACCAATATTAATTATATGTATATACTATAAAATATGCTTTATATTAATGCTGAAATATTGAGGTGTATGATGTAGGCAACTTAACTCTTCACTAGTTTAAGAAGGAAATGTCTGGATAGAATGAGGCAGCAGCTGTGGCACAACCTACAAATTTGGTTAACAAGCACACGTAGGACCTCTCTGGATAATTCTGGCAACTGTCCCATGCATTTGAAAGAGTTTCAATGGAAATGGGTTTCTTTGTTTGATTTCATTGGTTTCAGGTATTGGGGTACACTAAGCACAGCCCAGCAATCCACTCTCACCTAGCTCTCTTAGCATTGGGCAAGTCCCTGAGCAGCTCACTTCATTGGTTTCCTGATCTTTCTAGTGCCAGCAGCCCTGGAGCTTCCTGCTTTACAGGGATGTATGTGAGACAGGCTTTCTGCAAAGAACTGTAGACACTGTTGATGATACCTCCCTCTAACCATGCCCATGCTTCCCAGACTTTGTGCTGGTCTTGAGACCTCCGCCCCTTCTCTGAGTTGCTTAAGCTTATAAAAGGTGAGGGTCTGCCACTACTACTATCCTCAGCATTCTGGTAACTGTGTCTGACATGACACACCACTGTACAGCCTTGTTTTTAAAGAAGGTATTTTTCTTTAAGTGTACACGTGTGTCTGTGACACACATGTGCAGGTGCCTGTGGAGACCAGAAGAGAGCATCAGATCCCCTTACTGCTATGCTAGAGTTATGGACAATTGTGAGCCATTCACTTCAACATGGGTAATAGAAATTAAACAGCTATACCAGCAGGTCTCAACCTCTGGGTCGGGACACCCCCCCCCAGGTTCACAAATCAGATATCCTGTATGTCAGATATTTATGTCACGATTCATAACAGTTGTGAAATTACAGTTATAAAGTAGCAATGAAATAATTTTATGGCTGAGACTCACTACAACACAAAGAACTGTATTAAAGGGTCTCAGTGTGAGGAAGGTTGAGAACCACTGAGCTATACTCTGAAGAGTAATGCGTGCTCTTAACTGGTGAGCCACCACTCCAGCCCTTGCATAGAGCTTTCTGTGCCATAAATTGTGTGTCAAGTACTTTACATCTATATGCACGTTTAGTCCTTACCCAAACTCTGTTAGATAGGGTGTAGTTGTCCTCAGTCTCAGTGGAGATGGGGGTGGGGTGGCAGGGAGGGTTGGTTCTAGAACTCCATGGATGCTGAAACTGTGGAGTGTCATTGACATAAATATAGTGTTTTCAAATAACCTATATGCTTAGTTCCACGAGCTTGAAATCATATGTAAATGACTTGTAATCTCTTAACTGTTACATTGTATCATTCAGGGAATAATGACAAGAAATAAGTCTCTAAATTTAATACAGACTCACTTTTTTTCATAAATATTTCTAATCCGGGATTGTTTGAATCTGTAGTTACATGTTGATGGAGGGCTAGCTACATAAATATGTTTTTACAGAGATGGAAACTGAGGTGAGATGAATCCAGAGAGGATTCAGATTCAGGCAGTCTATTCCGTGCTCTGAAACAGAAACCTCAGGCAATTCTAAAATCTGCAGTCCCTGTACCCTGCATCCTTCCTGGCACAGCCTGGAACAGCCCTGCTAAGTGTCTGTACAATGAGTAATACAAAGGACTACTTCAGAACATTCTAGCACTTCGGAACTGGCTGGAGCTGGTGACATTCTAGCACTTCGGAACTGGCTGGAGCTGGTTGAGCACTCAATTCGCCAAACCTTTTGTAGTTGCTCTCCGCTTTCCCATGTCTGACACAAATAATCTTAGCACAGAGGAGCTGGAGAGTCGATTCTCCCCTGCTGTCATTCATTCTTGTCTTTACTTCCGAGTCTTTCTTTGTAGATGGTGGTCATACTGCTTTTATTGTCAGTTTCATGTGCCATTAAGTTTTTTTTGAACATTTATTTCTTTTTTCCTTTTTGTTCATGAGTGTTTGCATGTATGTATATGTACCATGTGTTTGCCTTGTACGTATAGAGGACAGAAGAGGCATCAGGTTGGGATTGGAATTACAGATGATTGTTGGCTACCATGTGGGGAATCCCAGGTCCTCTGCAAGGGCAGCAAGGCTCAGACTTCTGAGGATCATCCCAGCCCTGGATGTATCATTACAGTGTTGGGACCGGCCTTACTGCAGTCGTTTGCTCTCTGCTTCCATTTAGACTGCCTTCTTGAAGGCAAAAGACCCCCTGTTTAAGATTTTGTGTTTTTGTTGACTAGTGCAATCAGTGGCTCTGGAGAAGAGCATTGCTAATTCATTACACTTTCATGAAGTTTAGAAAGAGATATCTGAGGTAGTCTGAGGTCATAAGAGCCAGAGAGCTGACCCTGCCCCCTGCTGATGGCAGCATTGGGCGGCCTAGGGAGAGCAGTGCTGGAGAGCTTACCCTGGTAGTACTATATAATGTATTCTCATCATCTTCACCCTCATAGTAAACTTAGATATGCAGGAGAAAGAGAGAGAAAGAGAGAGAGAGAGAGAGAGAGAGAGAGAGAGAAACACCTTTGGGTAAAGAAAAGGTCCCTTTCTTTGCAGGACACAGTTTTGTGCTAGAAGCATAGCTTGGGACACAAAGCCACACCCTGCCCCAGCTACTCCTTGCTACTGTATACTCTGTGTACTGTATACTCTGTGAATCTATCTGGTCTATCAGCTACTCAGGAATGTTTGTAGATGGGTAAGTGACAGGTGATAGTGACTTCCTGTATTCCTATCTTAGACCCCTGTGGTACCACCGCTCAACCTGGGAACTTTCCTAAAGCTGCCCTTGGTGCTATGGAATAGTCCTTGAACAGAAGCGAAAAGGTGATTCAAGCAACAGGCATCCAAACCCAGAACAGAGTAAATGGGCTTAGCAGGCCAAAACCTAAGAGTCTACCTCTGGGCTCTCTAGACTTTACTTTGAATATAGTCACTGATGCCTAAGTTTCTTGGATCCCCAACTGTGTAGGCCACACTCTACTGGCTCAGGAAACTTGCCTGGTAGCTGCTGGCTTTAGCATCAGCACAGACATGGGGTGACAGCTTTGGCGTACTGGGTTTAGAGCCACATGTCCAAGTGGCCCTCAAGTGAGCTGGCCACAGAGAAAGCCTTACCACCATGTCAGCTGATCATGGTTAGCCTCATTCCTACATTTCTTTTACTTGTAATTATGATAACCTTTTTCCTATTCGAATAACTTTCTTTTAAGATTGCTAAGTGCTAAGTCTCGTTACAAAAGAGGTATTAAAGAACACAATCTTTCTCAGTCATAATTATTATAGATACTTAAGTATAATCTTTCAGTCTCTCTCTGTGTGCTTGCATGTGAGCACACACAGAAGCCTCACTTCCCTTTGCTCACTGTATTTTGAAATAGCTTAGAAGCTTCAAGATTATGTCAATTTGTGGAAATGATCAGGAGATCAGCAAACAGAAAGCATTACTCAAATGTTAGGGATAGAGGCGAGATTATGCCTTGGGTTCCGTAGGTATGAGCTTGTAGTCTGTCATTCCTGAAATAATCTTTGCTGTGTAGTGTGAGTCTTTCTCTGATGCCAAATACACAATACACAAGGGACCTACATCCTAAGACATTGGCTGAACCCGGCACATTGTGTTCCATCTTTACGATGAAATACAGATTTCCCATTAAAAGGAAAATCTCTTCCTTTCAGAAGGTTGCAAAAGATGATACTTACAAAAATAGGGGTGGTAGTGTAGAATCCAGCTGGTTAAACTTAGAGCGCTGAAAGAGGTCCAATTGGCAGATAGTCCCTGGCCCCAGGCCCACAGCATTTTCATTTGATTGTGTACTGGATACATTTTCATTCATTTTAAGCCTGTGCCTTTCAGGATTTTGTTCCTTGGAGACAGGCAAACTAGTATCAATAGCTCTCTTGGCCCCCATCAAATGGCTTGATTTACTTAAGTGGTCTATTTTGCTATTCCTGTAAGGAAAGATGGATATTTGCTCATGCATTTCCGAGAAGCTTTGTGCAAAGGAATGGATGCTGACCATATCTCTCCTTGGTAGCCTTCTGTGGCTGGGAGACCTTGGATAGGGCAGTGAGTGCCAAGCAGCAAGAAGAAGCCACACAAGAGACCTGGCTTCACACCTACTTCTGACACTGACATAATGGATACAGCTGTGGCCAAGTTTCCTGACTGTGTGGGACCTTCATTTCCTAAATGGCAGTAATCATTTCTTCCCCACCTCTCACCTGAAGATGGTGGATAATTTGTGACCTAATCAGTGGCTCCTAATTTCAGCTGGGCATTTATAGCATCTGGGGAGGTGAGGAAACCACCTCTAACTGGTTCCCAGTCTGTGCACATGCACACGTGCACATATATCCTATGAGGTTACATTGTATAAGGGGGCCTGAAAACTGTTGGGCTTCACAAAGCATTTTGATTGGAGACTTGAACTTTCAGTCATGAGGAAAGATTAAAGCTGCTCACTTGGCATGATCCTTTCAACTGAAGGCCAGCAAGGTGATGAACTTCACATTTTTAGATGGAAACCGAAAACACCCTCCTATCTCCATGTACACTGCATATCTAGGAGGCCCCCATACTATGAGTTTCTGTGGGATAACACTTCCCCTCTCAAGGATCCATTTACTCTAATGTGATCTTTTCCTTCTCTTTGCCATTCACCATCCTCCTTTCTGTACTGCTAGAGAGCCACAGAATTGATGCCATACTTTGCTAAGAAGTTTAGAACCATAGTTTTGAAAAGAATTAAACTAGGCACACTGTAGTTCGGAGATGCAGCCTCACCAGAACATGGGCTACCTTTCCCACTCATCTCCAGGAGTCTGTTGTCACATAACATAAATACTGTCACCACATGACATCTCCACTTTGTCACCTTCCTGTGACTTTACTTGCTTTGAGAAACACAGCAGGCAGGGCCTTTCTTGGTGCTAAGCCCATCTTATCCTACCTTGGATGACTCAGAGCTGTTATGCTCTAACTGCTCAAACTGTAGACCTTGTACATAGTCTCTTCTTTCTTGAAGGATTTCGGTAACAGACTTAATGCACTCTGCTAATTTAGTTATGGAGTGGTTTATTAAAGAGATTCCTTAGCTAAACCATAGGAAGTTGTAGTTACTATAGCGCTGTGGCAGTAGCACGGCAACAGTGGTACCCCACCTTCTGGGTTTTACAGAGATGGGAAAGCAACCTCTCCCTCGCTCTGACTAGATCCTCTTCTGTGATGTCTTGGCATCCCTGGGATAGTGTGCTGTGGTAAGAAGGATTTTATAATTCACAAGCTCATCTCAGCTTCTCTTTTTGGTACAATACTGGCTTACAGTTTCTTCTGTGGCTTTAGGCAAGTGTTCAAGGCTCCTGGTTTCTTAAAACACAATGCACAACAGTCAAACTGACTGACCCATCCCTGCTGATTAGAATTCTTGGGGGAAATTTGACCAGGAAGTCCCCCAATTTCTGTTTAACCATTTTAGGGGATTCTGTTTCATTTGTGCTATACTCTCTTTAACTTTGACACTGGCACAAAACCAAATATGTGTACAAATATATATATATATATATTCAGCTTTCTTGAAAAGATTTTCTTTCATTGACTAATGAAAATTGAATTTATTTGTGGTATATAACATGATGTTTTTATGTGTATCTACATTACAGAATAGCTAAATCAAATTTTCTATATAATAATTAATCATATACTCAGGATTTTGTTATTTTTATTTAATTTCTAAAACAACATTTGAAGGAAAGGATTATCATTTTCACCTTTTAGAGAGTTGGATTAGCAAGGGAATTTCCATGGCTATTGAACACCTGGGATTTGAACCACTGTCTTTGGATTCTGAGTTAGTCCCCTCTCTTGTGCACAGGCTATGCATATCTGTTACAGTCTTGATCATCCTTGTTTCCCCAAGACTCTGGACAGTTTGCTTAAAGAGGATGCCCTATGCTAGGCATAAGCCTGGCAAGGGTTAACAAGGGCCTACCACCACACACCCTCCCACCCAAGTATAGTCTTGCCTAAGGCTGCCATGATTGACCAACATACCAAATCCTTTCTAGTGGTGGAGACAGAGTCAAGCTGGGAAAAGAATCGTGTGGAAAAAATAGATGCACCTCTCCTGACTTATTCTCCTTGGGGAACTGAGAGCGTCCTCTCCCAGACGGCTGTCTCGGTTCCATGGTGATAGGCATCCTGAGTAAATACTCTGATAGACTAAACATACGTTGCCCATGTTGGCTGGGGAGTTGCAGCCAGGGAGTGGGCCCAGTGTAGTCCCTGGTGCCGCAGCCTAACTTGTTAATCATCGCCCGTCCCAGCAGGCTGGCCTGGACAGAGAGATTTCGCTCGGGGCTTGTGTATTACCCTCTATGTTAATGTGAACATTCTGAGAAATATAATTTCTGTTTTGACCTCTATGGCCTGTTGTTATAGAGAACACAGACATAAAGCAGAAATGGCAGAAAGAAATTGCATCTAATGGGGGGTACCTCTGCCAAGGAAAACATGCTTTAGCTTTAAAGCATTCCCATACAAACAGGGACATTTGAAAACTACTCCTGGATCTGCCTGAGCGCTTTTCCATGTCCTTTAATAACCTATAACGCATGCCCCAGCCAGCTCCAAGCAGACCCCCCACAGTCTGTGACAGAGGTAGGATGGCAGATGGGAGGTGACAGCTGAGACCTGTGTGAACTGGTATCAGCTAGAGAACCTTCCAGGGGCTTGGGTGGGAAGATTTACAATGAGAGCAGATATCATATACTATAATGTCCTACCTCCATCTGTCATGCTAGAGAATGTGATCCCCAGTTGGGTCTTGAACTCTTGGCCCTTCTGATAGGTGATACCAGTGGCTAAGCAGCATGTCATCCACCCTTCAGAGATTTGCGTTAGAGATACACAATCTGTCTTCTAAGTGCTTGTGAATAGATTCTATTTAGAAATAATAATACCATACTGGTAACAATTGCAGTCATTATGTGTGTTTATAATATGCCAAGAGTACTTTCCCTAAATTATCTCCTTCTGCCCCTCCCAGGGATGCTGCAAGATGGGTTCTGTTATCTCCACTTGACAGAGAAAGCTGGAACACAGAATGTTAGGTAATTTGTGCAAGGTCACACAAGCTACAGTTAATTCTCTCAGCCTGAACAAGATGACCCACTGAGATAACCAAGAAAACAAAACAAGAAAGCATTAGTTTATAATTATATTTATGTTAATGTTGTCCTTCATACATTTTTATTTAAGTAAATTTTATACAATATATACTACAATGGTATAGAACTGTATTGTGTGCTTTCTGAATAAGTAAATGCAACTTCAATAGAAGCTCATGGTCAAATATTTTTTATTGATAGTACAAATTTGGGAAGTACTGAACTCAACTTTCAAGTTGAGTTGAAAGGAAAATCTCTTTTCCTAATGGGTAACGAATATTAAGACTATCACAGAAAATTTGATTATTTCAGTGTGTGTAAGGCCCTTGAAGGCAGATAATTTTGTCTGCTTGCTAACCACCGTGTTCCTGAACCAGGCTTTAATATGGAACACGATAATAAAGTTTGGAGCCTAGTTGAACATAGAATCCTATAATGTGACTCCTCCAAGTTCATGTGCTTCATTAGAAACCCTAATCCTAATCTTAATATGACGACCACAAGGCATGGAGCAGTTTGAAGGTAACGGGGCTGTGGAATCCTTGTGTGTGGGATTAGCCCTTATAAAGACATCTCAGGAAGCCCCTTCTCCCCTTTTCATCTTTTTATGACCAAAACATGTAGTTTCACTAGACTCTGACCCTTACCACACCCAAATCTTTTACTTCCTAGCCTCTAGATTGTGAGAAATGTATTTCTGTTATTCATAAGCTACAGTGTCTGTCACAGTAGACAGTGAGTAAGTTATAGCCATTTTACTATGATAGTTCCAGAGACACAGCACAGTATGTTTAATGGTCATCCTTCATAAATAGTGCACTGTTCAGTATGCCAGGCAGAAGAGGAGTGAATGCATGCTGCCTTCCTCTGAACCGGAGTGAGTGTCTCTAACTGCCCTGTAGGATTCTGATTTCTCTGAGGAAAGATCTGGGACTCAGGCACATGGAAGGGGGAGGAGAATGTTAAAATAAATAAAATCAGGTCTCAATGTTGCACCATGAAGGAACTTTTTCCTGATTATTTGCTCATGGAAGGACGCTTTCCCTTTTTCCCTCTCCACCTTTGGGAGTGGGTTGATCAAAGAGGCAGGGTTCAAGCCTGGCCTTAAGTAAGTTGGGAGGAGAAAAGTTACCATAGTAGAAAAGTTTGTAACCCTAACCCAACCTTGTTTTATTCTTCAGTTCATTTAAAAAATAACAAAGTCAAGGCATTGACCTTTATACAGTTTGCCTGAACCCACACAGAGGGTATTCTGACCAATGCTGCTATTACTTCTTAGCCACACCCCTGCCATGGGCTGGATATCATTCTCAGGATGGCTGTAGTCTTAGCTGATGTTAAAATTCTTCAAGTTGCTGAGAGCATGGAAATCCACTTTCAGTAACCAGCCTGGTTCTCCCAAATGTGTATCATTTCCAGAAATGCTTATGATTCTCAAGATGGATGAGCTGGGAATTTATGAACCTCTGGGTTTTGTTCCTTGTCTCTTTGTCTTCTTGTTGTTCTTTTAAAACTACCCAGTTTAGCCAGCACCCTATGTGTGTAGATTAAGGAGAAGAAAATTCATTTTATGGACTGAACAGAGCTAGGAAGAAGGATTCCATTTTTCATTAGCTACCATATGTAAACTTGTACCTGTTTCTCAAGTTGTTCTGTACATGTCTTGAAGATCTCTTCCTTAGTATTTGAGTATCTTGGAATCGCATCCATTTCCAGACCTGACTGTATCAGAATCCCCTGAAGTGTTTGTGAGACACTGAATGCCCTTTCCAGCCACTGTATATTCAGATGAGTCTGATCCCAACTTCCACCTTCAGGCATCTATGCAAATGAATAAGAGAACAGCCATATTTTAGAACCAGTGGTCTAGACGCTTTTGAAGGAGAAGAGGGTATATGCAAGTAAAGCCATCATGTTTTGAACTATTTCAAAATAGCAAAGGCATTAAGAGTTCATCTATATTTGACTATACAAGGGCAAGACCACTAGTCATTATAACAAAGCGTGATTAAAATATAATGAAAAGCTGTCATGGAATAGTCTCCCTACATTTACTAAAAAGTTCTAGCATCTCCAAAATACCAGGTCAAATAAAGCCCTAAACTTTGTGAGAACTTTCTTCTAGGCGTGTGAGGCTGAACTTTCCCTTCAGAAACCAGAGGAACTCAGCAAAGGCTGATATTATTCATTGCCTTTGGTCATTAGCCATAGAACCATGGTGGCTTACTTTCCCAGAGGTTGCAGAGAAGCAAGCAAGAGAGGGCCAGTTAATTTACTGAGTTCCCTTGTCCCAATCTTATTTATCATCCGGGCTTTCGTGGACTGTGGGAGGTGGCTATTGAGCCCTTTGGATTTCACTGCAAATCTTTTTCAAGCATGGCTATGTGACAAACATTGCTCCAGGCAGGCTGCACCATTGAACCAGACCAAGTCCTTATGAGCCAACATTCTTGCGGTAAAGACAGACAATAAACAAGTAAATGAAATACTAATAAAGAACATGTCAGTTCGTGATAAGTGATGTGAAGGACGTACCGAGTAATGGAAGGGACTTGTAGAGAACTCACCTCCAAGGTGAGAACAATTTGTCCAGACACTTAGCTGGCAAGACATGTGCCACCTGAAGAGGAAGGAGTGAAGGAAGAAGGGAGAGAAGGAAGGAGGGAGGGATGAAGGAAGGAAGGAAGCAATTTCTCAGAGGACTGAAAGGAACAGAACAGGAGCACAAGTGTTGGCCAGAGAGCTAAGAGTGTGATGTTCTTTGCTATGTTTGGCACAGGCTCACCAGGCCCTGAGAGCAGACTAAGCTATTTTGTGTTTAGAATAGTTTCTCAGAGTCAAACTTCACCCACCTAATGGCTCCTGTTTCTATATCCTTGGGCCCTATAAAACCTCCATCTGTCCTGGGAATGATGTCCAAAGGTCCCCTAAAGAAGGATGAGCAACATAGCAACAAAAGAATAAAAATGCATACAAAGTGCCCGGTGACGATAGGGGGTATAGATTTGGCTGGAGTCTGAGGGTGCAACCTGTATGGTTGCTCTTGTGTAAGAAATAAACAGATCTGTTTCCCTAGTTATTGTGAGATCTAGAGGGGTGAAGAATACGAAGAGCATTCCAGACAGTAGAAAGCAGACTTAACGACTGGAGTACTTGGGTTTTGTTCTAAGAGTAATAAGCATACTTTTGACAACTAGTGCTTTAAGAGTCTAAGAAAAGAAAAATCACTGGCTTTCTGAGGCCTTAGAGCCAACTTTGGGTTGACCATGGAATGATCCAGTAGGGCAGGAACAATGCAGAATAGACAGAGCCACCACAGGAGCAGAAGATGGAGTGTGGAAAGGACACCTGTCTGTGAGTTCCAGAAGTGATGAGCATTGCTGGGCTCTGAAGAGTGGAGCCCTCCTCCATAAGGGAGTTTGCCTGTGTCTGGGAGAGACTGGAAGGTGGGCCAGAGAAATTTGATATTGATAAGTAAGAACAGGTTCCACAAATCCAGTGGTAATCTGAAATTTTCAGGGGTAGTCTAAACTGTGTCTGAGCCACTTAGGGATAGCTCTTTGTTGGGGAGAGCAGTGACAAAGAGTGGCAGAGCCAGAAGCCATGGAGCCAGAATGTGTATTTCCGCTGAAGGGCTTCATGGAGCAGTAATGGCAAGAATCCAAGCTCCTGTTCAAAGCTATGTTGCATAGTAAATAACCACACAGCTTTTGCTTGGATGATATTCTATTTGGATAAAGGGTGGGGATAGTGAAAATTGTGGGCTTTAATCTTTAACTCTGAAGTGAAAGAATGTGTGATTTAGAAAAACTGATTTAGAAAAGCAGTGGTTTAGAACCCACCCATCCATCTACCCATCCATTCATCTACCCATCCACCATCCATTCACTCTCATCCATCTATCCATCCACTCATCCATCCATTAATACATACATCCACCCACCCATTGATCCATCCATCCATCATCCATCCACTCATTTGTCCATCCATCCATCCATCCATCCATCCATCCATCCACCCACCCATCCATGCAGCCATCATTTCATGAAATTCTTTTTTGAGGTTCCAAGGTGCTACATACAAGCTATATGACTTTAGCAAGGTTATTTGATTTCCAAGAATCTGTTAATAATTGACACCACCTGCCTTAATCATGGTTGTGATTAGAGATATGTACTGGTGCTTGAGCCAGTGTTTGCTACTCAGATGCTCAATGAATGGAGACGCCTATTGAGTTTCTATAAGTAGGGGCACTTTAAGCAGAAAGCTGTTACCATGTAGTACAGATGTGCCTCAATGAGGCCTTCTTTAGGGTAAAGGTAGGAGATATAGGAGAAGAGATATCTTTCTATTTAAAGAAAGGTTACTAATAATGTCTTAAAATTTTATTAGCTTACAAAGAATTAAACTTTGTTATGTTTTTAAAATAAGATTTGTTTCTTACCACCCCTGTCCCCTTCCCTTCCTTCCTTCCTTGCATTCTTCCATTCCCATTAGCCTCTCTCTACTTTCATGTCACATGTAATCTTTGTCTTCCCTTCCTTCCCAACACCTCTTGTTCCCTTCTTTTGGTTTCCTATCTAGTTTCACAGTCTAAATGAAAAGGATAGTTTTTGAGCTGGAAGGCATATCATGAATAGGACTTGCAACCCGAAGAAGAGTGTTGACCCAAAAATAATAAGAAAGCTTTAAGTGAAGGAATATGAAACTAGATCTCTCTCTAAAATAGGGGATGTGGAAGGAAGCATCCTTGGGAACAAGGAGAATAATCTTCAGGTTTGTGGATATGATGGATTTCAAGAGTGAGATCTACGCTAAGCACACACGACTGCTGTGGTGTAATAAGAGTATAAAATTTGGATGTCATAAAGGTTCCAGACAGAAGTGACTTATGTAAGGTGAGAACAGAAGCTATAGAAACGGCTTTTTAGACTCCTGTCCTGTTGCTCCACCTTACTAAATGTAAATGGAACCAGGATGGTTTGTCAATATGTCTACATCCTATCCAGAGAAAAAGGAAATTGAGTAGAGAGAAACCACATTCATCCCCTTCAAGACCAGACATGGTCATATGATTACATTTAGCTGCAAGAGAGGCTGGCCAAGGGCTCTACATACTGAGTTATAATTCTGTTAGTTTGGAGAACTGGTATTCAGGCCTATCAGTGGTCTTAGCCATATTCAGAGTTAAGTCAAGATCTAAGGTCAGGCAAAAGCCAGAGAAAGAAAACGTCATAGGGCTGAGATGGCTCAGTTGGTAAAGCAAACATGAGAACCCAACTTTGATCCCCAGCACCCACATTAAAAACCAGGCATGATAGTGGGTGCTTGTAATTCCAGCTCTGGGGGAAGCTGAGATAGTTGGATCCCCGGGGCTTGCTGTCCAGATAGATACCTTATATTAAAACAACAACAAAAACAAAAAAATAAAATAAAACAAGGAGGAGGGTGTTTTGTACAACATTGGAGGTTGACCTCTGGCCTTTGCATACAGGAAAACATGTACATACATGTGAGTTTGAACATATGTACAATGAAAGAATACACCTAAGGTGATTGGATTTGGGTAAGACCATTGGGGTAGAGGAGGGACTGAAGAAGGTAAGTTATAGAAGCAAGACACATAGTTGGAACAGGCTGATGAAGGCTGTGTAGTTGATATGTGGGCAGGGACCTCTGCTCCAGTGCCTAGTCAATTATGTGATAAAGCAGGTACAGACTAGCTTGCAGAAGCCATGGGCTAAGGACAAGAAAACAGTGAACCTGGGTCACAGTGGAAAGGGTTAGCAGACAGAAGGACCTCAGAAGAAGATGGAACCCCAGGGCAGCCTGGGTATGTGAAATTTAGTTCACATGTCTGAAAGGGTTTGGAGATGTTAATTTACTCTTTTTTTTTTTTTAATTGGAAAGAGGCTTTTAAAACAAAACAAAACAAAGCCCTCTTAAGTAAAAGGAGTGGATCCTTTTTGGGAGTAAGCTAATGTGTGCATAAATTTTTTCTTTGGCAGTTTTCTTTCTTTTTTTTTTCTTTTAAATTCTACTCTCTCTTAGATAATCTTATCTCAATTTCGAATCAGAAATCTTATTTATAGCTTTTCTGGAGAGAATTATTTCGAGAGGGCAGATTCTTTGCCCTTTGGACTTACTTTCTTTTTAAAAGCAGATAAGTTATCCCTCCTCTTTCTTAGGAGAGACAGTTGAAATATTAATTTAAAAACAATGATTGTGCACTGAAAGGGGACATATATCAAAGCCAGAGGGATAAATCCAGCTGCTTCCTGTTTTATGGACTTTTATTCCCCCCCTCTTTTTTTTTTCCTTTTGGAGGGATTCTAGAAGTTTCAACTTCATCTTCCCATGAGCATTAGATAGGAACTTATCAGCTTATACCCTGACTACTCCTGGCACTGAGCTAGGCAGGAGCTCACCATTCAAGGCTAGAGTCCCAAGGCTAGGTAGAAAGCCTGCCGAGCACACTTGGTTATTGGAATCATATTCTGGAGTTTACCAGCTTCCTTGGGGCAACCTCTGATCTTGCAGTTGCCTTAGGTTATCCAAGAGGAATGGGTTCTGGGACTTTCAGCTAGTCAGTGGCTAAGCCTAGTTTTGAAGGCTATCTTACTCTGTAGCCAGTATCTGTGCTAAATGTCTTAGCCTAGGATTATCTCTGCAAAGCTCTGTCCACAGAACACTGTTTGACAGGGGGGGGACTGGGAGAAGGGGAGGGGGAGGGGGGAGAGGGAGAGGGAAGGCGGAGGGGGAGAGGGAGGGGAAAGGGGAGGGGAGAGGGAAAGGGGGAAAGGAGGGGGAAGAGAGAGAGAGAGAGAGAGAAAGAGAGAGAGAGAGAGAGAGAGAGAGAGAGAGAGAGAGAGAGAGAAAGAGAGAAAGAGTGTGTGTGTGTGCTGCCCCAGAAGACCCCATGTTTTTCTTCAGTTCTGCAGCCTGCCCCTATGGCTTGCATTGGTCATAGTGTCCTGCATTGGTGCCCAGCAGGATACTGCAGCCTGGGGTATGAGGGGAAGGTGGGCTTCTTTAAGCTTCTTCTTCTTAAATTTGACCTGAGGAAAAGGTGCTGCCATTCTGTGTTTGCTCATGGACAACCTCAGATGAGAGCCTATATGGTCATGGAGTCCTTGCAGGGTATTTGGCTATTCTCAGTGGAATTAGAGCCAGCATCCAAATGCCCACCTTATTTCTGCTCTTGGGGACTCACTGATGGAGAACCCAGAAAAGTGAGTATAACCAGGGGCTGCCAAAACAGTAAGCCCTGATCTCTTCAAGCCCCAGAATCTAATTTATTCAGCAACAAGACTGAATGAGTTAATGTAAGTAAGGTTTGTTTTGGTTCCCAACATGTGGTAAGCTTCAGTGAAAGCTATCTATTATTTATTATCCGATGGGCCCAAGGTGGCAGCCTGGATTCAACCTCAATAATCTTTAGTCTTGCTCAGTGGACCTGAGGGGCCTGCCTGGTTTTCCTTTATTTGTTTTGTGAATTGTTCATAATGGCCCTGATGCCTTGTGGAAAAAGCTTGTGAAGCTAACCCTGCTGAAAATCACACTCTTAAAGCTTATTTTCAAATGTCTTAAAGCAATAGATGGCTGTGGTGAAAGAACTTGATGCTGATTAAAAATCATCAAATAAGAAATATGTCCCTTTTTCTTCGCCTAATTCTCTGTTCCATTTTTAAAATGGCAAAACCATGCTTGGATACTCTTCCAAAAGTTAAATGCAATGCCTACGCAGGTGCGATGGAGTCACGAACATTGCCTCATGGATGGTCTAAGAAAATAGAATGTGGTTTTTATTAAGCATCCTGCTTGATGGGGTAAGCCAGTAGAAGCGGGAAGGAGCCCTGGACCCAGGCCTCAGCCTCTGAACCTGACAGGCTCTGGTGTCTATTAAAGAAACTCATATTAGTTAGTCTGTAGGAAGCCTAGAGTCAGAAGCCTCACCAGGTTATATGCATTCAAAAGTGTGGCTAATATCCACCATCATTGCTGGTTCCTTCTGAAAAGGCTTAGACTGTTCTGCAGCCACCTGTACTCACCTGCTCACGTGAGGATGTTGTAATTGTGTGTCACAGCAGGTCCTTTCTGCATGGAATTCTCACGTCTCTCACAAGTTGTCCATGTTGCAAGCACATGTTACTTTCTTCTTAGCATTTGTACTTGAGTTTTGAGAGTATCCGCCTTGTATAGAGATGCAGACCCATGATGCCAAGTCTTCCTCCCATCTTCCCACTCACATTTTCTCAAAGGCACAGAAGGGTGAGGCTCCCTAACCATCCTTACATCCTGTTCTGCTCTAGTGCCCCCTGAGGGTCTAAAGGTCAAATGGCTGCTGGGCAGGAATTTGACAACACACAGATGTATGTCTTCACAATATACCCACCACGCAAATCTGTCAGGCTGGCCATTCATTAGGTCATTCATACTTGCTCTTATTGGTGGCCAGTCCTTACTGGCCTTCCATCACAAAGCTTTCCAGAGCACCCGGAACTTTTTCATGGCTGTAATGAATTCTGTTGCAGTATATATTGAGTGTTCTTTGCTCATTTTCTCATTGATTGACATAGACTATTTATGGTTGTGCAAGTAGAACAGGGAATACCCCATATTCCCACCTGTGTGTTCTTTCTTTGTGTATGCAAATTCCTTTGTTCATCACTGAGCATGCCAGCAAAAAGCTGTATGTCAGTTAAGAACTTTCTCATGGCTCCCACTGCTGCGGTCTAGCCCTCTCTTATAAGTCTTATAGCCCTCTCTGTAAGTCTTCCTCGACAGTTTTGACATCAGAGCCCTGAGGTTATAGATTTAAGAGAAGAAACAGCAATAATAGCAGGAGAATGCTCACATTTCCCAGGACACATTTTTTTTTCTCCATCAGTGCATACCCTTAGTCCCAAGTGAAAGAAACACATTTTCAGGCAGAATTAGTGTTTCTTATAAACTCAAATAGAGTAGCTCCCACAATTTAACATTTTGTTCTTTCACATGGGAAAGGTTGGGATGCAGGGTGCAGTGTGGGACTCTCTGTAGCATCTATGAGACTTGGCGGATGCTCTTGGCTTTCTGCTTCATCTGCACTCACTGTAGTTTTCATACTTAGGATTACCATAATGGCTGACAAGTACTATCCAGTATTCCAGCATTCCTGGCATGGAAACTCTCCACCTGCCTTTGTAAGAGCATCTTTGGAATCCCGCTTAATATGTATGTGCCTTTATAGCTCAGTGTCCAGAGTGTGAGCACATAGCCACATTAGCTGGACCTAGGCAGAAAATCACCCCAAATAAAGCTTGGGTGTGGCTAATAAGTAATAAAATTCAAGTGAATACTGAGTATCTACTCTATCTCATGTGCTTTGACCCATGGTTTGGCTTTCTCGTTTCCCCGAGAGATCACACATCTGGAACAGAACTTGCTGCCCAGAACAGAGTGTGGAGTAGTTTGAGTTTATCTTCATGCCTCCTGACATCTGAGTTCCAGCCTCCTCCCTCCTAAGGATTAGATAATAAACTCTTGAATCCGAGTGAACATGGACCTCAGCATTTGGTCAGAGTTTAGAAGCACAACATGCCATGTGCTCAAGGTTTCATTTGCCCCGACATTCCTTCAGAACTTCCCTGTTCCAGGTACCATCTTTGCTAGGCATGATTCCCTAGACAGGGGCTGGGAATTACCAGCTGACCTCCTGCCTCAGCTTCTGTTGTCTTCTTTCCATGTCCAGTCTCTCCTCTAGCCAGGATTAATCACCTTTCTTGAATCTATCATGTCCCCAGGCATTCCTGTCTGTCCAGAACATCCTCATCTCCCTGCTTCCATCACAGACATATCCCTGACACAGAAATAGCTTTTGAGATATAATTAGCATGAGTTTTCGGTAAAAGACTTTCCTTCTGAGGTTACAAAGTCCGATGGGTGCTCTTCTTGATGATATTAATAATGAGCCTATCTTCACCTACTAGACCTGGGTAGGCTCTTTGAGGGGCAGCAAAGTAAATTTCCCACTAGCTTCTTCCATCTGAAAAAAAAGTCTTGCCACTTGTTGTGGGATACATGAAGGACAGAGGTCTCAGAAGACATTTCTCCAGTGAGGATATTTTTCAGGGATAGAGTCCAGGCACAGTGTAATGAAGATATCTCCTGCCTTCTTCAGAGCACAAAGCTCGCTCGTTACATCAAACTTCTCAATAGCAGCTATTCTGTGGTCACGACCATCAAGGGAGAGGGTCCTAGTTTGTGCAGCTGAAGGGTCTCTTGAGACACTGCCAGTCACTTGAATAAAATGCTGGGCTTTGTCTAATGGTTTATTTTCATATAGGAATAGGTCCTTGGCGTTAATCCTATTTGAGGCCTAGGCTCTGTGGAACAGAAAGATGAGCCGGAGACCTCAGGTTTCATTTGTTGTTGAAGTCTGACCAGACACTTGGTGTAAGTGTGTGTCATGCATGACTTTGCTTAAGTAATTAACATTCCTGTCAAAGCTTTCTAAAGGGTCCTGTGTTACAGGGTCCCTCCGACAGCCAGTTTAAACCTTTGAACTCTGTGCCTTTTCCTTATTGCCAGTGCAGTGTACTTGTTACATTTTTTTTCTAGAAAATACAAGAATTTGATATTTATTAGTAAGAGAACTAACCTTGAAAAGTAAGGTGATTTCAAACTAAAGAGAGTAAACACGCAAGAATAGTGGGAAAGAAAAAAGTGTCATACGCAAGTATGACACGCAAGAATAGTGGGAAAGAAAATGTCTAAAAAGTTAAGGGAAGGGAAGAACTTGTGTAAGTATGACAATCTTCAAATATTTGGGGGACAGACATGATGATAAGCAAATCATGTAAAAGAAAATATGAATCCAGCTGGCCTGTATAAAAGAATCACAATGCAGGTTTTTATTTACAGGCTGTAAGCCTAGGATGGGCGGATTCTAACTTGCAGCCATATGTTCCTTGTTACTCGCTGTTCCTCCTGACCACGTGCTCATGGTCCATCTCCTGTCATCACAGCCTCTTCCTCCCTCAGTGTCTTTTCTTCCCTCCTTTTCCTCAAAACCTTCCACCCCCAGCCAGATGACTGAAAACCTGCCTACCTCTCTCTACTGTCCAGTCACAGGCTTAATCCTTTTATTGACCAATTAACTTGAGAAGCAATGTTTACACATCAAAGGCTGGTATCTGTGAGGATCCACTCTTCTTGGAGCAACCTGATCTTGGGTCACAGAATTTAGCATTTGAATAGTAGCAGCATTAGACCTAACAACCCCTACAAAATCAACTTAGAAAAGAACTGAAGGGGCATTTTCTTTTTTTCCCTTTGTGTTTTCTTCCTTTTGTTACTCTTCTTACTCTTACTCTGTGGTTCCTGCCTCCTTTTCTTCAGTCTTTTTTTTTTTTTTTCTGCTGCTTAGGGCTGTTAAGAACATAAGGTCTATGTAAGTAGAAGATGGGACCCATTTGTCAAGAGAGACCCAGTTGAATGAAGGGATAAGTGTTATTACACTGTGTTGTCCCAAGCAGTAGAAATATGGAGATGAAGGATGACAGACTCGAGAGGAGACAAGTCAGGAGTATGTCCGTTTGTTATGAGGTGAGATTATAGGAGATGGATACCCAGGAACTTGAGTAGGCAGACACCTACTGCTGGACTGGGGGGAGGGGAGGAGGGAAATGGTCAGAAAAGTCTTCCTGTAGTTAGTGATGATTTATCTGCATCTCAAATAATAATCAACCATCAGTCAGCTGAGGGGAGAGGCCTTGAGTTAGAACCAAAGGTACAGAAAAGCTTGAAAGTGGCACTGTCTAGGCTGTGAACCTAAACATGCTGTGCTCTGCCTGTGGGGAAGCTGTGGTGGGCAGGACGGATGGGGATGATGCTAGGACAGGTTGTAGGTGGGTGAAGAGCAGTAGGTTTTGCCTGGAAGGACAGGAAACTGGATGGATTTTAAACAAAAGGCTGTGATAGCTGTGACTTTGGTAGGTGTGTGGACAGTGGCTTTGAAGGGGAAAAGAGAATACTCTTCAGTAGATTATATGAAGCGATCAAGGTGGAGGCTGAAAGTTGGGTATTTATGGTAGAGACTGGGTTTGAAGAGAACTGGAATGTGGGCTTGAACGGCTTAGTAAGTCAGATAGAAGATGCTGCCTTGTCCTTTTAATGGTGGATTTCTTAGTAAGGGGCACAATGTGTTGCTGTTGTGAGTACTTATATCCCAGACTGTCAGTTGATTCTGACAGGAGGTGCCTCGGGAATTATGACAGACAGGCAAGAGTCGAGATTTGGTCTTTCAAATGCTTTACTTTCAATATCGGGTTCATATAAGAAAGTCACAATGTCATATAATAGAGTCACAGCACACATGCAAAACCAAACTAGGGAGGCACACACTAAAGCTATGGCTGCTACTATCCACATCACTCAGTCACTCATAAATACAACCTGTTCTTGGCTCAGGTTTGAGGTCCGACTTCTCTGTCACCTCTTTCGGCCTTGGCTGCGGCCTCAACGAGTTTTGCTCCACCAGCAATACCCAGTGTGGTAGGGTATTGGATGATCATTTGGGTCTTATCAGAGTCCAGACTAGTGTGGAGTCAGGGAGTGAGGGGGGGCTAGACATGATGGACTCGAGAGTGGAGTTTTTCTGGGGTTTTTAAGCTCACTTCCAACCAGGGAATGCCCTGGGGCTTCCCTATCTATCTATGGCACTCGTCACACACCACACATCTGGTTTCACTCTTTATCTAATAGTTAGGTTCTGTCCCTCTGGCCTTTTGCTAGGTCATCTAGCGTATGCTGGGTCCAGCTGGACCCTCACAAGAATGCTCTTTACAGTTACCTTTGTGTATTACATTAGTAGCTATATTAAACCATTCTACAATAGTTTAATTTCAGCAATGTGTGCTTAATATACACTTATTTAATGAGTTACTTAACTGTAGTAGCCTATTCATGGAAGAACTAGTGGGCCTCCAGACTCTATTTCTCTTTTAGAAAAAGAACTCTGACTGAAACATTGCCTTGCTTTCCATCATTTAAAAAAATGTATTTCCCAGCATCTTCACAGAGATGTACTGCGACTATGTTACTGTCCCCTGCCTCCTTTATGCTGTGTATAATGCAACTGCTGGCATTTCTGTCGTGGAGGTCAGGGAGCAGACTGTGAAGCCGCCTACCAATCCCAGATTCCTTGCAGCAAAAAACATACTTCTTCTGAAGCTACTTATTTAAAGTTTAATATTTTGAAGAAATGTTGCTAAGCGTAACTCCAAAGATAGACCTAGAAAAGGGCTTTATGTGCACTCTCCCTTGACATTAACAGCATGCCTGTGCACTGTTAAATCATCCATATTGGACAGGGAAAGCAACCGAGACACAGAAACATCGCTTACTCTAAATACCACTCAAGTCTCCTGACAGTTCCGCCCTCTTCTCTGCCAGGTTATAACAAATGCCTGCAACACTAAGTCATCTGAACCAGGCTATCTTCACATACTTGCTTTTGGCTGAGTTTCATAATACCTGTTTAATGTGGCTACACACACACACACACACACACACACACACACACACACACACACGTACACGAACAGTCCTCCACATCTATTAACCACCTTTATATCAAAAATCTAGTAGTCCTATGATTTTTGTACCTATAATTAAGATATATAAATAATTCTTGTGACACCATTTCCTAAAGTGTGCAATTTAATATTTATTTACATAGAATTTGCATTGTCCTAGGAGGAATAGGTAACATAGAGATAATTTAAAGCATAGGATATCCGTAGACCATTTCCAAATATGTCACACTTTCTATATCCACAAAGATGCCCTAGGATGCCAAGCATGTACAGAGAGAAACAGTTGGGCATTGTAATAATCCTAGCATTTGAGGGGTAAAGCAGGAGGATTATAAATTTGACAGCAGTCTGGGCTACCTGGGAGTTCAAGGTCAACTCATGCAACATAGTGAGACCTTGTCCTAGACAAAATAAACAGCCTGACAGAACAGTCCTAACCGATCACTTCATCATGTAATTCTGAGAATCTACCCGTCACTCTCAAACTGTCCCACGTGTAGGAGGCATAAAGCCATCCACCTTGCGCCATAAAGAGCTTGTGTTGACTTTGAGAGTTCAGAAGATTTCCTTACGCTCTAATTACAGGATGATGGTGTGCTAAAGTGGGCACAAATTTATTGAAGTATTCAACAAAAGCCCGAACACCCTCAACTATGGTGCCCTCTTATCACACGCTTGAGTAGTGTGGTGTCATGGACAGATGGGATGGGATTTAGGGCTTAATTCTGTTTGTTGACTGACACACCTCAAGTGTTGTGTCTCGGCACCTTACTACAGGGCTAACAGCACAGCCTTAAGCTTCAGCAAATGTTTGAACCTTAAGAGGCTCCTCAGTCAAAAGCTGAAAGGGCTTATTAACAGGTTCACGTAGGCCTTAACTTCCTTCATACCCTTATGCAACAGACACAGGCAACAGAAAACTCGAGGGTTCACCACTACTACTTATTAAGCACTTTTAAATGTGTCACATATAATAATGATTTTATTCTTGCAATTCTACAAAATAGATTATATGTATTTTCTAGATGAAACTACTGAACTTTGAAGTTTTGTTTTTTGTTTTTTTAAATCTGAATCAATACTTGAACTTAGCACAGCAGGGATATAGGAAAGAGGGTTCTAATTCATGCAGCTCTAAACTTCCTATGGAGATCTCTTGCTCCTTGGGTAATTCTGATGTATATACTCATCCCTGCTGAGCCTTGCAGGCAGAGTCAGACCCCCTGACTGCCTAGCATTCCCTCCTAGCAAGAATGGTGAGCTCTGACAAATTATTACCAGCAGTGATGGTTCTACGGCAAATGTTAGTACCAAAGTTCTTACATTCAACATTTTCTTGACTTCACATCTGCTTGAGGAAATCTCTACATTCTTAGCTTGAAAACACCAACTGCAATTTGTACTTTTTTTTTTTTAAAGAAAAAAAAAAGCATTCAATTTCCAAAAGCAAACAGCAGAAGGGCATTGCTCAGCAGAATCGTTCATAGTTGTTTTTAGAGCTTCTGAGAATTAGACATGCTTGAAGAGACATTTACCCACTTGTAAGCCATTCAGTATATATCCTTAGCACTTTATTTCCTGAGTTCTGGGGGCTCAGGTTTGGTGAGATCAAGACTATCTCTCTTAGGGGACTATTGGGTTTAAGATAAGTTGGCCAGAAATCAAACGGATCTTGAGATCTCAAAGTACAGTTGGGTGATGGAGACTGAACCATGCTACTAAGGATTTGGAGTCAGATGTAGAATCTCACCTGTTATCTCTTACTGTGAGACATTGGGCAAGTCATTGAACCTTTCACAACCTCTTGAATATGGGCTGAGTGTCATTGACTGTTATGAGGGTCAAACTCTAGGCTGGAGTTTGCTATACTTGCCACCAAATGTTAACCAACTGCCACTCACAGTCCGTTATCATTCCATTCTTCCTGATCTTACCATGCAGTGTCTCTAATGTGGTTAAAACCAGTGATCTTCTTTTTAAGTCTTCAAATAGGCAGACAGGCATGAAATGAACAGTGATCAGAGATGCTGCCCCACTGGTTCATTTACCCACGACTGTCAGAGCAACAGCAAGAATCCTCTTCATTGAATGTCAAGCTGAATGTGTCAAGCAGGTGCCACCAGATCTATGCATGCTGCAGCAGGACACACACAGCTCAGCATGATGACTCAGTACCATGGCTTTTAATGCTGAAGCTTCATTTTTTGCATTGAAATTAGTAGATATATAAGGTCTACATAATTCCTGTTGGCCAATTCCTGGTAGAAGATATACAGTCTACATTAGGTCTTCACCAAGCCAGCTATCCTGAGGTGAAGTTTTAGACTAGAAGAAAATAAAGGCTGAATATGTTTTTTTCATTTATTTGTTTATTTAATTTTTTAGGGTATTTTGCCTCCTGCAAAAATTAATGCTTGTCTCTAATCTCAACCCAGCAAACCTGATCGAGAACCTCTGGTTTCTTTTTGTTGTTGTTTGCCATTTTGTGATGATTTTGTTTTTTATTTTTTTGTTTGGTTTGTTTTGGGGGGTATTTAGTTTTGGTTTTTGTTGTTTGTTTTTGTTTGTTTTTAGTTGCTTTGGGATTTTGTTGTTGTTGTTGTTGTTGCTGCTATCTGGTAGTCTCTGAAAACATCTCAATTGATAAATTAAATAATATTGCTTTGAGTTGGCCAAGTTTTCTCTTTCACTTCTTGCATTCTATGTGATGAGGCTAATCTTAACTGGAAAGTGACCAAACACTGAACCCATGGGACTGGAAGGCTCTAACTGCAGGTCAGTATAGACCAGATGCTACTACCTGCCTGGGAGGCCTTCACATCTGTTCTCTAATAACCTTTGTTCTCCTAAATTCTATCCTTACTGTCTCCTTGCACTGGGTGACCCTCCATCTGATTGGAGTCTCTAAATCTCCATGAGATATTAATTAGTTGCATCAGGTTCTGGATATTCTAAGATTAGATCCTCTGGGAACTTGCTGTTTAGGAGAAACTCAGTAAATGAATTGCTCTAATTAAAGGGTGTGGGAAGGTGCTTGATGCACAGTAAGCAACCCAGCAAATGTAACTATTCCAGTGACCGTGGTGAATAGGCTGTCAGTTTGTGAAGCTTCATATGCCAGTTATTTAGTCCTCTATCCAACTATAAGAATAAGTATAAACAGCTTCCTTTTCTTCTTGAGAAATCATGTCACGAGAACGCAGGGTGAGAAAAGGGGTGGTAAGGGACATGTGGAAGATACCATCTTACACAGGAAAATGGATATGGTCCCTTGTAACTCCTATTGGTCATCCAGCCCCAGGAGCTTCATTAGCCTTATTGGTACTCACTCACCATTCTCAGCATTCAATTCAGTACCTAGGGCGTGGGAGACTTTCATTCATCACTGAGCAGACCTAAAGTGACCATCCCAGTCTTCAATCAGCAATTTATTATTTATGACACTTTATCACCAGAATCAGTGATAAAAATCAGCTTCATCTCAGCTCCTTCATGATGTAGTGACAGCTCTTTCATTCTTGATTGTACAGATTAGTAAGACTGTAGGATCTCATGAGCCCCACCTGGCTCTGATGTGGCATTTGGGTGCCTATAGATTGTCATTGTGCTATGACGTTTTATGTGTTCCCCTAATTTTCTATCTATCACTGTGATAAATAATATATGACCAAAAGCAATGTGGGTAGGAAAGGATTTGCTTGGCTAACATGTCTCAACCATAGTCTATCATTGAGGAAAGTCAAGGCAGGAATGAAAGAGGGCAGGAACCTGGAGGCAGGAGCTGAAGTAGAGACCACAGAGGGATGCTAATGCTTACTTACTTACTTACTTACTTACTTACTTACTTACTTACTTACTTACTGGCTTGCTCCCCATAGCTCACTCAGCTTGATTTTTGGATATAACTAAAGAGCACCTGCCCATGGGTAGCACCACCTACCGCAGGCTGTGCCCTCCCATATCACCCAAGAAAATGTTCCCCATCCCAGACTTGTCTATAAACCAATCTGATGAAAACACTTCCTCAATTGAGATTCCTTCTTCCCAAATGACCCTAACTTGTGGTAACTTGATTTTAAAAATATAACCATCACATTCATTTGAAAACAGAGTATAGATTTTCCCACAAGTTACCTGGAAAAAGAATTAGACAGAAATATGTTGAAGAAGTACCTCTTAGAAAGAATGCATGAACCAGAAATACTGTTTCATGCTGTATTCTAAAGGCTTTAGAAATCGGCAGGGGTCTTCCAGGTAAAACACCCTATCCCACCCTCCCCCTTCCTCCTTCTCCCTCCCTTTATTTCCCTGTGTGTGTATGTTCGTGCATGTGCACATGTGTGTATGCATAGTTTAACACCTGTTTATAATTTACAGGTATATGGCAAGAACATTTTTTATCAGATCAAGGAAAGTAAAGCAGTTATTATATCTGACCTAGTAATTTACTTTGGGGTGGGGAGAGTTGTGGTCCAAGCTGGCCTTGAACTTGTGAACCTCCTGCCTCAGCTTCCTGGATACAAAGATTATAGGCACGCATCACCACACATACCTGGCCCCTTGCACTTCACTTTTTGGACTCCATTCTAGAGTAATATTTGAGAATGTAGATAACAATTTGTCAATGATAAAGTTATTAGCAACATACCATTTATGATGCCAAAAGATGAAATAAATGCAGTCTCAGCTATTTAAAAGTGAATAGATAAGTAAAAGAAATAGCTCCAAATGATTGTGTGTTTCTAGATTGTGGGATAATAAAATATTCTCATTCTCTTGTTGACATTTCTTTAAGGATAGGTTTTTTTTTTTTTTGGCAATGAGTATTTTCTCATGAGAAACTATATTTAAAACCTTAAACGTTATTTAAAGTATCTTTTATTATACTTCTGACCAGTATAAATATTAGCATTAATTTCTTTGTTGCACAGAAAATGTCATGACAGAAGTGAAAGAAATCGATGTATTTTCTCCCAAGGTTGTTGTACATATTTAGTAGTTTAGAGCTTGGCAGGAAACCTATTCTGAACGGACCTAACTTAGTGTCTATTGCGTTGCATGCTGGGATTCATCCTGTGTCCCTGTGGTTTCACGTAGAAAGAGATCCTTTCTTTGCATCTCATGTTTTCTTCTCTTTTCCCATAGATTTTCTTATCCCTCATGGGCAAATATTCTCTCAGCTCTCATAATATCACCAGGACCTTTTGGTCTTCATAATGCCTGGGTTTCTCTAACTGTGATTTCTGATCTGGCCTTCCATCCTCAGGATCTTCCTGAGCTACAGACTCATACAACCAGTTGTCAGCTAGATAGCTTCCCGTGGGGATCCTTAACAACCATCTAAAACTTGACCCGTCCAAAATTGAACTTGGTATCATTCTTCACCCCAAACCAACCGTTCCTCCTAAGTAGATACCTTGATTGTTTCCCATTGTCTGAGCCAGAACTCTCCACTCCTCCATTCCCTCTCCTGGGATGTATAGTTATAGTGACTCCCCTCTTGCATAGATATAGTTTAGTTTGGACTCCATCTATTCTCTGTAGCCCCTGTTTTTTTTTCTTCCTAATCTTTCTTCCCACCAGGCTTTATTGTCTCTAATGATTTCTCCCATGCCAATCAAATAACTGTCTGTCCTTTATGCAGCAGCTCCTCTCTGGATGCCCCTGCCTGCCAAGGAAACTGAAGACCCTTTCACCTCATCCTACTGACTCTCAATGACTGCCTCCTGCCTTAAATCATAAAGCTCCAACCATGCTAAATGATACTTTATTTCCATATCATATTCAGCTTCTTTATGATCAGATAGTGACAGGTTTTTGTCTACAATGTTCCTCTTTTCAGCTTCCTTCCTCACCTCATTCATCATTTTTCTGAACCATGTTATTTCTTCCTCTAGATCTTGAATCATCTGTTACTTCCCAAGTAAGTGTTCCCATGTCTGGGTTGAGTATTATACTGACTAGTTTTAACTATCAGCTCGACAAAATCTAGAATCACTGAGTCTCAATGGAGGAATTACCTAGATCAGCCTGGCCCATAGGCAGTCTGGGAACCATCTTGGCTGATAACTAAGATGGCAAGGTTCACCTTGAAGTGAGTGGTACCTTTCCTAGGCTAGGCTTTGAAAGGCATGAGAGTGCAGAAAGCTAGTGGGGTACAGCAGCAGTCAATCAAGCTTCATGGGTACATTTGTTTCTGCTCTTGATTGTGGATGTCGTCTGACCAACCGGCTGTCTCAAACTCCCACCTCTGTGACTTCCCTGGTATGAAATCTGGAACCTGGAATTGCAAACCAAATAAACCCTTTCCTCCCCAGTTGCTTTTAGTCTCATGTTTTATCAGTGACAGAAGTGAAACTGAAACAAATGCTCGTACTCTCTGCATTCCCGATCTCCATTCCCTCACACCACTGGTAAGACATTGCCTGGGCTGTGTTGTCTTATCATAAGAACTATACTCCATTAGGACAGGCCCTTCACAGTCTGTGTTTCTAGAATCTAGAGTAGTAATAGATGGTTATAGGTAATCAGTAAATATTGATTGAAATCGACTTTTGTTTCTTTAGGTTACATTAATCTATCACAAAGGTAAGTATATAATAGTAGTAGTAAAATAATAAAATAATGATGATAATAATAATAATAATAATAATAATAATAATAATACTTTAATACTTTCTTGGACCAAATACTGGATAAGGCTCTTTCTTAGGAAACTCTTCAACCTTGCTGGTCAGTTCATCCCAGCTGGTTCTTCCTGTAATCTCCAGGACCTGCCTGGAAGTGCCAACATTCTAAGGTCAATCTCATCTGACAATCTAAAACAGTAGAATAAAAACAACCAGGGATGCTGTGTACCACTGTGGCCAGAAAGGGGGATTGACCAAATACGAATTGCAGCTAGCATTCATTGTGAAGTTCTTACGTGAAAACATCTTCACATGAGTAAGTTTGTCCCAGCAACGTTATAAGTTGAATATAATCATTTTCATTGCCCATGTGAGAAATCTAAGGTTCAGAGAAGTAGTCACATCCTGGGCTCAACAGAGAATAGAGAACCAGCTTGGGCATCAGTCTATCTGATTCCATATACCCACTGCCTCATTTGGTGAGCTAGAAAGAACATTGAGCTCTAACCAAGAAATGAACTGTTGAGTTGTCATCTTCCTCCTCTTCCTCTTCCTCCTGCCTTAGACACTGTCTTCTAGTTGCTCTGGGATCCAGCCTAGTCTGATCTCACCTTTAATCTCAAACAGATGTTTACCTTCTTCATGAAAGGCAGTACAGTGGTTGAAAGGTGGCCTCTGGATTCCCAGCCAGAGTTTAACCCACAACTCTGCTGCTTATTTCATGTCTGACTTCAGGCTGGTTGTTTCCTACACCTTCCCCGTCTACACAATGCAGACATGGTATTACATAATCACAGGCTGTTAGAAAGAACTAACGTGTGACCCTCTCGAAACAACACTTGGCCAGAAACAAGCGCAGTTTGCACCTGTAGTTCTGCAATTTGAGTTAATCCTATCAATATTTACTCAGTGCAGTATTCAGATATTTTAAGTTCCAGGGTAGTGAATAACGGTGCTGTAGAAACTTACCAGGTTCTTTTTTTCAATCTCCTATGAACTTTAAATATGTATCCTATGTAAAATATAACACGGGAACATAGAAATAAATCACGTGCAAAACCTCACTTGAAAGCTGCTCATGAATCACATGAAAATGGGGCCAAGTTTAAAGATTGCTGTGCAGATTGGGTTAAAGCCCCCCTTGTAAGCATCTGAAGGGGGCTCAGGAAGAGCCAGTCCTGCAGTGTGTGTGGTCATTGGGATCAGGCTCTTCATCTACCTGAGGCATGTGAGTGGGAGGCACTGATTCAGGCTCCGAGCAAGTAAGCAGATGATGAAGCCTTTGTTCTCAGATTCAGTCAGAGGTTGGGAGGTAGCACGCCATGGCTTCTCAGCCTCAGGCGTCTGTGGTGTCCTCATTCAGTCTTGCCTTTTCTCCTGCTTATGGTTTTCTAACCTGTATATGAGTAGAATCTGACCCTGTGTCTCAGGGTCCCCAGATTACAAGACATTTCCTTCTTGAAGCTCTTTCCGAGTCCCTAGCCAGGCTGTATTTTCCATCTTTGGGCTATGCTGATCTCTCATGTTTATTTTGTACCTTGCTGCTAGTGTATTTACAGGGGGGGGGTGCCCCAACTCTGAGCTCTTAACTGCTATGTATTTTCAAATCCATCCTTTCATTTAACCCTTAAGCCAGCTTTGGGAGGCCTGTGTTCTCATTGATACTTTCCTGACAAGAAACATCAGGCTCTGAGATCTTAAGTAAAGTATGCTGCATAAAGCCACACCAGAGGGCTGAGGAGGGGGAGAGGACGAAGCCACACCAGGGATCTGGGGAATATATCAACAGTTAAGGCTCGGCTGCTACTCTGAGCAACCATGTTCATTTCCCAGCATTCACTTGTTGACTCTCAACCTTCTGTAATTCCTGTCCCAGGGATCCAATGCCCTCTTCTGACCACCTCAGAAGTATGAGTGTGCATGATATACACATTTAGGCAAAACACACGCACACACACATGCACACGCACACACACACACATGAGACATGTCAAAGGCAAATTTAGAAACTCAAAGACTAGATTCCAGCTTAGGAGCCTTTTATCCTTCATTCAGGCTTGTTCTTTGAAGTCAGGTGTCAAATGCTGGTCAATCTTGTATCTCTCTATTGCATCTAGATATTTGGTTCAATATATTTTATATTTATCTAACTTCTTGATGAGTATAAGAAAATGGTAGGTCTCAAACACTAGCATCATAAAAATATAGATGTCTGAAGAAGGAATGAAAGTGGCATTTTAGTGACATTTTTGCCTTACTTAGTAAGAGAGGATGTAATAGAATTCACAAACCCAGATGCCAACAAGGGTAGGCAGCAAGAGAAAAACAATAAAGGATGCTGAGCGTGATCCGGTGAGGGGTAATAGAGCCTCTCTCCTGGATATGCTTACCCTGTCCAGTGAAATGATCACTGGTTAACTACTTATTTGTAGCTGTATTAGAATGTAGGCTTTATGTTATGTTTTTTTTTTCTTCAGAAAAAGCAGAAAATATGGACTTATATTATTTCTTTCTAGTCAAGGTTGGCAACTATTTTAGCTTTTATGAAGGCAGAAGAGCTAAAGAATGTGTGTTTTGGGTGGTTACCTAATGTGTCACCTTGAAAAGCTGCCAAGCTGGGGTGCAGGCCATAAGGTCGGTATTTTCCAGGTAGAAAGCCGATGGCGAGGTTTCTCCTCTTTCACCCTTTCATCCCCCCTGTTCCTAATTAGCCAGGATACAGGTGCCACTGGTCAGGAGGCTGGCCTAACTTTGCAGGCATCCCTGTGACATCTGCTGGCCCTATTTGCCTCATTTCTTTGCCAGCCCTTCCCTGGATGACTGACCTGTGTCCTTCTTCATGGAGTTCCTTTTTCGTGGAGTTCCCTGTTCTGGATCCTGCTCTCTAATTCAGATGACCGGCTTTATTGCCATGGGTTAGGATGTGCAGATAGCAGAAAGCCCATGTAGCCCTTATTCTGTCCAGTATATTTATGTCCTCGCTGCCTTGGGAAGCTCCATGTCTGATGAGGTGGTTACCTGTGAGGATAAAGTTCTACCCTGGGGCCTCAGGACAAGGCCTCTAGGAAGTCAGACTTTTGGGAAGACTTTTATCAGAAAGATCTTCAGAAATCCATGATGACTTGTTGGGAATTCTCTTCTTAGCTGTGTTATTTAGTGACTGCAACTAAATAACAGTACTTCTTTGAAACTATAATGGATGAGGAGTAACCACTATATGCTTGAATCAGTGAGTCACATCACTGGCGTTGGGCCCATGATATTGAGGTGTGGTTTAGGGACTGTTAGTATCAGGTTCGCTGGATGTTTTCAAGATTGTCAGTGCCTCTCTTTTCTTGGGCACACCAAGAGTCTTCTGTCATCAAGCGTCACCACCCCATCCCCTGTTACTCATATACCTATTCTATGAGCAAGCCATACCTAAAGTCTCGTTATTAAGTTGTTCCTGATGTCCAATTTTATATCTTTAACCTAGGGCAGATATAGATAAACTCTCACTCTGTGACCTGTGGGGTCGGATGAATATGAGCATTCCTATCTAGGCCCAGGAGTTCCTCTGTGTTTGTGCCAGGTGCACAGTAAACTTTATGACAGAGTTGGCTTTCATATTTCCAGTTCATCTCCGCCTTTTCAATATCCTCTGAGTCAATGAAGTGTTGTTTCATGTTGGGAGTGATAGGTTCCAAACAGTCACCATGGCTGCCTTTGAGAAGCTGTGGGGCCCAGTGGCCGTGTTTCTATTGGCCAGCTCATCATGTCCACCTGCATCAAGTTGCAGAATGAGAAACATGGAGTGGATGCCCTTGCAGGAACCAAGTTCAAGTTCTCTGATTACCAGAAGAAGACTTACATCTCTAAACCTGAGGCTTCACCAAATTTAATGCATATGAGTTTAAAAACAAACAGAAAGTGTGAATATTTGGCTTCTAGTTTGAATCTGTGTCACCTCCAAAAAGACAAATCCCCGCCTCACTGTGCTCCAGTTTTATAAGCTGTAATGTGAGTTTACCCCAATAGGCCTTCCAAGGTTTTCCCCAGCCCAGCATTCTCTTTGCACTAGAGCTATCTCTCTATCATCTGTAACAAATGGGGACCCTCAGAGTGCATGTTTAGTAGCACTTAGCTCTGTGAATAAACTGCTGGACGGTCACCCCACTTACTGGCTCACTTTCTCGCCTCCTCGTGGTGATGGAAATGGGTGGGGAAACTAAAGGCTGGCAGAGTAAAAGAAAAATGGAAGATTCTAGAATAGGAAACATGGAGTCTCCTCCGCTAGAAACAGCTCCCAAGTGAATAAAGGTTGCTTCTATCTTTTCAGCACCATAGTTTGGCAGTGTCATGCGTGTCACGATGGAGTCACACCAGCATCCGTTTGAAGACTGAGACATAACTAGTTGTGTCTATTTTCTCCTATAAGAGAAGTAGAGATGACTCTGGATTCTTCAAGCTGATCTTCAGTCCTCTTACAAAATGAATTAACAGCTGAGATGGCATAGTTACCTGCTGGATAGCTCTAGGGAGCCAGCTTTCTTTCAGGTTAGCTTGCTCAGTAAGCAGCTGTCCAGAAATGTTTTTCTCATGCTGGAAGTATAAGACAGAAAAATGGGATAGTGAAATTGCTGAACACACACGAAGTGGTGCCATGCTGTCCCCAGCCTGTGCCAAAGCAAATTTCTGAGCCTTATGTAATTTCTTCTTGGCTGTGAGGTCTCGTGATCCTGTCTGAGGTTGTTGCAGTGGACTCTGCCGTAGCCATATGCCATCTAGTCCTCCCTTGGTGGGTGGCATCTTGTAGGCATTAGGGACTCATGACTGTGATTGATGAGAAAGACTATCACTTCAGCTTGCAACAGTGTTCCGCCATCTCCCCAAATTCATGCCGCGGGATTACTAAAACAGATAGTATTTGTTGGCTACAAAGAAACTTGCAAAGGCACATTTGTTCATTTGGAAAATATTTGTGATCATTCCCTGGGCCAATAGCACTATGGGGAATTTTTTTAAAATGTATTTTATATGGTTTAAAAATATATATTGTCGAGCTTTTGCTCTTGAGGAATTTACAGTTCTTTGGGGGCATCAGGGTCTGGAGTGGTGGAAAGACATGTTTGTAAGATGAGGAATCACACAATGCAGCAGTAGCAGGGGTGAGCAGATGACAGTGTCATGGAGGTGACAGTGCCTAATTCTTCCCTCTTCCTAATGGAGAAACTGAAAGACAGAAAGGAAGGCCAGACAGGGGAAACCCAGCCAGGAGTCAAAAGAATGGAGGCTTGAATCTGAGGCCCTTTGCAAGCTGTCTCTGTAATGCTTAGTTGTTACATTTGTGTTTTCAGGAAACTGTAGATATTAGAGGAGGAGAGGTGACCCACTGAGAGAGAGGGGGAAGGGAGGAAGGGAGGGAGGGAGGAAGGAAGAAGGAAAGAAAGAAGGAAAGGGAGGGAGAGAAAAAGTTTATGCTAGTATTATTACAGAATATAGATAGAATCCATGAGATGCCATTTGACTTAGTAAATAAGATGCACGTCTTTGCTATTAAATGGCCATATCCCTGATCAACTGGATGTTCGCACTATTAAGTTTGAATATGGAATATTCTTTATGACCTCGTGTTTTGAGCCCTAGGCCCCAAGTCTATGCAGCTAGATTGAAGAAGTGATGATAGCTTGTCCTAGGTCCTACCTGCTTTCTCTGCTTCCTAGTCTGAGCTATGCAAACAGGCACTCAACAAACACACCACCACAGCCATGAACTGGGTCACTCCAACCATACTGTCCTTCTATGCTGGGTTGACATTCCTCTGAAGCAATGAGAAAAAGTCAAGCATTTTTCACTTAAATTGTTTTTATTGAGTATTTTGGTCCTAGTGACAAAAAAATTACTGTTGTTAGGTTCTAAAAGGGCCACCATTCACTATTGGGAAGAAAGTTCTAGAATATGGAGAATATAGATCCTGTATCATCAGGGTCATCTTTTATTATCTTACTTTTCTCAACCATTTGGTTTACTGTTCATTATCCACTCAAAAGTGCATAAGGAAACAAAAGGGGAAGTTAGCTGCCATCCTGTAGCTCCCCAAAAGCTCTCCTCTCTGACTTTCTTCATCATTAAACTGGACAAGATAATAGTCCTGACTGCATGGGATATTTCACTAGCTGCCTGAGGCACCTTTGACTGTCTTCTAACTGCCTCATCTTGCTCTATCAGTCAGATTTGCTACACTACAACAGATACTGAGGCAACTAGCTTAATTCAGAAGTAAAATAAGCTCACACGTTTGAAGGTTTAAGTCCAGTACCATGACTACCATTTGCTACCATCACTGGCATGGGTCTTGGGTGGCAATGGCGGTATTGTATATGGGAGTAAGTGGTCACAACTTGAACAGGAACCAGAGGAGATTGACAAGCAGTGGTCGGGCTCATGACTCCCTTTCAGGGCATACTCCACTGACCTAAAGAGATCCCACTAGGCATCACCTCTTAAAATTTCACAGCGCCTTCTCACACCAACATCCTGGGGATGACACCTTTAGATCCATTTTTAGTGTAAACTCAGAATGTATATACCTCCAATGATCTCCATTGCCATCTGTCATGCAGTTCTGTTCCTCTTCTCTCTGCTTCTGACACTATTCCACTATTTACATCTTCTTTTCTACCCTCAGATCATAAGAGTGCTAGTGTTCAGACTTGCAAGACTCTGGCATGCTCAATGGTAATTGCTCTCCACAGCTTTTACACGCCCAATGCCTTAGGAATTTTCAGTGGGTGCACTTTTACCTTACAGATGAGGACACTGAGGGCTGGAGGTGCTCTCTGTCCATCTGTGATGGGTGCACACTAGAGCTCTTCTGGTTTGTAGGCAGCTAAAATTAGACACATGGAATCTTGACCTAATCCTTTAATTTTGCATAGAGAGAGAGATGATTTGAAAATTACAGACAGCCTATCATTCAAAATTTGATCAGTTAGATGTTCATTGAATGAGATTTCAGGAAGCTATTTACAACTTTTCTCTTATTGGCCAAGAATTTCCTGTAATAAGTCATGTTGATTGAGGGAGCGACATAACAAGGTTATATTAATATAGACAGTAAATTGTGTTGGGTAGGTCATTTTAGTTTCAAGAATACTTGCATTTTTATTGGCCACCAACTGTGTACCCAATCATTTATATACTTTTCTGCTGAAAGCTCAGTATAACAAAGATAACATTAATTTCACAAATATTTGTGTCTGTAATAACTAAAGCTAATGGCTGGTAAGAAGATATTCTGTAGATAACTATAAAATGTTATCTTTTTTTGTTTGTTTTTGTTTTTTCGAGACAGTCAAGTTGACATGTAAAATTAACTATGACATGATACCTTCAAAACATTGGTAAATTATAGTATATGATGACCCTGGGGTATTTAATTAAATAATTGTCCTAAAAGGAAAAGAAAATGGTATGTTCAAAAGAGTTCAGTTGAAGACATTCTGGTGAAGGTGATTCTTTTAATGGAGGACAATGTTAAGGAATGACTAGGGGCAGAGACAGGTATAAGGACCAGCAGTTGACCTGAGATAGAATGAGGTGATTGGAACCCTGTGGAACTAAACTAGTGCCACAGAAAAGCATTCTAGTAGAAGGCAGAAGTGTAAAGAAATGAGTCTCCTGCCAAATTCTTAGAAAGACCAGGAAGGAGGAACAGGGAAGGTGAGGAGAACAAGAATGGAATGTATCTTTTTCAGCTTTTTGTTGGTATCCACACTGGGAAAACACAACCAGATCCCAGTGCCTGTAGCACTGTGGGTGATTTGCTTGTAGAGATTAGCCATGCAGACACAGGAAGGGACAAAGGATGACCCGATGAGCTGTAAAGGGCAAAACCCATGAAGATTAGTGTAAACAGCATGCGGCTGTTAGGGGGTGAGGTGGGAGGACCCAGCACAATGTGAATGGTCCTGAAAATGCTACATTTAACTAGGGGAAGGAGAAAAGGTTCCAAAACACTCCTCTACAACATAAACCATCCCTACACCCGGGGAACTGTGCCTATGTGCAGGAGAAAGTAGGGACAAAAATCTGCATGTGAGCACTATGTATAATGGCTGCTTGAAGTAGTACAGTGCACTACAATATGGAAGAGAGAGAGAGAGAGAGAGAGAGAGAGAGAGAGGAGAGAGAGATATCATTTCATGAACCGTAGATGGTTGATAAATGTCCCATGAGCAGTGGCAAGTGATTCATTCAACCCTCTGCCATAAAGAACTAGCTTTTGAAATATAAAGGAAAAGCCTGGTCAGAGCTGAGATTTCTGTCATGTGAATGAGGCAGCTTATATCTGTAGGATTTGGGGACACTCCTCTGGGTTATGGAGAACATGAGAGATCCCACAAGGAAATAAGAACCCAGGGGTGGGGATTTCTTGATGTGAACCTTCCCTTCGGGACTGCTGCCTGCCATGTACTTACCATGATACTTAACTGATGGCAATAATTTTAAGACCTGTACCATTTTCCATTTCTTATCTGATGACAAAGGAAAAGCTCTAGACATGCATGTCTGACCTTTAGGGTTCGATGACTTTGAGACAAGTACCAATGACCTAATTAAGACTACTCAAAGACTCCATATATGACATCATCTGGGGTCCTAGAAATTGTTAGAAAGTGACTTTGTTATCACTTCTAGGTCACAACAGCTGGAATTACAGACTTGTGCCACCAGGCCCAGCAGATAATGGGAATCAACTGAAGGAAAAAGTAGATATTTGTTTGAACCATATAAATAATCCAGATTGGGAAAACCTAAATCAATATGGTATAATTTATCACAACACTACTACTGTTTGAACATGTCCATCTTGAAAATAAGAACTCCAAAATTCTAAACTTTCTGAGCCCAGACATGACTTCACTTGTGGAAAGTCGCACACTTAAACTCATGTGGCATGTCACAGTGTAAATGCAGCTGCTCCAAAGATATTATACAAAACAGCCTCCAGGCTGTATGTATAAGGTTATACATGAGACAAATAAATATCCTGTTTTCTCCTGTATCTCATCTCCCAAATGACTCTGTATATGTTAGTAGTGCATTGTACAGTCTGAAGAAATCTGGAAGATTAAACACTTCAGGTCCCAAACTTTCCACGATAGTGAAACCTACCACCACCTTTCATTCCCTTGCTCTAATGGAAGCAGAGCCTGAAGGTTCACAACCATTCTCTCCTTTCATCCTCGTGATTCCCATGTATGTTACAGTCATAGAAACCAAAGGCAAACAGGTAAACAACAGCTCATCCTAGAGTGAAGCCAAATGCTGACTGTGTTAGTCAGACATCTGCTATTGTGATGAGATGCCCGAGGTAAGCAGCTTACAAAGAGGGATGCTATTATTTTGGCTCACTGTTTCAGAGACTTTGGTCCATGGTCAGTTGACTTCATTGTGTCTAGGTTTATAGCGGGGCAGAACCTCATGTCAGGAAATGTGGAGCAGAGCATGTTTGTAAAGGCTAAGAAGTGGAGGGTCATAAGCAGGGTCCCACTATCCCCTTCAAGGGTCCACCCTTGATGATATCACTCAGTTTCACTAGGTCCCACCTCCTAAAGATTCCCACAGTAGTGTCACAGGCTGGTGACCAAACATTTAGCATGGGCCCTCAGGAACATGTAAGATCCTCATTGGCAGCCTTCCTCCATCTGCTCTTCTTACATCTGCTTTACCACAACTCCAGTGCCTTCTGTGTCCTGGGGTGGGCTGAGGTGAAAGTTCAGAGAAGGTTGAACTTTCCCAGGAAAGGCTAAAAAACATTTCCTTTTGGCTAACATGGGTACCTGTGCTGAAGGTGAGGCTTTCTTAGAGTTGTCAGCTCTCCTTGCTTAGAGATGGATCACAGGTCATATTCTGAAAGGAACCCTCAGGGAGAGGAAAATTACAGTATTCCCATGCACAGGAGGTAGATTATACCAGAGGGTTGATGCTATTTCTTTAAAGCCCAGTGCCTGGAACCCTTCAACTAGACTGGGGTCTTCTCCTGGTTTGCAGGAAAGACCTGGATGGCAGGCAAGGGCTGGTTGTAGCCAATAAGGCTAAGCTCATGGAGAGCAAAGGTCTCCATGGGAACTCCTTGGCTATCATGCTGATTTCCCTGCTCCTGTGCATCAAGCTGCCAAGTCCATCCAGGTCACAAGTCTGTCCTTCCTTTGCAACCTGAGCCCATGAACAAAACCCCACTTTGCCTGCTTTGTCCCAAGTATTTAGATTCTACTGCCATCCTTTTGATTTTCTGTTTATAAAGATAATCATAATAGCAAATAAAATTAAAACTAAACTATATTAAATTATATAAATGTATAAAATTAAAAGTATAAAATTAGTAATTAGTGAAACAAATAACAATACCAGTAACCAGTGGTAAGCACCCTTTTAACGGCTTGTCATATATCATCTCAACTGATGCTCTGCAGAACCTAAATTATTGCCCCTCATTGGCCAAGAAAGAAGATGAAGCTTGGAAAGGTTAAGATAACTCAAGGTCACACAGTAAGAGCAGTGAGGAGCAGGGAGCAGAACCCTATCCTGTTTTCCTTCAAAGCTGGAGATTCCTTCTACTTGACCACATTGCCTATAAAACCAGGATGGTAATAGCAGTTGCAAGGCTGGCTTTGCAAGGCCTGCGGCGAGGATCAAATGAGACAGTAATTGGGAAAGCACTTTGGAAATTGCAAAGCACTATATAAATATATGGTATTATTCTAATGTATCACTGGCCTACAAAAACACTGCTCAAGCATTGCATTTAAGAGAAGGCACACCAGCCCATTATTCAATAAGATAACACCACATGTGAGCCTTTTATCATTGAAAGAATGTTTATGAAGTCCACAAAACCCAAGCCATTAGGAAGGTTTTGTTTTCTGGGTAGGCTCAGCAAACTTGGAGCCAGCTCAAGAAGTCTTTAAACAGCCAGGAAGTTAAAATGAAGAGAAGCGTTTAGTGTCAGGGAATTAAACGTTCTTTCATGGACTCTGGGAGTTGAAAATATACAACTTTTGATAAGTTAGACTGTTTCTAGGAACGGCTTTCAAGTAGTGAATGAGGATCCCGTTGGCGCTAATGGGAGGTATAACAGTAATGTCAAATGATGACAGTAATTTTCAGCAGGGTAACATGGGAGCATTGGCTGCCTCAGCAGACTTAAAAAGTTGGCTTTTTATTTTTTTTTAACCTGAGTAAATGGCTTCATTTTTGTGTACCCTAGTTTTCTCATTGGTAAATGGGAATACAGTTAGCACCCACCCCATAAGGTCTTGATAATGATCTGATGAGATACCAGGTCTGAGCTTGGCACATAGCAAGGCAACTGATAAAAGTTGCTTCATGCTGTTGTTACGCTTTACAAGGCTCACAAAATATTCCTGAGTAACTCAAGAATTGAATGATCATACCACACTCAGTGGAATTAATTCCAAGAACTCCAAACTTATGATGGGATTGTTATGTGACTTTCCTGGGGACATGTGAACAAACGTGGGCTGGACTCAGATAGGGAGTCAGAGCAAAGGGAGGATTCCACCAAAATCCAACCTGCTGAATCAGTGAGTTTATTGGGGTTGCTTACAAGAGCATTGACAATGTGTTGGTGAGTCCTCTCCCTCAGCCCCGCCCCAGTAGTCATTTTCTAATTCCATAAACCTTGAGGTGTTCCAGGCTCTCTAAGACTTCTGCAATCATTTACTGCTGAGTCTCAGGAACCTCCCTCCAGGAGACAAAGTTTCTGTTTGAAGGCCACCTTTGTACAACATCATTCATTATCTTCTCATCTTAGCAATAGAGACTTCATCATAGGCAGAGGCACTGAAGACCATGGATGAGACACTAAAACTAGGGAAGATGTCCAGTGTCCAACACACTGCCACTCTGCTGAAAGATGGGCAGCACAGGGGAGGGGGCCCTTCTGGAAGCAAACTAAAACTGCTGAGGCTGGTTTTCCACACCTCTCAGGGGTCTGGAACTCATCAATGGTTGCTCCACCTGATGGGAGTGCTTTGCATTGGAGTTTAAAGAAATAATCAGTGTGGCAGAAGAATGGAGTTGGCATTGTGCAATCCATCAGAGGTCCTGTCTGCAGCCGGGCTGATTTAGATGACATCACCTGCTCTGTAGTAGGAAAGCTTTCTTTAGCTCCCTGTTACTCAGGAGAACAAATTCTAGTTCTTCGGGATCATTAAGTTAGAAGTGTAGCTCTTAAAGTCTCACAGATCTGGCTCTGAATCCATCATTCAGTGACCGCATGATTTCCAATTGAATTGAACTTCTCAGAGCCAGAGTTTCCATACTTAACTAAATGATGCTTTCTTGCTCGTCATTGTAATGATCAAATGTGATAAGAAGGATACAAATGCTTGACACGTATAGCTCATAGAACCTATGTATCAAACAGTAGTTCCCTTCCTTTCATGTAACCCTTCCTAAACAGATTACATCTTTCCCGTATATATGGGTATGTGCATGTGCCTGAGTGTTCATGCTCTGTAGTTCATGGAGACCACACTGAATCATGTCATTCTCAGTTTTGGCATGGCTTTAGGCCAAATCGCCTAGCTTAATTAATGCCTGGGACAATATGACCTCTAAAGAAGGTGGTGTGACTGAAGGTAGCAGAATGGCAAATAATGAGAATATTGGTAATATTTTCTTTCAAGAGGTTCCCACATTTCCTTTGGAGTCTCGGCTTTGGATTTGGTCGATCACCAACAGAGATTTGGGCCTGCGGCATGGCTTTCCTAAATTAAGTATTTGTCCTCTGAGCTCCAGTCAGACTCTAGCCAGTCACACTTAGAGGCTTGCCACTTGCCCATCCGTGGAAGTGTGTCACATCTTTGGAAGAGGATTAAATTGTATGCATGCTGCTTATTTTGGGGGCTCAGACAGAATCATGTCCAGCTAATTCCATCCTGGGTCCTAGTCCAGTGAATATTTTTAGAGTGTGGAAGTGAAGTGCCCCTCTTGGCTTCATGCTGACTTTTGACAAACAAGCTTCTTCTATAGGAGTTTCTGTGCAGAGACCCTTGGGGTCACATAGCCTCGAATAACAGGGAGCTTAGGAGTGCACTGGAATGTTGTTTAAGATCTCTGCTCCATATGCATTTCCTCGTGATGCTTCTTTTGGTGCTTTTCCATGTGATGGATAACTAAAAATGAATAGATACGAGATAGGAAGTCTCTGGTTTCTATTGTCACACAGTTTATCTGGCAGTGTCAGCTCTTTAATTCTTTACTTAAGTGAGTTTCTCAGCAAATTGAAACATTCTGCATTAAATGCCAAACAATCTGTTGTTGAATGGAAGTCATTCTTGATGGATTGCCCAGAGGTCTCAGTCTTCTCTGGCAGACTACATCTCACAATGCTGCATGTTCACCACCGAGTTACTGGAAGGAAGGGCCTAGCAGGGTCTAGTGACGCCTAAGCTCTTACTCATCATGAGTCATTGGTACGTTTGTGCCCTCTGAGCAGTTTCTAGCTTGCATCCATCTCTTTTTCTGCTCTCCATTTGTTCTGTTTAGTCAGTCAGGCTTGAGAAATCTGATAAGCCAGCCCATGAAATGTGCATATAAACAGCTCCTGAATGAGGACACTTTTCTTAAGACTAAGAACTTTGGATCATCCTTCTGAATAGGCTTGCCAAAACCTAAGGCATCTCCAGTTTGCCTCTCTTTTGTTAGATACTTGTTTACTCAGCTGCCATATTTGAGCCCCAGGAACACATCCCAGTGTCGAGGGCAACCTGTGGGTCGTTACTACTTGGGAGGTTTTATTTTTTCTTTGTTTTTATTTTTTTATTTTTTTGGAAATTTTATAAAAAGATACATTCAATCATTTCTTGTTTTCTGCTTGGCAGTAAGCCAAACATGAACTGTTTCTCCTATATTTCCCCTGTCTTTAAGATGCTGGTCTAGATGTGGAAAATGTATAGATAAAATAAGGTTGGAAACCATTATGAAGGCCACTACTGTGTTCTTTCCATCTCAGAGAAAAGGATGATGTCTACTTGGAAGATACACACACACACACACACACACACACACACACACACAGAGAGAGAGAGAGAGAGAGAGAGAGAGAGAGAGAGAGAGAGTTCTTTCTTTTTATCCTTTCCTGTTGTCTTTCTATAATTCTCTTGTTTTCACACAGAATAAACTTTTATTCATCACCAACTGTATTCTTTCAGTGATATTGCAGTAGTGGATGAGACAGACTTGATGCTTGTCCTTGTTTGAATATCAAAGAAGGATGGAGTGGAGGAAATGAGGGAAGGAACCATGCATCCCAGTAAAGAGAGTCTGGAAGGGCAGAGTGTGGCCAGAAGGTGAGCTATGACTCAACCTGGCTGGAATGTGGGAGCAGGCTGTAAAGAACCTTCATACTCTACTGCCAGCTTAACATGTCTCACTTGCTAGAGATGCCTAGGAAGGATCTTCTCCCCAGGGGCAACTTAGAGAAGTGCATTAGAGAAGTCTAGTTCTACCACGGGAGAATTCAACACAGGCAGCAGTCAGCCAGAGAGGAACCCCAAAGAACACATGGCCAATGCAATGTCATCTCAACTTCCCCCTTCCCTCTTCCATTTTTGAGGTCCCACCTCAGTTACCTAGAATCTATTAATGGCCTTTCTATGGTGTCGGTCTTCTTTTTCCTTGAATTTTACAACAGTCTCAAGCAGTCAACACATATAGAAAGTCCTAGAAGCTGCCAGACTCCCGGAATGACTGATGGCTGCCACAGATACAGTTTCCCTGTGGAAGGATGTCACTGATATTTATTAATGATTAAATTATGTTCCATGCCATATTGGTTCTTTAGCCACACCATAAAAGTTAAATGTGACCATCAGTATGGGTCAGGCCTATTCTCATGCGTGGTCTGGGAGCACTAAACCTTTCTGTTCCCAGCTACTCTCGGTCAAATCTGTTGGTGCCACCTGCAAACCAGCCCTGCTGCTTTTTTAGGGACCATGTGTTCAGCTAACCGCCACTAGACTGCAGGCCCTAAACCTTGGAGACCTGGTACCATACTGGTTTTGAACTTAAGTTATTTCTTCAGCTTTCTCTGAGCACCAAAGCAGAGACACGCATATTTTCAGACAGTAGAAATCCAGTTTGAATTTTCTCATTGCATTTGAGCTAGGAAAAAACCTGAGGGTAGTGTTCACAGAGGTCCTCAGCAGAACAACATTCCCTTTGCGTTCTCAGTCTTCCCTGGTCTCATTTGGCTGGAGCCACTGGTGCTGGCTTCAGTTAGCTATTTACATTCCCCCATCTTTATATAAATTGTGCTATATTAGCATATATTTCACACTGTGACCCAGTGTTTTTCAGATCCTTTAAGCCAGGTTATTTGTGCATTAGTCAACGTCAACAGAAGTAAAACCTCAAATTAAGTGCAGACTACAGCCCTGCTCCGTTCCTTGCTCTGTCATGCTGAAATGGATCCCTTGTTCTAAGATGTGCTGTGAAACACACTCTATTTACATTAAGGAGATCTCTGTATATTTAAGGCATAATTGTTTCAGGGCCTTCATTAATTTCTGAATGGTGAGAACTTGACTTTCTTCTTTTCTATCTTTTATATAACAACGGAAGTTAGAAGCTTCTAAAATAATAATAATAATAATAGTAGTAGTAATAATAATGATAGCAGCAGCAGCAACAGCAAATTGGTCCTCATTCAAGCAAGGTGGAGATGTTTTTCTGGTAGTGTGCTTTACAAACAATGAGAGATCTGATTGCAAATTGCCTCCAGGGCCTCACTTTCCCAGTTGCCAGGCTGGGACAGTCTAGGATAAAAGGTAATCTGTGCTTGTATGGAAAAATAAAAGCTTGTTTGGCTTCTGTAATTGATGAAGCATTTATTCTGTCACACAAACTTAGAGGTGAGAGTTCTTAGAGTTCACCTAATCGAGCCCCTTTCCAGAATATTAGCCCCTCCTCCAGTCTCTGACAAACGGGCACTTCAAGCCATGAGAAGCACATTCCCTTAAGATTTGGGTGATTGTATGTAACATAAAATTGCCATTTTAGCTGTTTGCTGTACATAGTTTGGCGGCATTAAATATATTTCACAGTCTTGTACAGTCATTGTCACCCCCCATCCCTACATTTTTCATTGGCTAAAATTAAGTTCAATATTCATTAAAGACTGCCAGCCCCCACCCCTACATCACCAAGTGATGAGCACTCTCTCACATCCTTTAGTGACCAGTCCTCTCTCCTGCTACATTTCCTGGTGACCAATCCCCACCATTACATCTCATCCTCAGGTGACCAGTCCCCCCACTACATCCTCTGGTAATCAGAACTACATTCTCTGGTGATCAGCCCCCCCACTACATCCCCACATGACCAGTTCCCCACTATATCCTCTAGTGATCAGCCCCCCCCCCCACTACATCCTCTGGTAATCAGAACTACATTCCCTGGTGATCAGCCCCCCCCACTACATCCCCACATGACCAATCCCCTACTATATCCTCTAGTGATCAGTCTCCCCATCTTCTAGGGACAAGTCTCCCATCCCCACATCCCCTAATAGCCACATCTTCTGGGACTAGTCCCCACCACTACATCCCCTGATGACCAGCAGTCTGCCTTAAAACATATTTATTTTTATTTATGCATATATCTATGTGTGTTTGCTTTATTTTTGGGGTGTGGGAGTTCCTGCAGGGGCTTGGAGAGAGCATTACATCTCCTAGACCTGCACTGGTTGTGAGTGGGTTCTGGGAACCAAACTCCAGTCCCCTGGAAGAGCAGCAAGCACCCTTAACCACTGAGCCATCTCCTCAGACCCTAGACTGCTTATTGATGAGTTTGCCAGTGTTCCTCAGATAAGTCCCTACTTCAGTCCCTTCACCATACTTGTCCTTCTGTGACTGACCTCCTGTGACTGACTAGCTTCTTTCAGTTAATACACTCCGTTCATTCTTCATTCTTGCTGGATCACGTTCTGGAGCTGCATTTCCTTTTAAGACTCCATAATACCACACTGTATTCATACCTGTCTCCTTTTCCATCCGTCGGCCTACATTTAGGTTGCATTCACCCATTGTCTATCATAACCACCTTCATGAGAATCAATGTGTGTCTGAAGCTTCGTTTTAGTTCTTCTAGAAGTATATTTCTCCAGGTTAATGAGAGGAAGAGAATCGTTGACTCGTAGAAATTACGGGTTTCAATTTTTACAGGATCTCCTGCTCCACTTTTTGTTACAGTGCCTCCACCCTTTTAGCATTGTTCAAGCAATCACCAGCATTGTTCAAGGTTCCACTCTCTACAGCCTTACCAAAGTGTGTTCTGAGTTTTAAAAAATTATTTTTTTTAAGATCGTATCATATAGTTATAAAAGTATGGACTTTGGTTTGTAAACTTGGCTGAGCGTCATATTAGTTATTTGAATGTGAGTCAAATACTTGATCTTTACAATCTCAGAGATTCTTTTTATGTCTGTTTCATGTAAAAATATGAGCAGCAAAGATGATACTGACTATATAATTAGAAAAATTAAGTGAAAATTGGCACAAGATGCTTTATTTAGTGTCTCAAAACAGTAGGCTTTTGCTGACTGTTTGGGCATTCTGGCAATTATTGGTTGGTCCATTGTTTTGGACTCTCTTGATTGCTTGGTTGTCTTCTTCAAGTCCAGTTAAAATGTATGGGGCCAATGAGACTGTTCAATGGGTAAATGTGCTTGTCTTTTAATGATGCAAGTCTGATGACACGAGTTCGATTCCCAGAACCCATATAAAAATGGAGGGTGAGAACAGACTCTGCAGAGCTATACTTTGACCTCCACATGCACAGGATGTCAAAACCCTCATCCGATGCATTATATATATTCATACAAGTGATAATAGTAGTAAAAATAATAATTTTAAAAGCCTTCTTTGGTGTAACTTCTATAATGGATAATGGCTATCGTTAACTTTTGACTTTTCTCTGTCACAAAATAAGTAACAGCTCTTTACACATGCCATCTGTCTGATGATATCAGGCCTCAGTCATCTGTTAGTCTTCTGTTGCTTTGGTCAATGTGTGATTTCACTCAATTTTGTTTGTTTGTTTGTTTGTTTTTTGTTTTTTTGTTTTGTTTTGTTTTGCTTTTTATAAGCTATTTTGTGTCCCAGGGTGGCCTGGAACTCTCTTTGTAGCTGAAGATGACTTGCCCTCATGGTCTTCCTACTTCTCTCCAAACACTAAGAATAGAAGCATATACCACCATACCTAGCATATTGTGTTCAAGGGATCAAACAGGGTTTTATGTATGCTACCTGAGCTCTCTTGCCAGCTGTGTGATTAACGTATCTCCCCAATGCTTCCTGAAATGACAGGATCTAGACCTCTTCATGGATCTGCCATTCTGGACTGCAGCTGGCCATGAGATCGAGTAACCAGATATCCTATTGTCTCTATTCTTTGGGAATTCTTCCATATCAGAGCCATCAACAGGAAAGAATAGATGTGTGAATAGTAGTGAGACTTTCTATTTATTTTTAACAATCCATCATGCCCCTGCTTCTCGTTCTTTTCCAACCTCCCTCTTTCCTTCGGGCTAAGATTCTTCATGGTGCTCACACTAGCCTTTGTTGAACTTGGAGCACTTCATATTTTGTTTGCTATCTTTTGTCATCTCCTTAAATGGGGCCAAGTCTACCTGCTCCTGTGGACCTTCCTCATGTCTACTAGTGCCAAGTGGACACAAGGACTGTTCTTTTGAAATAAAAATTTCAAAAGTCTTGGCACAGAACAGACACAGGACTGATAGAAGGCATTGTCTGTAGTCTGAGCCTTTTCCATTGTTGAATAAACACCTGGAGACTTGCCTAGGAAGAGAAGGCTGGGTGGGAGGCCATTTTGGCCACAACTTTAAAGGGCACTTTGATCTTGAGTCTTCAGACATGAACGTCCAGGGAAGGTCTGATTCTGCTCCACCTGGTCCTGTAATTCATTGACTCTCCAATGCCAAGTCAAATCGCCCGTTTCCACATTTGCCCTCGGGAGGGTAAATCCAGCACCTTGGAAATACCAGAGTTACTCCTAAAAGCTCCCAAGATGTGGGCTTGCTTTTAGCTACGTGTCTAACTCACCTAAACATCCTTTCTTTATGAGCTCTTTGACATCCATGAAACGTTTCAATTTTACTGTGAACTTTTTTACCCTTAAAAACAAAAATCTCCAGGTTTTTTTTTTCCTGTGGAGGGAAGTTGTAACTTTGTCAAAGATGAAGTGTTCCAGCAGCTCCCTTGTCCTTCTCCTCAGCTGATTGTTTGAAAATCTACTTCCTTGACTGGTATCCTCCCAAGAACATCACATGTTGACAGAAGGAAAGAAAAAGCCAGATTTTCTTCCTGACTTTAAAAACAAAAGAAAAATGACAGAGGGGCTTGCTTTCTTGGCATTTCCATGGAGTTCCCAGAATCCTTTTGTACAAAGCACTGTTAGACTTGAGAGACAGGTGAAAAGCATGCACAAAATAAAAGCTCCCTTCCCCCCATAAAGGACTGTTAGATTCCCTTACAGCTGACATGGATGACCTTTGTGGCATGGGCCTCCGTACCTTATACTTTAACTACCAAGAACAATATTTATCTAGAGTTCACAGCCAACCAAGATATTGGACATGCAGAATGCTGATGTTCAGAACTCATTTGGCAAAGTCAAGGAAAAGTGCTAACTCACTTAACTATTTTCTATGTATGTGTTTGAAACCAAGCCGTTGGGTTGAGTATCCCAACTCAGACATCACAACAGTCCCCCCAAATCATGGAGGTTACGACTACAAGACATCTACCTAATGAGATGAAGTGAGTTGAATGAAGTCAGACTTTTAACATAATGTTTACAAGGTTAATAATGCCACGGGGTTGCTTGAACACAAGTTCTAAAATATGGCAACAATCGGTCTGATACTCAAGGTGACTACTGTGACCAAATAACTGGCCATCTGTAGGTAGCACAGGTATTCTTAACCACCAAGTTGGAAGGAATGAAGTGGTGTGAAATCTCTTCACTAAGTATGACGCGCAGTTAAAAATATATGAGGTGTTTACTTTTAGAATTTTCTGTTTAGTGTTTTCAGATCATGGTTGATGGTAAGGAATGGAAACCTCAAAAGACAAAGCTCCTATATCTGGTTGTGGAGAGAACCAGCCAACTCCCAGGCAAAGCAATAGGCAAGTCTTCTTCACCAGGGGCCTCCCATGGTCTGCTGTGTCTGAGGCTTGTTTGCCTACATGAACATACAGTTTTTGATCTGGCTTTTGGGAAACTGGATACTATCAGGATTGAATAACTTGAGTTTCTTTTGGGTGAAGGGCATCATGTAGGAGTGTGTTTGCCACAAAGAAGGTTGCTATTAAGTTTTAGAGGTGTCTGAGAAGCCATTTCGACACCTCAACATGGTTGTTAGGAAAGCTGACGAGCCCATCTCCTCCTTTGCCATTTTCCCTTGATGAACTGCACTGCTTCCTCTTCAATGTGGAAAACACAATATGACAACAGGAAGTGAGAAGAAGTGGCAGTGTCTGCTGGCTGTGACCAAGTTTCCTGGCTTACCCTTTGCCATCATAACTTTCAGATAGAATACTTTTGATAAAATTATTTTTTGTTTGTTTTGCAAACTTAAAAGAAAGAAAAAGCACATGTCCCGCTTGTAATGCATACACGAAGTATTGAGAGTGAAGCAAACATTGATGTAGTCGTTTGGTTATAACATGCATCTCTCTGTCAGGGCATTGGTGTTGAAAGAGAGGAGCCATAAAAACTTACCCTAATAAAAGGCTTTAAGTTGGGAGGGTGTCACCAGAAACCTCACAGGGCAGGAAAAGCTTCATGATTTCAGGTCAGAGTGACATTTGTCAAGAGTACTCTGGATTTGTTATCACTAGTATAGAAATTATAGTTTTGCTTTGCAAGCTTCAGTAGATTTGGGAAATGCATTCATATGAATGCTCTACTAATTTATTTGCTGACGTCATTGCCTTTCCTTCATCTGCCTGCACATTACATCATGCCTGCTCCTTTCATCTGTGAGCCATTCGGGTGGGGCCTGTACTTCTCACCTATACCATCTCAAGTTTACCAAATGTGACATAGGAAGATTAGAACTCAGAAACCAAGTGAGCATCCAGGAGTTCGCCCAGTTCGCCCAGCCTTCTGCTGTGGGAGACTCTGTTAGTCTCTGCACCTACTTACCCTTCAGAATTCAAGGCAAGAGTCATCATCCCATGCCAACCTCTGTCAACTACTTCTGTTTGCTTCTCACATGCTCTGCTGAGGTACTCTCTAGGTTCCCACAAGGCACTGGCACAGAGACATGAGAAGTCGTTTTATAGTCTCCCCATTTTGCTCATATAAAGTCTATAACATTTTACAAATTTACAAGAGCATACAATGGAATGTAAACCTCCTTCCTGCACCTGGCCTACTAACTCTCCCTCTTCTCATATGTAGACATTACTCCTAATTTTTGGATGTCTCCCTTTACAGCTATTTCATTAGGATGTAGCTTTATATGGGTAAGAATATGAATACATGTGTGTGTACAGAACTCGAAAAACATAACCGTACACAGTTTGGTTTTATAATTGTTTGGTTTTTTTTTTCTAGACACAATTGTTTTTAACCTAAGGGTATAATTTTGTGATTATTTCAAACCAACACATACAGACCTGCCCTCTGTTCGGTGGAGGCATTTAGATAGCTCTGATTTATTCATCGGTTCCTTTTGTTGGAGAAACAAGTGTTTTCCACTCTTTTTCTTCTCCAAACAGGACCCCGAAGTCCTGTACTAGTGTCCCTTTGTCTATTAGAGTACACCTGCCGGGCTAGACTCCTGGAAGAGAAGCTGCTACCCCCACAGCATGGTTGCCTTTTAAGTTAATTTCCAAAGGAATATTACTAGATTCAGCCAATTTATACTCCTACCACGCAGCAATGTTTATTCCTGCAGAAGCCTTCTCAGGGTAGCATGTCATCAAACTATTTTTACACTTCCAATATGTCTGGGAAAACGTAACATCCTACTGAGGTTTTATAGATTAAAGTGAAATATGTTGTGGATGCTTGTATACCTATATGTACACATATGTACTTATGACTGCAGAAGCCAAATGAGCGTGGCTACTCCCCAGGAGCTAGAGTTACAATGGTTGTGAGATGAAAATGTAGGTGTTGGGAATTGGACTCTTGTCCTCAGAAAGATTAACAAGCTTAACCACTGAGCCATCTCTCTAGCCACTCTTATGGAAGTTCTAATATTTTATATTTACATCAGTGGATGCAGTATATTTCTGTGTGTCTCAGAACATTGCATCTCATCCCCATTGGTCACTTGTCTGTTACTCCTGATTTCTTCCAAAGTGGTTGCCTCTTCTTCCTACAGCCTCCCAGCTCATTCCCTTTGCCCACTTGCTTGCTGTGCCCTCTGACACCTTCCTGTGTGTTGCTGCGTAGAAACTCCCGTGCTCTGTACTCTTGCAGCTAGCCCTTTGCCTTTTGAGTAAGAATGTTTTTCTCTCTAGTATACCGCGTGTCATGTTTGAGTTTTGTGTTGTCTCGTTGTATCTCTTTGATGTACTCTGTTCATCACCATTCTTTCCATGGTGTTTGGAAATGGTGTCAAACTTAATTTCTCCCACATGCTGAATGTACATGTGCTTGATAGCATCAGGGCAGGAAAGGTGAAGAGAGGTGATAGGTCGGGTGGGGGAAAGTCTGTATGAATGGGGTGCTCCCAGTGGAACTCTGACTGAGAAGTGAAGGACAAACAGACACTCCTAAGGGGTTCTAACATCCACAGGAAATGCCTCCAACACCAGGGTCCTCTCTTGCTGAAAATAGGTAAGCATGTTCAAGAAAGGGAGGCCACACTCTGTCAGTATAGGAACTGTCCAAATCACTCTGTTATCTGCAGAAGATCAAGTTGCCTGCCTTGTAGGTGACGCACATGAGCTAACAGGGCTCCTTATCCATCTCACACACACAGTAGCTTTGCCCAGTCCTGTTCACTGCTGTTGACTAACAAGGCCCCTGAAACGGTGCTGCTGACAACTCTGAGACAGGAAGAGCAGTTCCTTTTCACAACTGAGCAACTTCTGGGCTCATCTGAAGCATGGCCTTACTTGTTAAAAGTTCCCAAGCATGCAGCTCTAGATTTGGTGTACACAGAAGCCATGGGGACAAGTAACTTCCGTTCACACCCAGAGCAGGTACTGATTTGCTTTTCGTTAGCTCCAAAAACAGCCTTGGCAGATTGGTAGCCAAAAAGACATGAAGATCAAATCTTGATTACGTGGAAAAATCATCCTTCACCTCCTGAGGGTACCATATAAAGCATGGTACAGGGAAGTGACCACACCACTAAGTTTGACTGGACATTGCTATTGATTGAGTTCCGTGCTGGTCCATGTGAGAAGGCTCTTCTTCCCATATTGCCATTTGAAATAAATTTCTGCATTTGCCTGTCTTAAATATGACCACAGAAACTCTCGACACATGGTCCTCCCAGACTGAGCTGACTCTCTGTCCTCAGATCTTCTCCACAACACCTCACACCATTGACAGAGGTACTTCTTCCCAGCTTTTACTTTAGAACCTTGAACTCATCTCAGATGGAGCATGAATGCCTCAACTCTGGTCTCTTTTGTTTGTTTGTCTTTAAGGGGAAAGATTAAGACAGAGTTTTAGAACTATAAGGGCCACGTTCTAATGCTGCGCTTTTCGATATACTCACCTATTTTCAGGGTTTCTAGCTTTAGACTATTTTCTAAGCTTGTTGAGCCTCTTTTTTTCTTATTGTAAGTGGTCATTGCTCGTAATTTATCCATCAAGTCATCCCAAAGTTAGTGACGTCAAACAAGCATTTATTCAGCTCGTGAGTCCATGGTTGCGTGATCTCTGATCTTCACGGAGCCAGTCTGATCTCTGTAAACTCTGAATTAACATAAGTCACAGGCAACCTAGATTTGATGGTGCAAAAATAGACTCCATCACTTCATTGAAGATGGCTCAAAAAGATGTAGGTGCAGGGAGGAATAAGCTGTCGGAGTCTTATATTTAGACAAGTTCTCTTGCCTCCCAAGAGAGCCAGACACAGAATAGGTGTTAATTCAACACTTTACAAGACCCAAGATAGTAGTTACAGTTCTCATCTGAAATGTCTTGTACTGGCTCACATTTTAAACTATTTTTCCACAGCTTGTAGACCTTGTTTGAGGATTCTTTAGTAGGAGGGTTTGACTGGCAGAAATGGGTAATTGGGGACAGGTCTTGAAAGGTAATAACCATCCTAGGTTCCACCTCAGTGGCTACATGACAAAGGTCCTTCTCAAGTTCCTGTAGCTGTTAATGAAGCAACCTGCCCCAGCATGACTTCCTCACCATGCTGGAGTCAAATCCCTCTGAAACCACCAGCCAAAATGTAAAAACAACACAATTGTATCCTGGCTGGACATGAAGAAACCCAGACTCGGGCACAGGCTTTGTCTAAGGTCAACATTACAGTCAACTGCACTCCCTCAGAGAAATAAATTCTGTGCTGGTCTGTAGGACACATTTGCCGGCTACTGATTGAGTTCTGAATTGGCAGATCCTGAGAATTATATAAAACTTCATTCCCAGCTCATGATGCACATATGCGGTGACAAACAGAATACTCAGAAACCTCCTGGTCACCTTACAAAGTGCCAAGTGCCTCAAGGGAGCAGGAGGCAAAATACTATGGGATTCAAAAGAGACTCTGGGAAGGATTCTGGCTTCAGTTTGGATGTTGTTTAGTGTTTCTCTGTATCTAATTCTCATTATTGATCTTCCCAGGCTACCAATAAGGACACAATACAGGAAACCCAGTCCAGACAGATAAAACCCTTAAACTGAAACAATCTGAGGCAAATTAAGTAATTTTAAATCACCAGCTCTTCTGCGACTGCATGCCCAGCCTGCTGTGGCTGGAAGAAAACCATTACATCCTGCAGGATGATAGCAACCCACTTGAATTTATTTCTCAGATTAAAATAATTTGTACTAATCCCAGGAACCCTCAATCCCATTAATTTAAATGTGATTTTCATGAGCAGCCAGAAGATACAAATTACATATTCAGTCTATGTTTCCCCCTGAAAACTATCCCAGCACCACCTTTTGTTCTTCACCTGTTGGAAAGTTTAAAGAATTGAAATGACAGTATGGAGCTTAGAGGGGAAAGAAACACACACACACACACACACACACACACACACTCAATTCCAAAAGTGATACAGGCGCTCACTACCAGTGTTCACAGCAGCCAGACTGAGACAGAGCTGGGAACAGGAGGTCATGGGTACGTTCTGTTGACAGCTGATGACATGTCAGGGGACCTTAGGCAAGCTTTCTGCCTGAGTCTGGGTTTCCTCAAATCTAATCAGACTTCGATAATCTTGGGCCTTGGGCCTTCCCATATGGAGTCATGAGTTAATAATGCCTGTTCTGTGTACTGACTTTCCTGAAAGGAAAAGTACGGCCTAAATACAAGGTGCTTGTCTTACTAGAAGGTGCTTGGAATCTTAATAGCTGTCTCAATTGCATCCAAAGTGGGCTGCTCTTTGGAAGTGCTTTAAAATTGGCTGGAGATCGAGGCTGAAAAGGGGGTTTGTTTCTCTCTATCTGTGCCTCAAGTAGGATTATGGCTTGTTTTTAGGGTGTGCCCAACTTGCCCATCTAACAAAGGGCTCCACAAAAATCCCCATCATTGAGAGCCTTTGTAACTTGGAAGGTGGTTAAGACAGTTCTGCCGTACTCTTTCCACAGTCAGCATAAAATCCACGTGTCAAAACTAACAGTCAAGCAATTAGGGCTGGGGGTAGGGCCTCAAGTTGAAAATAACATCTGGCTTTGAAAGACCGCCTAGAAACACCAGATTGTTTCTTGGTTAATAACCATGAAGCTATCTCAGCCTGGAATTCCCTTTCCCTCAGATTTTTAAATCACTTCAAAATTCTAGATTCATTTGTTCTTTTTGTTATCATTTATTCACATAGGAGACATATCAATACTTAAGCTTGTCATCAGAGTGGTTTGAAAACGACCAGTGTTGGGCTATGAAATATGCTGGACTCATCCTGCAAGATTCAAGGGTTGAGAAAACCCAGTCCAGTAATCTCTGTTGGTTGACACACTCCCCATCTGGCTTTGGGAGTTGAACACCCTTCGGCTGAGTCTGGAGTTAGTAAAAGTTGTTATCGGCAGCCATCAGAGCCCCTTCGCTAAAGGCTGAGTCATCTGACTCATCTCCAGATAGTCTCAAGAACAGTCTGTGATCATTACAATTAAGTTCATTTAACAAGGGAGGTGCGCTGGGCTTGTGAAGCAACTCTCCCTGGGTCATAGGCCAGGTTGTGGCAGAGCCAGAATTTGAAATCGTCCAACTCAGAAACCTGCCCCTCCCCTCCTGCTGCACTACCACACATTGACATTGCCTAGAGCTGTCTGAAGTCAGAGAGGGCACAGGAGCATGCCCGACTCCTGCTCCCAGCTCCCAAGACATCTGCAGTCTAATTGGAATGAAAGGAAGAAACTGCTCGTTGACGATCAGAGAAAAGTAAAGGTGACTGACATGTGTAACGTAGAAAAGTTAGGCACTTCCAGTTTTGGTTTTGTCTTATTTGTAATAAACTGAATATCACTGAATTACCATTTTGTTTATTTTTTATTTCTATTCAATTTTGAAATTCTGTTCTGAGTTAAGCTGCTTAGAACAGAACTATGCTGTTGTCACTATTACATTGGTTCACAGAGGTGTATCTAGTTAGATTGTTTGGGGTTAGGGAAATGGCTCAGTGGATCAAGTGCTTACCACAAAAGTATGAGGACTGGAATCTGGATCCCTAGAACTCATGTAGAATACTAACTATACAGGTATGATGCCCCCATTGTAGTCCCAGCTCTTGAGAGGAAACTTGAGACTCTCTGGGCAAGCTGACTAGCTAGATGAGCTGACTCAGCCATCTCTGTTAGGCAAGAGACCCTGCTTCAGTAATCAACATGGACAGATATTTAGAAGGCCACCAATGTCAAACTCTGACTTCCATACCCATGTGCATACATTAATACAAACATATACCCTCACACTTGTATTCCCACACATACAAATCCACACATATACATCCTTGCACACTACACGTGTGTTTATAATTTTAGCATATGTAATCTCAGTACTTGGGAGGCTGGGGTAGAAAGAAGGTGACTTTAAGATCATCCTGTGCTCCCTAGCAATGAATGCCCCATCTCCAAAAAACAGCAACAACAAAACATTTTGGTGGTTGTGGCTCAGTGACAGAATACTAGTCCAGCGGCTCAAATCCTGATCCTAAGACTTCAGCGGAAGCTTCAAACTTTTCATAGAACCGTGCTGAATACACAATGATTTTTCTGTCTCTTCATGACCAAGTATAAATGAGAAGGTAAAAGGAAATGAAAGCTGAGAGCCTGCTGCACGGGTGTTAATGTGTTAGGTCAACCTTCCAACCCCAGCAGGTGCTGATGTTGCTAGGGAGATAAAAAACACAAATGACCCCATGCTGGTTGAAAATCTACTAGGGCTAGATAACCTGGGCAAGACTCCCTGTTTCCAACAGAAGGCCCACGTTGTGCAGGTAAAGACAGGTCTGTGCTCCGGACAGATATACTGCTGGAGACTGCTCTTCTTCTAGCAACAAGAGTCTCTGAGGGAGGGTAACAGCTTCACCAGGTCTTTGCAATTGTTCACTCACAGACAACCAGAGAGGTCATCAGAAGATCAAGGATGGGCTTTTCTAATCATTGGACTTGCCAGGACTCACAGGAGGCTTAACAGCAGCATTTTGGGTCTGGATTGGTTCCTCTGACTTTCTGCTCACCCTTCCCCATCACAGTCCCTTAAAGCATTATTTCATGCAGTTTAAATTCTTTATTTCTCTGTGTCCATTCCAGACCCTGAGCTTTGTGAAGCAAGCACGGCCTTGAGTTTGCTCGCTACTGCTGGGCTCGTCTGGGACAGAGCTCAGTAAATATTTGTTGAGTGGGTAGATGGATGGATAGGCGTTGGATCAATGAACAAGTGAACTTAGAGGCATTAAATTCTAGAAAGAAAGTCTTTTCATTCCTTCTGATCATTCATTCTCCAAACTGCTGCTGTATGAACTGGGCTTTAGGGAACACTCGGTACAATTTACCTCCATCCCCTGTGCACAGGACTTAACCAATGCGTCCTTTATTTAGAAAAACTCAAGTATAAATTCTCAGGCACTGTTGGAAGAGCAGGGCTAAAGGCTGCTTTCTTGAGTTCCTTACTTTTTTTCTTAAAATTGACCTTACTACATAATAGACTTTTACTATAAAATATAAAATGGGACTGTATGTAGGCTGAGCAGGGCTGAAAAGGAGATGAAACACACCACAGATAACACACAGAGGGACGGGGAGAAAGGAAGGGTGGCCAGGAGGCTCCTTCTAGGGGAACGTGGAATGAAAAGTCACATGAAGACAGAAATCATGAGTGAAGTGTGCTGATGTCCTTAGACCTGCAGGTGTCTGCAGCAATCAGGAGGAAAGGAAGTGGAGCCTCCGGAGGGAGATAAGACCAGTTTCCAAGCAAGCACCACCATGCTTTTTTTCTTTCACTCTTGTCTTTGCCAGCTTGCCATGAAGCCAGAAACAAGCTAACCAGTGTGTAACATACTGTTAGATATAACACCCATTTGACTTCAGTTCCCCTTAAAGCTGTGGTTCTCACCCTTCCTGATGCTGTGACTCTTTAATACAGTTCCTCATGTTGTGGTGATCACCCCCCCCCAACCATAAAATTATTTCATTGCTACTACATAACTATATTTTTGCTAGTTATGAAACATAATATCTGATATGCAGGATACCTTATATGTGACCCCTGTGAAAGGGTCATTCAGCCCCCAAAGGGGTTGTGACCTCACAGGTTGAAAACCTTAAAAATATCTATGCTGGTTTTATCTCAGGGTGAAGAAGCAGACCGGGGCCATGGGCAGTGTGTGTGTGTGTGTGTGTGTGTGTGTGTGTGTCTGCTTTCCTTCCCACATGTTCTAGGACAAGGAAGCAAGTCTACTAAATACTCCGTGTTTCTTCAGTGTTTGACAAGTAGTCAGGCTGGAAGTGACCTTTGCAAGGTTTCTATGGGCAGATATTAGTCCTTGGTAAAATGACAAGGACATATACCATCTCTAGCCATTGGGTAGATGAATCTATTATGATTCTTTTTGCCTATTAAGCTCGACACTAAATAAGGAAATATAGAAATTGCTTGTTTCTGGAAAGGTAAAGTCAGAGATAAGGTGGGTCTCATACCCTTAGTACTAGGCAGGCCAGGCCACTGGGATGTTTGTGGGTAGAACCAGGCACTATGTTCCAATGTCTGGTCTCCTACAAGTTCAGCTTGCCTTCCAATTAAGTCCTGTTTTTAGTGGCTACTTAAAATACACTATCTTGAAAAGAGTGCAGTACAGATGCCAAGCTTAATAGGCAAAAGAAATCATAATAGATTCATGATGTTGCAAGGGACTGAAGGTGGGGGTGACATCAGAAGTGCTTTATCCGATGACCCTGGCCTCCTCAGATCCATAAATGTTCTGTGATATTGTCTATGTGTTGTTTGTATCTAGCCCAAAGAGATGTTATGACAACACTATTTAAAATATGTTAGTAAAATGTTGCCATGGCTTGAACTTTTCAGAAGCAGCAAAACCATCCTATGTGTAGCATTGTCTATTACTGAAAAGTTTTAAATCTTCATAGTACATTATGTCCTACAGATGGTTGATTTGCATATTTGCTTTAAATTACAGTGGCTTTGAAAATTACTGTTTAACTGTAGTCACCACAAATGATTCTGCTTTTATTTGCTTTGACTTCAGAGCCAGTGTTGAGAACCGAATTTCTCTGTTCACAGAAGCATAAACTCAGTGAATGAAAGCACCAATCAGAACAATGTTGTCCATTTCTTTCCCTCTGATAAGACTTTTGAATGAATTAGTCCAAGGCTGGTCTTCTTGACAAGACTATTTGTTAAAATGTGGTTGTCTTTGTTGGTATAGTTTTCCGTAAACATAGCTCTTTCCATTTTAACCCGCAGGGTGGAATTTTAAAGTATAAGTCTGGCCTACAGCTTGGCTGGCTTGGAGAGCTTCTGAGATGCGGGCCTCTGCTGATCCCTGGAGTTGCCTCCCTTATTCTAAGTCATAGTGTTGAGACAGTCTCTCTCTGAAGGGAAACCTTAGAATATAATATTTCTCCCAGCCTGGAAGTGACCTTATTAAATAATGCCCTGTTTCCTGTCCCCTTCCCCATCTTTCTCATTCCAGAAACAGAGTTGTCAGTCAGTGCTGAGCTGGTGCCTACCTCATCCTGGAACACTTCAAGTGAAATCGACAAAGGTATGTCAAGCAGAAAACATGGGCTAGGGGAGGAAGGAAGAGAAAAGCTCATCCATAGCCTGGCCTGTTCTTCCTTTGGAAGATCTGCTGTTTAGGTTGTTAGGCTGAGGCAGGGCTGAAATAATCCCCTAGCTTGCTTTGTGATGATTTAACATTTAATTATTTGGAATAATTTCTGAAGAAGATTTTTTTCTTTTCTTTTTTCCTTCCTCATTTAAAACGTTCCACATGGTTAAAATGCTTCAAGATGTGAAGCTGGACCATTTCTGACCTTCCTGCTTCTACATCCTAGTGGGTCTTATTTGGGGGATTTGATTCAGCCTAAGCCAGGACTGGTCAGAGTCATTGGCTGGGTGACCTTTTTGGACAAGCATTTGATGTGCTTGTGGGATTCAGGACCGAGCATTCAGAATGCTTGTAATTGCCTGTGTGTGCAGACAGCAGCTTCCTATGTACATGTGGGGAATAGATTCCCACCATGAAGTTGCTTTATTAATTAAGGTTTGCCATATGCTAAGCATTGGCTGATCTGAGATCCTGTGGCCTAGGCTCAACAAATCCAGGGTGCTCTGGCTCCACCTGCCTCTCCAGCCTGATTTTTTTTTTTAGTCCCCTTTGTCTTGCCTCTATATCTCTAACTGGATTCTGTATTATCTAGTATTTCCCATTCTTGTATCTGCTCTTATTCTGTTTGTGTGTTTGGTTTGTTTTGCTTTTCCTTTGCCAATACCCATCCTTCCCCTTCTTTGAGGAGCAAATTCTTTCTTTCTTTCTTTTTTTCTTTCTTTCTTTCTTTCTTTCTTTCTTTCTTTCTTTCTTCCTTTCTTTCTTCCTTTCTTTCTTTCTTTCGAAGACAGGGTTTTTCTGTGTAGACCAGGCTGGCCTCGAACTCAGAAATCTGCCTGCTTCTGCCTCCAAGCAAATACTTTTTTTTTCTTCTTCTTTTTTTTTATTGGATATTACATTTACATTTCAGATTTTATCCCCTTACTCCATTCCCCCCACCACCCAGGAACCTCCTATCTCATCCCCCCTCCTTCTGCTTCTATGAGGATGTGCCCCCACCTACACCCCCACTCCCACCTTCCCATCCTCAAATTTTCCTCCCACTCGGTGTTCAGCCTTCGTGGGTCCAAGGATCCCCTCTCCCACCTATGCCGGACAAGGCCATCCTCCCCTACATATACAGATGGAGTCATGGGTCCCTCTCTATGTGCTCCCAGGCTGGTGGTTTAGACCCTGGGGAGCTCTGGTTGGTTGGTATTGTTGCTCTCCTCATGGGGTCACAATCCCTTTCTGCTCCTTTAGTCTTCTCTCTAACTTCTCCATTGGGAACCTCTTGATCAAATCAGTGGTTAGCTTTGAGCAATTCTTTTTATTTCAAGACTGAACACAAGCTCTATGCTATCCATGGACTTCTTCAGTCCTTGTAGGAAATACCCTTTCTCTCTTGGCAACTTTCACTCTTTCCTTCCTTCCTTCCTTCCTTCCTTCCTTCCTTCCTTCCTTCCTTCCTTCCTTCCTATATATCCAGTGAACCATTACTTAAATTTGTTTTAGTTTAGTTTTTTTCCAGAATATGGGGAGTTATTATTATTATTATTGATTTATTCTCTCATGTTACATCCTGATTGCATTTCCTCTCCCTCCCCTTCTCCCAGTCCATCCCCCCAACCTCCTCCCTCCCCATTCACTCCTCCTCCATTTCCCTTTAGAAAAGAACAGGTTTCCCACACATATCAACCAAGCATGGCATATCAAGTTGAGTAAGACTAGGCACCTCCCCTCATATTAAGGCTGGACGAAGAAATCCAGAAGGAGGAACAGGGTCCCCAAAGCAAGCAAAAGTGTCAGAAACAGCCCCCATTCTCTCCGATAGGAGTCCCACAAAAAATCACCAAGTTACACAATTATAACACATATACTGAGGGCCTAGGTTGGACCTATGCAGGCTCCCTGATTGTCCATCCAGTCTCAGTGAGCCCCTCTGCGTCCAGGTTAGTTCATTCTGTGGGTTTTCTTGTGGAATATGTCAAAGTAACAATATTTACAGGTGATATGATAGTATATATAAGTCACCTCCAAAATTCTAACCCAGAATTCCTACAGCTGATAAACACCTTCAGCGAAGTGGCTGGATATAAGATTAACTTAAAAAAAATCATATATATATCATATATATATATATATATATATATATATATATATATATATCAAACAGGCTGAGAAAGAAATCAGAAAAACAACACCCTTACAACAGCCATATCTTGGGGTGCCTTTAACCAAGCAAGTACAAGGCCTGTATGACAAGTGTTTGAAGAAAGAAATTGGAAGAAGATGCAAAATATGGAAAGAGATCTCATGGACTGTTAGAATTAACATAGTAAAAGTGGCCATCCTCCAAAAGCAATCTACTGATTCAATGCAATCCCCATCAAAATTCCAACACAATTCTTTACAGACCTCGGAAGAGCAATACTTGACTTTATATGGAAGAACAAAAAATCCAGGACAACTAAAACAATCCTGCTTAAATTTCTTATTAATTCCTTCTTTGGCTACTATTTGTAGAATTCAGATTCATAGATGAATCAGAAATGGGTTTCTTTGTGTCTGTTGTTTTCTTAGCTAACATGGTACTTTAAGCACTCATCTTCCCATAAAGCTGGGAGAGATTTATAAATAGATGGCTACAAATATACTTTGATTTTTAGTGATGGGACTGATAGGGGTGAGAACACAGACCTCTATTTTCGTTAAATCCCCAGTGACAATGTGTAAATGATGAATCCCACCATGCTCTGCAAGAGGCTATTTTGATACTTCAAGTGTACAAATAAAATGTGCAATAACTTACTGAGTTTATCCTTTAGCTCAGATGTGGTCCTGAGTCCTGGGACTGCAATAGTAAAGGGAGTTTTCATTTTTGCCCTTTTTTACCACCATGATAAAAACACCTGAAAGAAAGTAGCAGAGGCGTGGGGGCTTTATCCGGGCCCACAGTTTGTGGGGACACAGTCCATCACGATGGAGATGGCAGGGCAGAGTTCATGGTGACTCATAGCTATAGCAGTGGGATTGTAAGCTGCTTTGGTAGACCTGGAGACAGAGAAGTCAGGTTGGAATTAGGACCCAGCCATAGCCCACAAGGCCACTCCTCAGAGATCCATGTTGTTTAACTACATCCTGCCTCCCTAAGGTTTCACAGCCTTCCCAAACAGTGCTACGTGCTAAGAAGCAAGTATTCAATCACATGAGCCTGTTCGAGCCATTAACAGTTCAAAAGTCACCAGCCAAGTTTTCTTTTGTGATCTGCTCTCTTTCTGCTGCTACAGTCCTCACTGGAAATGTTTCCTGTCTGAAGACAGATTGCTTCATAGAAGAACACATTAGAAGTTCATGAATTTAATGAGCACTTTATTAGCCACTTCAGAAGGCCAGAGGAGAAAGAGTTCTAATATTTTTTCTAGCATCAAAGTGAATCTGGATTTTAAAAAATGAGATTATTCTTTACTCCTCTCTATATCAGGTACCAACACAAGGCCCAAGGGGCAATAGATTTCTAATGCATGTTTTTGGTATTTATTTTTTTTTTTAATGGGGAAGATGAGATAAAGAACACCAGACATTTGCTTAGTGCCTGTTCTGTGGCAGCTGCTGTGGTAAATGCTTTCAATATGTGAACTTATTGAGCAAGCTCCTTATGGCACCGATGGAGTCATCCCATAGCTACCTACTGCATGGAAGTCATCAGCCTCCCGTTCTTTATACCAGGAAGCTTTCATGGGTGAGAAAGGCCACAAGGCTGCTGGTTGAGAACTCATGCTACCCGGCTTACAGTCTCCTCACCAGCCCTGTTTGTTATGGTAGTTGCCTTTTGAGAAGTACGTGGTATAGTGATAAGCCTTTGGTAATGAGCAGGAGAAAAAAAAAACACCCAAGCTCTTTAATTTTTTTCAGGAGAGCCTTCCAGAAAATATGGGAGCTTTCTAGTAATTCTTGATGTCATGTTTTGCTACATGGTTAGCGGAGAATGGTCTTTAAGTCCCATTTAGAATTAGAAAGAAAACTGCTTAAGCAATCCATGTATTTATTAATTGCTTAAATCTTTATTGGTTTCTTTTCTGAGTAGTATTTGAAAAAGTAGGATCCATAGCCAAGTCATTAAATGATTCCTGTTCTATGAACTCGGGGCTTCATTGTAAATAGTGATATCCAAGTATATAACCAAAGTCTTTGGGTTACTTTGAGAGATGGAGCTATGGTGGGTGGAGCATATTCTGTAACCACACAGGCAAGCTGGTGGAAATAAAAATAAAATCCATTGTCAGGCTAGCACACACAGAGAGAGAGGGTGGGAGGAGGAAGAGAGAAAGAAAAGAAAAGGAAAAGAGGGCTCTCTAAGTTTTAGAAAAGAAGACTGCACTCAATGCTTCGGTGATGATTAGTGATGGGGAGATAAGCTGAAAGTTCTGTGGGAATATGGGAAGTATGTTTGCTGCTTATGCTAGTGCCAGGATCCCAGCCATGGTCTCCAGACCTTTCTGCCCAGCATGATACCTGAGTATACTGTCTCCCTGCATCCACATGAAGAAGCAATGAAAGAAAAGCCCCTGTAGGCACCCTATAGTACCTTCCTTCTCACCCCTCCATCCATCACACCCAGCCTCTATAGCCTCATCTTAAAAACTACTACTGATAGGCCATGGGGGGGGAGGGGAGGTTGATTTTTGAAATGAATGCTTCAGAAGGAAGTACCACCAAAAGCGAATTGGTGTTCAGGCACTCAGCTTCAGGATCAACAAGGGATGTTTAAGTGGATATGTTGAGAGCCCCATCTCCTTCACAGGCTCAATCACAGAGGTCTTAGAAGATCTTTACAGAAGCCAAATGTTTTATTAGGAGAAAATGACTGGAAATTGCACTCGTGGTTGCAAAAAGTTTCTAAGGCCTGCCTCCAACTACAAATAGTTCTCTGTGGTGACAGTGGATTTGGGAGTATTGCTGAATGGAGACCTGACTTTTTTCCCAACTGGGAAATATGTTATAGAGACATTGAGTCTGACTAATATGGGCTCCCATGACTTGCCAGGAGTCCTGGCTTCCTTTTGCAGTTGCATGTATTGTCTAAGATTGTTTTCCTGGCCAAGAAGAATGCCTGTAGATTCTCTGTGGATCTAGGATGGCTGCTTATACAGCACAATATACAGACCTGAACTTGGCACCTTAATCCAGATCTTCACCATCAAGACCCATGGCCAAGTTCCTAGTTCAGGGGTAGTTACTTCCTCCTGTGGTTTGATTCATCCTTGGCGTACAAGTAGTCTATGTCAATGGTATTGGGTGACCTATAGCTTAGAGGTCTGTTCTCAGCCAGATCAAAAGTAAGGTGGCAGAGTTGTGGTATTATGTTCCTAATTATATAAATGGGAACCATGTCGTGGGTTGTAGGTCACAAGGTACCTTGACACAGCATGCTGACATTCCTCCTGGAATTTGTGTCTTTAAGAGCTTACTCGGCCTTGTGTTCCATCTTCAACTAGCATCTAGCTGAAGGTCTTTCTAAGGACCAAATCCCTGGGATTGCAGCCTGGTGTGTAAGATTCCTAAGATGAGCACTTTGAGTCTTCAGCCATATCTATACCAATTTACACACAGAAGCCAGCAATGGAACCATAGAACCAGAGACTCTTAGCGTAACAGTTGGCGCATGCACTGAGAGCTTAGTGATCCAGCCATTGCCTTTTCACTTTGAGCTGCATCTTGTCCTGTGTCCTGTGCTAGCTCTTCACTGACCTCACAGGCTTCTTCCTGCTCCTCTTGAAAAGCCAAGTTCTTTGTTGGCAGAAGGCATGTTGGGCTATTCTTTTCTCTTCCCAGAGTCTGCTTGTACTTGCTTGCTCTTTTTCTGACTATCTGGATTTCCATTCCACTGTTACGTTCCTTCTCCTTTGTGGTAACCCTTTTTAAAGAAACATGTCACTGGCCTGGAAGCAGCCATCCTCCAACAGCAGCTCTCTCTAAGACTTTTTTTTTTTATTTTTTTGTCCCTTCTACTCAACAAACCCATTTAGTTTTGCAAACAGAATCTATAATAAGGCCTATGGAATTCTGTCTTAAAAGAGAGGAATAAATGACCCTCATGCTCTATCTCGATTCTTTAAAGCTGCTCACAGGAGAGGGTTACCATCAGGCACCCTTACTGCTCCCTGAAGCTGTAGTCCCTCACACCATAGCTCCCTCTCTGCAGTTGTTAGGAGACATTCAGCTGAGAGAAAGGAAGCCAGTAGTGTGCTCAGGAGGTTCCCAACTTCCCAAAAGAAGTCTGGCCCCAAACGACAGAGCAGTCCAATACCTTGGTAGTGTGTGTGCAGTTATTTACCTTGCTCCTGCCATGAGTCTCAGGCTCCCTATGCCTTTGGTCACATTTTCAGTAACCTCTTGCCCAGACCTGGCATATTTTTGATGAGTAAATAATCACTAAGCACAGAGTACGAGTTTCTTGGATTTCTCAGGCTTTCTTACCGCCCGCAGGTTTCATGGGTGGATTCAAGGCCGCTTCTTTCTGAGGCTGTGAGGAATCTCCTGGTATATCTACATTGGCTGCATCTGGAAAGCTGTTGACCAGGATCGTGCTTGCAGGGTTCATAGACAGCTATGGTCTTATATTAAAACTTCCTTAGATTTGTTTAATGAACAAGGGTTTACTGAGTGAGTACTACAGGGAGGATCTGTGCTGTAGACTGAAGAAGCAGTAACGAAGAAGACAAAACCAGCTTTACCTTCGGACAGTGCTAATGGCTGGAGTGTGAAATGTCCCATAAGCTCCTGTGTTCCTAGCTGATGGAAGGTTGTGGAAACTTTAAAAAGTGGAGCCAGACTGGAGGATGTAGATCACTGGCAGCCTCTTTCTGTTTCCTGGTTGATGTGATGTAACAAGCACCTGACACACTGTCCCGCCTCCTGCTCTGCCGTATCCTCCCATGATGACTCAAACTGTGAGCCCAGGTAGATCCTTCCTGTCCCAAGTTGCTTCGTTCTGATATCCTAGACATGAGGGAAGTACCTTATACAAGCACTCTTTGGTGCAGCAGGAGAAGCTTTAAATGATTATTTTCACCTTCATAGGGTTTACTCAAAAATATCCCAGTCTAATGGATTCTTCTTTTCTGGAAAACATGGTTCTTGCATGTTCCTTGCTAGGCTCAAGTAAAAGCCACAAGAAGTAAAGTCAGCTGTGTATTCTCTCTGCCCTATTCTTGGGAGTCTGAATGCTTAAAACTGTACCTCAGCCCTCAAGAGCTTGTGAAAGTTGGTCCACCATGAAGCAAATCTCTGAGGATAGGGACACATGCAATAAGAAGGCGGCTATGCTTCCCCAGCTGTGAGTTCTGCAACCCATTACAGACATCATCAACAGGCAGCGCTGGGTGGGAGAATTTCCTCAGACAAGGTTGAAAACTCTGGCATTCCTGCGCCAGGCCAGATTTCCTGGAGGGCTGTGAGAAACTCCCTAATTACCCTTAGTTCTGGGCAGTGTTGTTTCAGAACAGCTCTTGCCAAGACCTTGTGCTTAAACATCACTTTGCCTGGTTGTATTGCATACAGTGCTCATGTGCTTGTGCTTGGAGAAACTACCCATAGCCTTTGCTGCCTGAGTGCAGTAGACAGACAGTTCCTGCCCCTATGTGTCTCAGAGGCTCTTGGTTCTGCTAACAATTGTCACAAGGAAGGCTGTGACACCATTACTTCTCATCATTTTCCACAAATTATTTCATTTTTATCAGCCCTGAGTAATAGCTGACCATCTCAGGACTCTGGAATATACTAGTATAAAGTTCAAACGAACTTGTAAAGATGTCTGGTCTATGACCTTGAGTTAACTTCTGGACTCAGAGGGAGGGGTTCTTTTTAAGTGTCTTTTCTAGGATGTTAACCACAGCATTGTGCCTGAGACTTATATTAGTTCACTCACTCCATAGTTATAAGCACTGAGTGTGTTCTAGGACCACACAGAGGTACAACAGTCAGTACAACATCATGGGAGGATGTACCCGCTCTCTAGGGGCAGTTAACAAATCCCAAGGTCCATAGCTAACACTTTCTGAATAGGCACTACTGATTACCATCAAAACCCCAGGTAAACACTGTTGTCCATTTGATAGACAGGAAAACTAGTCAGAGCAAAATAACTCAGCTAATAAAATACAAAGCCAGAATTTTGTACCTCAGTACCCACTGTAAGCTATTTCTCTTATGTTCTGATTCATTAGATTTATTGCAGTAGTTGATTCCGTGATTTAGCATATTTAGAACTTTGTATCTTACATTAATTAGTTTGGTGCTAAGAAATATTTTTAAAGCAGGAAAAGAACGTTAAATAGAGCCCTGGAAAACAAAACAATAGCTATTCTTTTGCTAGTATAGTAAGCTGCCTCTTTTACAAGTTAAAACAGTTCAGATCTTGTTTTAAAGAATATACGGACAAAATTTGCATCTTCTCGTTTCTCTGAGCTTCTTAGAAGTCAGCATTCCTACTTTCCTCATTATGTCACCTCACATGCTTATGCTGTTTTCTTGAGTGTTCCCTGCTTTCCCCAACTAATAACCACTGGAGGTAGACTCAGCCTGTTACCCTGTCTGGATTCTTTTCCTGTGGTAGTAAACACTGGATAAGAAAATTAATAACATGCATTTCTCCTTAGATACTATCTAAGTGTATCTAGTCTAGTGAGAGAGAGAAGCCAAATGAAGTGGGCACATGATAGGTAAATGGGCCATGCGTTCCTCACAGCTCAGTGGGGATAGCAGCTCTGAGTATTATAGGATGGAGGAGAAATAGCAAACAATGGAACCCATCTGGCCTTGCCCTGCATCTCTTCTCTGCACAAATGAATGCCAGAACGCCATATCCATTTTCTCACACAATTCTTTCTGAACTTTTTTTCAAACAGTGTTTCCTTCTTCAGAATTAGGTTTCTACTCTTGGCATTCTAGGAAACGTAATTGCCAACCCAGGATGCGAGAAGAATGTGCACAATGCTTTAGCTAGATGAGGCTTGTAAGAAGCATTGATATCACCAATTGCTTTCATGTTTTACCACAGAATAAGCTTTGTTATCAACACTAATCATAACAATATAATAATAAAATGTAGCAACAATTCCAAATGACGATAGAGTAGCTTCCACATACTAGACAATGTAAATAGTACCTTGTGCAAATGATATATTCCTACTGGTTTCCAGGAAGCTAGAGCTGAGACACAGAGCATCTCTGTTTCATTTCTGCTGCTGTGATAAAGCATCCTGACCAGAAGCAACATAAAGGAGAAGGGCTTGATTTTGGCTCACAGTTCCAGGTTCCAGTCTGTTACTAGGGGGACAGCACAACATCAGGAGCTCAACAGCTGGTCACATCACACTCATGGTCAGGAGCAGAGAGTAACAATATGCACATGCTCAGTTGTGTGCTTGTGCTCAGCTTTATTTCTCCACTCATATAGCTCAGGATCCTCTGCCTAGGGAATGGTGCTGCCCACAACTGGACTGGTCTTTTTCACACCAGTTAATTTAATTAAGACACTGCACAGACCTGCTCAGAGACCAATCTAATATAGATAATCCCTCACTGGGACTTTTGTTCCCAGGTGATAGGTTGTACCAAGTTGACTACAAAGTCGGAACAGTGTGTTTAGTTTTGGGTCTATTGTGAGGCAGATTATAGAATAGAGAGAGCATGATGGAACCAAGAATCATGTTGGCCAGGAAGCTAACAGAGCAGAAAGGCCTAGGGTTCTAATATCTACCCACGGACCTAAAGTCAACCCATTAGGCCATGCTTCTTAGAGTTTTTGCCATTGCTGAGTAATACCACAGGCTGAGACAAAGCCTTTAACACATGACCTTTGGGGAACATTTAAAATCTAGACCAGAGCCGGGGACATTCTTTGGCTAATTTTGCAGTTTTCTTCCATTTTTAAAATTGTATACCTTGGGAATTCTTGGCATGTCCTTGACATGAGTTTAATTGAAACAGACTCACAAATCCTCCCTTTTCCATCATTTTATGAAAAAAAGATTTATTATAAAAGTCTTACTGAGATTACTACAAATTGTCATTAAATCATTCTGTGCATTGTTCTCCTGTTGTATTTATAAAAGTCCGGAGGGCACTGCTTTGAAAATGTCTCTTCTAATAAAAGTTGACTTGGTTCTGGACAATAGGACAGTGTTTTCAACCAAAGTCTGAGCTGTCTGGGGAGAAAAAGAAAATATGCCAGAGTTGTCACTGGACTCTGGAAGTCAGAGGGATGGGGTACTTAGCTACACTTTCCTGATGACATTCCATGCTGAAGGTGGGTCCCTACAGACTGCTCCCTCAGCGTCAGCTCCTGGGGCAGGCAGCCAACATCCTGAAGCAACTGCCATTTTCCTGGGGTGATTCATGTGTGAAAATGTCTCCCCCATAAGAATGTGGGCCATCATGGTCTTCCCAGAGTGTAGCTCCTATCATCCCTGAAGTGTTTGCTCGTGTAAATTCATCCCAGTTGGGAAGTCTAAGGATGTGAAGGATGGTTGTCCCATCCAAACACATAACCCTTTGGGTCTGCAGTATCTCATAGTTGGCTACATTAGTTTTAGTGCTTAAGAGAACTGGGCCTTACATGTGAGCTGATGTGCGCTCCACTATTACTTCACAGATAAATTTAGAATGACCATGAATCTCTGTCTCACAACCCAGATGGTTTAGCTCAACCTTCCTATCATCCATTGGGAAGCCTTGAATTTGGGCATAAGCCCTTATACATGTATGTGTGCTGGAGATATGGGTAGTGTTCAGGTCTGTGCGATCCAACTCTCTCTACTCATTTCACTCAGCCCCCGTTAGATGAGAGGTGACAAGACAGAATCAACTTGTCAGGAACATTCAAAAGGAATCCTCTTTTTCTCATCTTTTTTCTTCTGGCTTCTTTTCTCAGGAAAAACAGACATTCACCTTCTCTTATATTTCTATTATGCAACATACATTGTTTCTGAAAAATGAAATGGGGAGAAAAATAGTATTTTTCATGCAAGGTAGAAATGTCCTGAAATTGTGAATATGAAGCTGGTGTTTCTTAGGGAATCAGGTTTGATCTCTCATGTGTTTAACAGACATGACCCAGAAAGAAAAATGAATCACACAGTCATGAGTACTTTTGTGGCAAGAGTAGAGCCAGATCAGCCCTAACTGCACAGTGTCTCAGGGGTATTCTGAACTGTCATGGGACCACACCAAAGGACCAACCCCATCAGGTTTCAGACAAGGTTATCAAGGCAGGATTAGTTTGGTCATAGTCCCATGAAAACCTCAAGGTGAAATTCTCAGTTAACAGACATTGTTCTTTGCTCTCGATTTTAAAAATAAAAGTGAAAAAAAATCAAAGAGGTTTTTATTTAAAAACCTTATTCTGTGTGGTGTTGCCATTTATTCATAGTTTGAAGTTTACTGTTTTTAGTTGGGGAGTTATGTACCCATGAGTGTGTGTACCCTTGGAGGCCAGAGGTTGGGTAGACCTAGGACAGAAGTTACAGACAGTTGTGAGATACAGGAAATGGGAGCTGGAAGCAGAACTCTGGGTCCTCTAGAAGAACAGTGAGTGCTCTGAACCACTGTGCTATCAATCCAGTCCCCCTTCTCCATAGTTTAAATTGAACCTAGTATGTTCAAAATCATAGAGAGGAAAGAGAAAGGTGATATCCAGAGGCTGAAAGGGAGAAGGTGGAAATAATGCTTGCTGAAAGTGAGGTTTTCGTTTAAGACTATGAAATATGTCTGGTGGTGGATGGTGTGCTGTGATATGCAGAGTACTGTGGTAATGTAGAGTACTGTGATAGTATAGAATACTTTGACAGTGTAGAGTACTGTGATGGCATGAGCACTGTGATGGAGTGAGTACTATGATGGAGTGAGTACTGTGACAGTGTGAGTACTGTGACGGAGTGAGTACTGTGATGGAGTGAGTACTGTGATGGAGTGAGTACTATGATGGAGTGAGTACTATGACAGTGTAAGTACTGTGATGGAGTGAGTACTGTGATGGAGTAAGTACTGTGACAGTGTGAGTACTGTAATGGAGTAAGTACTGTGACAGTGTGAATACTGTGATGGTGTGAGTACTGTGATGGAGTGAGTACTGTGATGGAGTAAGTACTGTGACAGTGTGAATACTGTGATGGTGTGAGTACTGTGATGGAATGAGTACTATGATGGAGTAAGTACTGTGACAGTGCAAGTACTATGATGGAGTGAGTACTGTGATGGAGTAAGTACTGTGATGGAGTAAGTACTGTGACAGTGTGAGTACTGTGATGGATAAGTACTGTGACAGTGTGAGTACTGTAATGGAGTAAGTACTGTGACAGTGTGAATACTGTGATGGTGTAAGTACTGTGATGGAGTGA
>JANHMN010000004.1:47353737-47368287 GCA_030674055.1 Rhabdomys pumilio | reverse complement strand
GTAAGTACTGTGACAGTGCAAGTACTATGATGGAGTGAGTACTGTGATGGAGTAAGTACTGTGATGGAGTAAGTACTGTAAGGGTGTGAGTACTGTGATGGTATGAGTACTATGATGGTGTAGAGTACTGTAATGGAGTGAGTACTGTAAAAAGTGAGTACTGTGATGGTATCAGTACTGTGATCGTGTGAGTATTGTGATGGAGTAAGTACTGTGATGGAGTGAGTACTTTGATGGAGTGAGTACTGTGATGGCATGAGTACTGTGATGGAGTGAGTACTGTGATGCAGTGAGTACTGTGATGGAGTGAGTACTGTGACAGAGTGAGTACTGTGATGGTGTGAATATAGTAGTTGTATAGGATTTTGGTGGGGTTTAAAGTTATTGTATTTAAGGGGTTGCTAGGAAACCTAGTTGAAGTCACCCTGAGGAACACCTAGTAAGATTTTGATTGTTAGTTCAAAATCTAACCTGCAGGGATCCAGGGCAGTGTCAGTTTCCTTGAGATCATCCCATTATATCTAGGGAAAGGAATGAGGCTCTCCTTTCAGAGTCCTATACATTCTGGCCTTAAGCCTAATTCACTGTTGCTTTAACATTAAATATCTGTGCCCAAAAGGACAGTAACTCTGAAGGCAGCCCTTACAGCAAATGTAAGTTGTGCTGGAATTCTTGTTTCTCAGTTAGTGAAAGGCTTCAGTCATACTCTGGGGTAAAAAGTCCCCCTCCCTTCTCCATAATTTTCTCATTCCACTAGCCACCCCCATGTGCTTGATATACCTTATCTCATGTAACCCACAGGGCAGTCTGAGGCAGCAGATACCACGTGAGCTTAACATCTGAAAGAATGTTTCTGTCTGAGGAGACAAGTGAAAGAATCAGGATTTGAACCCAGTTCTTCCTTTGCTTTGCTGCTGCTCCAATTCCAACGTGTATGTCTTTTGAATCACTGTCATCTCTCAGCACTGATGATGTCACCAGCCTGGCTGGGGCAGTGTCCAAGCATGGACACTGGTTGGCTCATAGTTTACTATCTTGAGGGACTTCTAAATTTCATCCAGAAATTCTGGCTGGAAATTTGATTCAGTTGCTGAAAGCACTGAAATACAGTGTTCATGTTCATGCACAATTTGCTTTTTCATTTTCTTTTATTATCCTGACACTTACTGTAAATCACTCTCTCCCATCAGTCCTGGGGGTTCTGATTATGTTCCTGGGGTCCTGCTAAGAGCAAGGGCAGTAAATTACTGCCACTTTGTTTGAAAATTTTTTTAGCCACAGTACATTAGCTGCTTTTGTTTGCTTTTCCACTGGCGGTATGCACACTTCTGTTTCAGAATTTGTGTTTCTTCAATGTCTCATTTGTGAATAATGTAGCTTGCAAGATGGAATGATCGCAGAAAAAAATATGAAAGTGGGTGTCCTGTTTGTCGTCTGTAAGATCTTAAAGCATCTGTCATGAAAATGAATTATGGAGCCTTGCTCTCTTTTTCCCATGGGGGTGCATGCGCGTGTGTGTGCATGGACGAGTGTGCTCATGCACACACATGCACACACACACACACACATGCACACACACGCACACACACACACACATGCACACACACGCACACACACACACACACGCACACACACACACACACACACACACCACAAACACTTATTCTCTGCACTCTCTTGTTTTCTCCCAAGCTTTCCATTTTACTCCCTTCCCCTAAAGCAGTTGCTAAGTGACCAATATGATACTTACTGTGAGAAAAGAAGAGATGCACGCTTCAGGTTTCCCTGGGGAGTTTGATTATTTAGAAGACTCATAGATAGAAGGTCAGGGGATATGTTTTAGTCTAAGTTTCTGTTCTAAATTTCCTGACATTTTTGATAACGAACTAAGTAACTAACTAAGCTCCTTAAAGGGTAACAAATAAGACTAATTAAAACCCAGATGCTAAAACATTGTCAAAATATCAACAATAAGTGATTCTCTTGATCCAATAGCAGGGACCTGAGGCATCTATCTTTCTGTAAGGTGACCTAAAAGCTTCTTGACTCACTGATCCTACTGGACCATCCCCAAATGCAGCAGCTCCAACTGTGTCAGTGGAGACCCCAGTGGCCTTTGGTAGTTGGCCTCTACTTTCAGTGGAAATACGTGTTAATATCTTTTGATTAAAATGGAAAGAAAGGAGGCCTAGCCTGTGCTAGCAACCCAGAACTTCACTTGAGCCTGTGTGACTGTGAATACTCCTAAGTCTCAAGGAGGCCAAAAGAACACAGTGCTATGCAGAGCCCTGAAACATTTGAAAATTAAGTGGTTTCCCCAGTTTCCCCAATTCCCAGTGGTTTACCCTCATTTCTAAAGTGGTTTTGAAAAATAATTCAGGGTGTTTAAAGAGCAAGCTTAAATTAGTTTTCAGTCTTTACTGATAAGCCTATTAAAATTGTGAATATGTTTTCTTAGTCTTTATACTCAGTCTCATTTAGGGAGGCTGTCCACCTATAACCCCGCCTACCTTCTGATGGCTGCTCCTTTGACTCATCATGGGAAACAACCAGCAACTGTGATTGTATTTCATAATCTTGCCCAACTGGTGGGAGTTATTGGCCAGACTGAGGGCACCTGACCCTGGAGGGACCATCTGATGATCTGTTCTGGAAATGTGGATTTCACTGTCAGCTACAGCCTGTTAGTGTTTGTTAGTTGTGTGTGTGTATGTATGTATGTATGTATGTATGTATGTATGTATGTATGTTTATCATGTGTACAGAGGGAAAACAAAGCTGGTTTACAAGAAGAAATGAAAGCAGATTCATGGAGAACTGGGAGTCAGAGCTAGAGGGAGGATCCTGGCAGAGCAGAGTGTCTTTCTGTGTTTTGAGTTTTCTTTCTCCTGAGGCCCAGAATCCTTTTCAGCCTTATACAAGAGCCTCTTGAGTCTTTGTGAAAGCCTCCATCACCACACCTGGCCTGCCTCCTCTTCTTCCTCAGCCTTGTTAGTTCCTGCTACAGTCTATCACAGATCTCAGAAGGACGGGCTGTCAGTATCTAGCGTATGTTTATAATGATTCCAAATAGCACATAAATTATATTCATAACTAACTCCTTGGGACCCTGGAAGGTTAAAGTTGAGAACAAACTTTCGATAGCTTAATTTTATCACCTCATGTTCTAGCTGAAGAAACTGAAGACAATAGGTGTAAAGAAAGTGCTCTGGGCCAGGCTGTCTTCCTGTGAGCTTCCGGAATATTCTGACTGTGTGAACTCCTCACCTTCTCTATCTAGCGCACAGTCTAACAGACATGTATCTTGAATATATCTGCAATTCTAGAAAATTAACTTCGCTCTTTAGAATCTAAAATGTGCTGTGTATATCGCAGACCTATTGTTAGGTAACAAACACACTGTGTATTATTGCTGTCTCCCTTTGTTCTTTTGGGTAATGGCCAGTGTCAGTTCAAAGTTTCTTGCTCAGGGCCTCCCCTGTGGCTTCATCTCCAGTCACCCTGAATGTTTCATTGTTCATATGCCTGGTGACCAGACTAAGAGGACTGTCAGCTAGGGTCCAGACAGAGCAGATGGGGCTCCCAAAACTCTTTCTTTTTGTGGTAGACTGCTTATCTGATAGCTGAAGATCCCAAAAATATCTACCCCAAGCCTCTTCTAACTTGACACCTGAATTCACTTGTCCAGAATCATTTTGGCTTCAGGGTACAAGAAAAAGTCTTGTTTGATGGAAGGAATGCCAGTGAATTTTCAGGCCCGTTTTACATCTATACTTTCCATTCCCCATCGATGTGTGATAGGAAGAAAGTGAACCCATGCTTGCTGCAAGGAGCTTTTGTTTTGAGTAGGAAGCTCTCCCTCAACTGCTAGTTTCAGGCTTTAATGACAGTGACATATACTGCATCTGACTCACTTTGTGGTGCTTTCAATGAAAATGGCCCCCATAGGCTCATAGGGAATAGCACCATTAGGAGGTGTGAGCTTGCTGGAGTAAGTGTGGCCATGGTGGAGGAAGTGTGTCCCTGGGGATGCACTTTGAGGTTTCAAATGCACACACCTGTCCCAGTGTCTGCTTTGTTCTCTTCCTACTGCCTGCTGATCCAGATTAGAACTCTCAGCTAACTCTTCAGAACCCTGTCTGCTTGTAGGCTGCCATGTTTTCTACTACGATAAACTATAAGCCAGTCCCAATTAATTAATTAGTTGCCATGGTTATTATGCCTCTTCACAGCAATGGAAACCCTAATTAAGACAAACTTCTTTTATCCGCTCACTCCCAGAGTTCTAACTGGCATCAGTAGTGAGGACAGAGTCTGGAAAGTGGTTTAATTTGTCATACAACTCAATGCTAAGAATTGCATAGTCTGCAAAAGTAGACAAAACAGGCTTGGATCCTGCCAAGTAAGATTTAAAAAAAGCTTCCAGAAACATAACCCGAGGAACTATTGCAAAGGAGGAGAAGGAAGTTTTAAGCATAAGGATGCATGTTAAAGTGTATTTAAAGGCTGGAGAGATGGCTCAGTGGTAAAGAACATCTACTGCTTTTTCAGAGAACCTGAGTTCAGTTGAGGTGGCTCACAACTGCCTAGATGTATAACTCCAAGAGGATCTGACGCCTCTGGTTTCTGAGGGCACTTGAATTCACATGCAAGCACTTACATACAGATAGAGACATCCCTAAAAAATTAAAAATAGAACTTCTTACGTGTGTAAAACTTAACAGGAAGACAGGAATCTAACCACTACTTGAGGGAAATCCACTTGAGGGATCTGCATCTACTTTCCCCTGGATTTATGTGGTCATGTGTACTGGGGAAGAAGAAACACAGACCCCAAATCAGAATACCTGAAAATGCCCGCCCATCCATCCATCCATCCATCCATCCATCCATCCATCCATCCATCCATCCACCCATTTAGTATAAGGCAACCAAGCAAACTCCTGCTATATGTGACACATACTGGAAACTGAAAATGTAGCCAGAGGAACATTCCTATCTTAGGGTCATCCTGATCCCTGATCTGGTAAGTTTATCATGTGACATACTTGCCATGCTGGCAATCCTGAATGTAGAGAGACTTGTCACCAAACATGTCACAGGTGTCCCTTCAGGGAAACAATGGAGAGTGTACTATGGGATAAAGCAGAGGTTGCCAAGGCTGCCCTCTGCCTTGTGTGTCTTGTTCTCCTTAATAGCTGCCCAGTTTCTGCCCCTACCCCATATCCCCTCCCTAGACTGACTCCCCCCTCTTCTCCCAGAATAGACATGCTCACTCTCTGAGCACAGAGTGGTCCTTTCCATCCTTTTCTCTTATTCTGATCACTTTTTTTTGGTTTCTATTTTTCACTTAATCCATATCTCTTGTCCTTTGTCTAATGAAAAGCTTAGTACTGCCTGGTCTCTCTATTCCAGTGGTTCTCAACCTCATTTAACACACTTCATGTTGTGGTGGACCCCCAACCATAAAATAATCTTGATTGCTATGTCATAACTGTGATTTTGCTACTGTTATGAAATGTAATATTAATATTTGTGGTTTCTGATGGTCTTAGGCAAACCCGATAAAAGAGTCATTCCAACCCCCAAAGGGTCGAGACCCACATGTTGAGAACCACTCTACTATTTTCCCCCCGATAAGCCTGCCTATTCCAACACTCCTCTCTAGCAGCCCCTTCAACATTCAGCATCTTGACCTTCCACCTGGTTCTAAAGCTCACCATGGCCTGCACTTTTCTATCAGTACCCTGGAGTCCCTTCTCCTCTCCTTTTCCCTCAAAGGTCTGAAAGATACAGCCCATATCATCTCCCTTATTAGAAACTCCATAGGTGCTAAGTGTGGCTTCCCTTGAAGACCTCTTTGACACTGTAAAATGAGTCACTTCTCTCTTCAAGGGCTTTGACTACCCTCATGGTTCAGATCATACTTAGTTCTTATACTGTGCTTACTTGCTTGGATATAGCCAGGATAAAAACTATTGAACACACAGGCTCTTAATTCAATGTGTTCAGATGATTATGAGACATTTTGCCCAGCTGTACTTAGTAATCTTTGTCTGAATAAGCTATCATAAAGAGAAAGGCCTGACTCAGGCTCTAAATTTCACAGTGTTCAATTGATTTTATTTTTAAACTTTTGCTGCTATAAAATAAATACTGTAGTTTGCCCCTTTGAAGTGTGCATGCGTGTTCATGTGTGTATGGATGCACTTGCCTTCTCAGGCTCATGTGGAAGCCAAAGGTTGACATCAAGATGTCTTTCTCAACTGCTTTCTCTACCTTACTATTTTTGATGGTCTCTTGCTGAACCCGGAGCTTGCTATTTCAGCTACACTGGCAGGTCAGCAAATCCCCTGATCCTTGTATTTCTAGCCCAGCACTGGGGTTTCAGATACATGTGAGCATGCCCAGTCCTTTCTGTGGGTTCTGTACACAATAAACACTTTAGCCACTGACCCATCTCCCTAACTGCTCTCCTAGTTTTTAATCTCTGGGTTGCTCAATGTTTGCTTTTGGTTTGGTTTGGTTTTTGTCAAAAGCTCTGGAGCAGGAATGTCAAATTGTTGAAGAATTTCTTTCAAAATTTGAGAGCCAAACCACCTCATTCATAGAGAACATTCAGGTGGCATATGCTTAACAAAGATGCCTGAGATGTGGCCAAGTCAGCAGATTCTTTCAGAATATGAAACAAGTAGAGATGGTCGGGAGGGAGGACTGGAGTGTGTGCTCACTCACAGAGCCAGAAGTAAGTAGAGATGATCGGGAGGGAGGACTGGAGTGTGTGCTCACCCACAGAGCCAGAAGTTTACATTCTCTGAAAACCTGAAAGCAGATTGTCAGTCTCAGTGGATTCAGTTGGAATATTGACTGACACCTAAAGGGATTCAGATCCTGTTCAATCAAGATATGACTCTGGAAAACTGAGATGCTCTAACCATCCCCATAGGAATGGGAATTCACTGGCCAGAATGACGCACTTTTGTTTGGAAAACCACCCAGGCTCCACATGGAGCCGTGAGCTGCTTGAGAATGTATTAAGATGGGGTAGGCTGCTGCCTCAGACTGACCAGGGTAACAAAACAATACACTGTCTTCAAGCAAGGATCTAGATGTGTCCTGCTTGTGCCTTACTCAGGGTTCCTGGGCAGAAAGCACATGTGGCCTTGGCATGGCAGAGACACAGCCACAGGCTTGCACAGAGAGGACTCTACACCAGGCTAATACTGGAGCAGACCTCCTGTTCAAGGTACTCAAGTCACAGGACTGACTTACGATGTGTTCTGTTTACATTGGCCTAGAGCCCAAACCAGAAATGTATTTCAGGCCTGGCCTTCTAGATACTATCTCTAGTCATTTAAGGGTTCGTTACACAGAGCCGCTCATCCTGTCCTGCTCCGGTTAAGGTCTGTCAGCATTTTTCAAAGGTTTATAATTCAACCCTAATGGAGGAGATTGCCACTTTCAGAGCTCAGCTTGGTATGTAGGACCTACAATGTAGAAGTCTAAAACTTTAGGCGCCCCCAACGCTTTGCCTCCCCTACCATTTTTAAGTTAGACTCTTACTGGATGATAGTGAGCCATTGTATTAGCTTGTGAGTTTGTTAGCTTTATTTTGGTGTCTGAAAGGCTAAGAAAAAATGGCAGTCATGAGGATCCAGGGGTTTGTGCATATTTTAAGGACCATTTTAAAGTTAGATGGGTGGGAAAGGTCAGAGACATGATTGTCAACATTTCTCCAAGACTCGGGAAGCAGTTCTCAAGTCCACAGCCTGTGTTCAAAATTTCAGTTGGAGAGTTTAATTGTGTATTAAAATAGCAACCTGAGGGCTAACCATGTTCCTACTTGTGAGTTAATTTAAATGAAATATTGCACCTAGTAAGCATGATGTAACAAAATAAGACCTCTCTATATAAATGCCCAGTGGTGCTCAGTAAAGTACTTGCCAAATAAGGGGAAGGGCCAGAGTTTGATACTCAGAATCCACATAAATTCCATGGTAGGTGTGTTGGCTTGCTTGTAACTCTAGCCTCAGGAGGCAGAGATAGGTCATCCTGAAGCAAGCTGCTTAGCAAGGCTGCCCATATTGATGAGCTCTGGTTTTGATTGAGAAACCTTGCCTCAATGAATAAGGTGGAAGAGCAACTAAGGAAGATTCTCAGCATCAACCTCAGACTCCACATGCACTTGAACACACATGTATGTGCATTCATGCAAACACACACACACACACACACACACACACACACACACACACGGACATATGGACACACACATATGGATACATATGCATACCACATACATATACACATGAAAAGTAGGAAACATTACTGACCCCCCCCAAAGAGATAAAAAATTGGATATTGCAACACCAAGGTCTACTGTCTGTTCAGGTTGTTGTAAGTCTAGTTTACCATTGAGTGACTTTAAACAGTAGACATTCCTTTGTCACGGTTGATCTGGAAGGCTAAGATCAGGGTACAGCCACCTCCAGCTCTAGTGAGGTCCCTCATCCTAGCTTGTATGTTACCATCTTCTTGTCCTCTTATGGTAGGTGAGGCAGGGGATGCCTCTCTTGTCATGAGGATACAAATCTCATTCATAAGGGCTGCTCCCTCGTGGCCTAACCACCTCCCAAGGCCTTACCACCTAATGCCAGCACACAGTAGGATAGGATTCCAATATGTGACTCTCTGGAGGGCACATGCATTCAGCTCATAACACTCTCAAAAGTTCATGACTAGAAGTGAAAATATTGGAATTGGTGACTGCCCATGACCTGTGAGAGACCCTGCTTCTGCAAAGGAGTAAATACTGAGGGAGAAGGCTACAGCCTATAGTGTGGGACGATGTCACTAGAGGACCTTGGATCAGTCGTTAACAGTGGCTAAAGTTCTTGATGGCAAGAAAGTGTAAAGCTGAGGTTGGAAGGGAAAGCTGACAGCATGGACAGGAGGGTCCTGATAGCAGGAAGTTCCTGTCATTCCCATCAGGGAAAAAACTTCTGAAACTTGAGAATCTTGTTTAAAGCAGAGCAGGAGCTGCACAGCCCAGGGCTGAGCTGAAGATAAAGGGCACACATGCAGAGCCTGAGGAAGATATCAGGAGCCACAAAGACCCTCCTCCTCACACCTCCATCCACTAAAACCAGACCCAAAACATTCTAAACTCTTGGCTCCGGCCATTGTAATTCTGCACAGATCTTAACTATAACAGAAAGGGGAAAATCAGTTTCCTGAGTGATAAGGAGTCCATTTTAATACAACTGTCCTATCTTGGGGGGGCAGGGAACACACTCCTTAAAGCAATTCTCTAGCCCCTTTGAGCTGTCTGAATTTGCTGGGCTCAGGCAGTAGGGACAAGCATCAACTCCCCCTCCTGCCAAGATATAGGGTCTGGGTCTAGGTATGTTTTTAAAACATTGTGTGTTTTCTCTTTCCTGATATGCATACCCTTCCCTGTCTTGTTGGCCATTTGTTAACTTTGGTCCTGTGGACAGATGCTCTTCAATTCAAGAGTCACTCAGAGACCTTCAGCCCCAGTATCCCTTGATCCATCCCACTTATCTTCCTAATTGAATGTGAGTGGCTGGGCAGAGCATCCCCCCATTCCTCTGGCCAGCAGCAGCTTTGCTCAGACAGAGGTGTTTAACTACATCTTACCTACTTTGTACCTTGGGCGGAGACTTCCCACATGGATAATCCAGGTGGGATTCCAACTAGGGATCTGGTTTGACTCTGTTGTGGGAATTTGTGGTGTGAACACAAACTTTAGAGATCATGGCGGGAAATCCTTCTGGAGATCATTGTGGATTCAGGTCATTTCAGGGCTTAGCAGAAAGCTAGGCAGGAATCTCTGGCCAGAAAGTGGTAACTATTTTACTATGTATTTCTTCCTATTAACTACTCAAGAGAATTATATGAAGCCATTATGCCCTGTTGAGACTACCTTGGACCAATTAGATTATAACCTCTGGTGGTAGACCTCACCTGCCAATTTTTTGAATGCCTTTAATGTTTATCACACTAAACCTTCACAATTCTCTTGTAGATAGTCATTGGTCCATCTTACAGCTGAACAAACTGAGGCTCAGAGAAACTGAGCGACAGCAAGGAAGAGGCAGTACTTAGATAAGGAGCCAAACCCTCCCACTCCAAGGCCCCTGTTTTAACAGTTCCTTATGACTAGGGCTCCAGAGTGAGGTTCTCATCCCTCCTGCCTTCCACTTCGATACTTCCTGCTCCACCTGCCCAGACTCATCCCTGTTTCATTTCCCAAGAAACTGCCCATGGGTATTCGGAAGTCCCTTGCTATTTCGTCTGATATTTATTGAATACAGCTTGTGGCTCCAACTCAAGAATGTGCAAGCTGATTTAGATTATGCTTTGCATTGAGTTTATTAAGATAAAAACTACTTTCTTAGATAGTGAGTCAGAAGTATTTATGGTGAAGTGTGCGGAAAGCGGCTGCAGGTTGATATCATGAACTGTGTGCATGCTCAGCCAGTGTGATGACCTAACTGTGTTTGGCAGCCGTCCTTTATGTTTAGCTAAGCATTTTATTTCATGTTAGGAACCCCTCCCTCTTCTACAGGGGAGGCTTGGGCTTTGGCTAAGGCCTCTTCTGATGCTGAGGCCTGGTCCTGATGGTGACCTGCTTCCAAGCTGTGGCTGGGTTGCCATGGCGAGGAGCTGGGAAACATTTCATATCTCAGTCTCCCTCACCTGTCAGAATGTGAGCATAACTCTTGGCCTTGCCTCCCCGTGGAGAGGTGGGCGGGCACTCGAAAATGAAGCCATAAATGCCGGGAGGGATTTGTGGACCTGTGGATGTGAATCTTGTCAAGCAGTTGGTGATAAATGGAGTGTCTCCAGAGCTAGTTTGGCTGAAAGTCCCTAGAGCCTTTCATTTACTTAATCAACCCACGTTTATTAAATACCTGTGAAATTCTCAGTAACACGGGCAGGGCCAAGAGGAGGACTGAACGGAAAGAAGGAAATGGAGCCTCAACTCCCAGAGAACCCATAAAACCCCTCCTTTTCCTTGCACTTCACTTTTTAGGTTGATTAAGTCTCCAGTGAAAGGTGCCTTGGCTGCATGCACAGCCCTGTCCTCTATCCAGTCGCAGAGTACAGAGTTAGTGTTGGACTACATACTTGCAGGGCCAGTGCGGATTGCCATGGGCTGGATGGGCTCAGAGCATACAGAACATCTTGAATCCAATTAGAGTCATGGATAAAAAGGGGGATGAGGGGGGAGCGATTGACCAATGCCTCGTAATGAAAGCTATGAGTTCTAGCTCTTGACATTATCTGGCTGTGTGACTTTGGGCAATTGTTTAGCCTCTCTGTGCCTCAGATTCCTTATCTCTGAAATGAGGGTAATTATAGTATCTGGCTCATATTTCAAGTCTAAATAAGTCCATATGTGTAGTGCTTCAAACAGTGTAATGCCTTGTAGGTGTTCAAAAACAATAGTTGTCACTTTCTACAAGTATTGAGCAACCAGCAACACTAAAAAGTAGTGGCATTTTTTTTCCTACACTATTAAAAGCAAGACATACAAATTACCAACCCCATATTTTGCCTGGTCATGATGATCATGTGGGATGGATTGGCCCATGGCTTCTAGCTACTGGTGTAGAACAGGGCCTCTTAAACTCTCCAGACCCACAGTCCTTTTCACCCCAGAAAGTTTGATGTGGCCCTGTGTGTATTAGTAGGTAGATATGTGTACAAGTTAGGCACTGACTGATAAACTATAAAGAAATTTACCTTAAAACAATTTCTGCCATTGGCTAAAGATAAAAACAAATTTGCTTATTAGTGAAATGGGTGTGCTTACTTATCTTTAGACACAGAATTCCATCTTGGCTGGAAATTTGATGCTGCAGGATGAAGAGCATCCCCAACGCTTCACAGATGCCTGAGAGTTTGGTTCTGTAATTCTCAGAACTGACTTGATTAAATACGCACCACAAAACAGCAGAGGCCATTTCAGAAACTGCTGGAGCCAAATTCCAAGCCAAAATTCATTGAACAATTTGTTTTTCTTTTCTCTCTTTTGTCTTTTTAAAAGAAAACTCAGTGGAACAACAGAAACAGCAATTCTTTATGGATAGGGTGGTGGGTTGAATGATAAGAGCCACTAACAGGCTCACATGTCTGAGTGCTTAGTCACCAGGTAGTTTGGATTAGGAGGTGTGGTCTTGTTGGAGGAAATGTGAAACTGGAGTGGGCTTTGAGATTTCAAAACCCATGCCAGGCCTAGTTTCCTCTCCTCTCCTCTCCTCTCCTCTCCTCTCCCCCCCCCTCTTCTCCCCTCCTCTCTCCTCTTTTTCCTCTTTCTGTCTTTCTCTGTCTCTGTCTCTCTTAAGTGGATCAGGATGTAGCTCTCAGCTACTGCTTCAGTGCCATGAATACCATCAAGCTCACCATGCCCGCACCGTGATGGTAATGGACTAACCCTCTGAAACTGTAAGCAAGCCCATAATTAATTCACTTTTAGAAATAAGAGTTGCCTAAGTCATGATGTTTCTTCACAGCAATAGAACCATGACTTAAGACAGACTACGTTTATTTTAATATAGTGCTTTTATTCTTTGAGAATGTCAATACCTGCTTAGCTAGCAGTGGGAGCTCATAAACTATTTACTGTTGCATGCTGGAATGTTGACTGGGTTGATCCTGTGCAAGTCTTACACAGGTAACCATGGCAATCGTAGTTTTTGAATGCAATGTTCCTATCATTGCCGGAAGATGCTGTTTAGTTCTGGCCCTCTCAGAACTTTGGCTCTTAAGATCTTTCTTCTTAACTTTGTGGGAGGGGGTTTCATATAGAGAGATAGGAAGGTAGAAAAGAGAATATGGTTTGGGGAAAGCTAAGCTTCATATATAAATGTGTATACACATACACACAGTAGATTTAGATTGGAATTGCTCTAAATGGGGGACAATGCTTGACCCAGAAGCCATAGGTTGCCAAGCACAAAGGCCAGTGCTGGGTATGGGATGCTGTCCCTTGAGTTGTTGGTCAGGGAGAATTCAAAGACAACCCCCTCTAAATAATCCCAACTATTTGCCATGGTCTTGGATACCCACCAGAGTTTGATGGTAAGAGTCTATTATTTACTGAAGATGCCACATGCTTTGGTGATAGGACTTAAGAAAATGCAACAGGGTACTTTCCTGGAAACTTCTTCCTTGCTGGCTAGCTTTCCTTTTTCTGGAAGGCACTATATAAGATGCTGGCCAAGAAGAGTCTTTAATACTTTTCCTCAAGTGTGAACCTCACAAGAGACAATAGCAACCACCCTGGAAATCTGTCCATGGGTACAACAGCAGTACTATAAACAATACAGAGATATCCAATCTCTTTCCACTTGTATTTAAGACACATTCCACAGGCAAAACCCACATATGTGGTGCTTTTCCTTTGGCTCAGGACCTGTAGCTGGGGCGCTCATGGGCACCAGGAGTAAGCAAAATGAACATAATATCTAATGACCTTCTAAATATGTATAGACCTACAGGTCAATGCCACTAGAAGTCCTTATCAGAGTGGTGTCTTTGTACAGAGGGCAGCAGTGAATACAGACTCACAGAGAAGAGAGCAAGTGTTAGTAGACAGCTCATCTTAAATGGCACTCTTATATCACAGTTAGTTTTCAGAACAGCATTCTACCATAAAACGGTCCAAGCTGAGGAATGAAATTAGGAAAATATTAAAAGTCTTTGGTTTATGTAACCAAACAGTTATGTTTCAATAAGAGCAGAAAACTCCACCTATGCATTAAGAGCTCTGCAGTCCATGTATCCGATAATCGTGTATATGAGCCATGGTTTTCGGGGGGCCTTTACTGGAGTTACGTGGTATGCTGGCATGCACAGTGCAGCATACACATGCTGTGTGCTCAGAAACAAGGCTGTGGAGAGGTTACACAACGTGTCATGACAGGGGCTGCCAGAAACACCTCTGATTCGTTTTATGATTGATTTTGAATTAACTTTTGGTCATTACATGTTTAAGAACCTTTTACTCTTGCCAATTTTTTTTAAATAACCCCTGCATTCAGTTGCTTGACTCCATACATCATGCATTTTCTTGTAGCCACTCCCTGCTCTCTGACTTATGGAGTTCAATGCTAAAACTAAACCATTGTCTTGAGAGCCTGCCAAGAGACCCTCCCAGAAGATGAGACTATGCAGGCAGGGGAGAGCATCTGGGAAGTGTGATAAGAGGACACTGAGCCAGAATGTTCTTCACGGATACAATGCCTCTCAACCCACTGAGCGCTGGAACAAGAGGCAGCTCCCTCATCTGACATCAAAGAATACACCAGCAGCAAGTTAGAATGGCACCACTCTTCACTACTGTATCTTTAGAATATAGTGTCTTTTTCTTTAAGACATTTATATTAATTATTGGTTTATTTTAGTTTTCAACAAATTAAACAAATTGCAAAAAGAAAAGTTCTCTTCAGAGCCTTCAGTATTCTGAAGAGTATGTAAGGACCTTGAGAGCAAGAGCTTTGGATTTTCTGTTTTTATTAT
>JANHMN010000004.1:47323977-47353727 GCA_030674055.1 Rhabdomys pumilio | reverse complement strand
TGGCCCTGTGAGGCTGCAGAGACTAGAGCAGCGCACGCCACCCCAATCTTCCAGTGCAAACTTTTAGAAAAATAATCATTTATTTTTATGAGTCCCTTTTATAGGCTTTTTGGGTAATTAAATTATCCAGTTAAATATCTCAAGAAACAGAATGTTATTTCCCAATAAAATTCCATTAAATTCAACAAATTAACTGTGTTCTGTGGTATCCAACACAGTAGTAGCTACTGGCCACAGACAGTAATTTAAATTTACACATTCAGCTAGAGCTTGGTATCAAGGCTTAATCATGGTATATGAGGAGGTGATTGGCATCTCAGGGGAGGCTGGAGGTGACTGGCATCTCAGGGGAGGGTCTAAGGATTCTCTCCGCTCCCTTCTTCTTTGACCCCAAGCTTGAGGCTCTCTTGTAGCTAATCATGTTGCTCTAACAAAGACGTCAATGACTGTTATAATGAGAGCACAGAATTCTACTGGGGCTAGGGAAGGACAGAGAGAAAAGAGAATGTCTGTCAGGGAATAACCTTCCCCAGAATGGGTACTCGTGGCACCTGAAACCTAAGAAAAGTCATATAGCTGAACAGCAGTCTTCAAATACTGAACTTAAAGTTTAAAAATTATATATCTTCTGCAACTGAATTTTACAATATTTGTTGTTTTCTAAACACTATTGAAGAGCAAGCTTAAAGAAAACTTATTTCATTACAAGTTTTAATGGAACACATCTCAAAAGAAGTCAGATGCAAATGTAATCTCATTATCATTCCACCTATGTGAAAGTCTGACATCAGCAAGATTGCTTCTATGATGATAGAAATCAGAACGGTGGTTGCCTGGGGGAGGGGTGGGAGGCAAAGTTTGGGAGCTGGGACCAACTACAAAGGATTTGGGAACAGTTTCTGGGGTGTTGATGTTCTCTCTGGAGAGGACACTGGTTACACAGGTGTACATATTTGCCAGTACTTGTGTGTCTGTTTCAGTTCAGTGTGTTACCCAGAAAGTAAATTTTGTTTTAGTTAAAATTACATGCTGAATTGATATGTGATGGACAGATTAAATAAGTAGGTGTCAGATGAATGAATGGATGATGGATGGATGGACATACAGACCGACAGATGGATGGATGAATGGATGGATGGATGGATGACACAACATGGATTGTTCTGGCTCACATGAGGGATATTACGAAAGTGCCCATTACCCCTTTGTCTGGTAGTGATCTGGTCTCCATGAACTTTATGCTATCGACAAGAAGGTTTGGGGTACACTTTCTGATCTTGTGTGGTGTGGAAATAATTGTGTTACTCTTGTTTTATCCAGAGTTTGATTCTTTCTTATCTAAGATAAACAAACACATTTGTCAGAGGTTGTAAACGTGTCATTTAGAGGTGGCAAGATTTTAATTAAACTGATATTTTTTGGTCCTTTGTCTCTATTTTCTCCTCTCTTCTTTTTTTAACCATATTATTATTTTCAATAAGAAACATGTACTAATTTTAAAATCTATTTATAATCTGAAACTCAAAAAGTTATCTTTCCTTGTCTGAGAGAGTATGGCTGGCTATCCATGAGTGGAATGCACTCAGGTGAATGCTTGGGTCTTATATTCTGGTCAGCCACACTCTTCTTTCCCAGCATTGGGCTCTGTAGGGCATGCAGAAGTGTAGTAAGTGCAGCCACTTGTCTACCCCTTTTCCACCTTCATGTCCTGGTCCATCTCATTGTGACTCTAGGGACACCCTGGAATAGAGGTGTTCTTCAGCTGGGTGCCCCTCTCATTGCCTCTTCTTTCTTGTCCACAGATTCTTACTTAACCCTTGATGAACCAATGAATAATATCACAACGTCCCTGGGGCAGACTGCAGAACTGCACTGTAAAGTGTCTGGGAATCCACCTCCCAGTATCCGATGGTTCAAGAATGATGCACCTGTGGTCCAAGAACCTCGTAGAATCTCCTTCCGGGCAACCAACTATGGCTCTCGACTGCGGATTAGAAACCTTGACACCACAGACACTGGTTACTTCCAGTGCGTGGCAACAAATGGCAAGAAAGTAGTTTCTACCACTGGAGTCCTGTTTGTCAAGTTTGGTAAGCAGCCTTCAACTGGTTTGGCCATAGGCTATCAGTGCATTGTGTCAGGACAACCAGAGTGTATGAGGACACTTATCGAGACCCATTTTGTATTTGGTGCCATTGTATTTAGTTTCAAATCAGTAACCCACTTAGTAGGGAATTACTATGGTCAGAGTGACATAATTCTAAAACAGCAGAGGACTAGAGGTCACTTCTCTCTGATGTCACTTCCCCTCCTCCAGAGACTTGTGGCATCTAGTTCTCAGTACAGGTACCCCTTGCCCAGAGGGATTGGAAATGTTTGTACCTTCCCAGATGAAGTTACTAGACCTCCTGGAGGGGCAGAGACTACTCTATAAATGGAGCTCTGTATTCATCTGAGTATTTTTTAGACCCTGTTCTGTGGGAGATGGGCATGTTCTCACTGGTTGGTACACTTTGATTCATAGAGGTGGGTGGAGGGAAATAAGGGCAAAATAATGAATCCAAAAAAAACCCACTACAGGTGGCAACATCCATTGTCATTGAATGACAATGTCCCTCAGCCTCCAGTTACCCAGACTGTTTCTTTTGTTGTTCTTCCCTTTCTTTAGGGCCTCCTCCGACTGCAAGCCCAGGATCCTCGTAAGTACTCCACGTCTCCACGCTCTGTCATTTCTGAGCATTTCTCTGTAGGTTTCTGGGCAGAGGCAATGCTGTCCTGTGTTTGGGCCAGAACACTGTGTTTCCAGATGCTGTTGCCGTTGCCTTCTCTCTGATGTGAAGCCCCACAGGAGACTAGCCCTGGCAGTAATCTCCAGCCTGGCAATCATGAATCTGACTGATCAAAGCAAAGCTCTTCCTACATTTACTATTTTTAAATGAATGTAACAGTTAGTGGCAACAGTGGATTTGGTCAAATCAAACAAAAAATGATAGAACGCTGGCTTAGGGACTTTTTCCTACTGCTAACAGGGTCTGTTTTACATTCTACAAGCATTTCTGATGCTTTGAATTATTGCACAGGGCAACATTAGCTGATCGCTTTATTTTTTTATTCCTTTCAAAGAACTCAGCAGCTGAAGTTCTAACTCACAAAGAGGAGGGAGAGCCCCATCTTGGATTGAGAGTTTCCCTGGAAGTTAGATTCCTTCCAAGTCCCTTGATAATGGAGTCTAAGGATTCCATTTCTTTAAATGATGCTATTGTTGATGCGTTTATTATTCTGCCTGAGAGATTCTCATCTTTCACTCTAGAAACATCTACTTGAGGAGGGCTTTTTCCCTCTCTCTTTATGTATATTTTTATTTGGAGAGAAAGACCCATTTATTCAAAAAAAGACCCATTTTGCTTTTTCAGGGAAACCCCCAACCCCATATTCTATAGACTTCTGAGGTAGAATTCACCAGGTCTGCCTGAGAGCCTCAGCATGCCTGGCCTGGACCACACCAGGCTGGAAAGTAGCAGCCACTTAGCTTGGTCTAATCCCCTCTGCACCACTTAATTACAGAGTGGGGCATTTTCGTGCAGTGCTGTGTACCTGGAGGCCCAGTGGCCCACAATCCCATTAATAAAATAGGTACTGGGTAAAAATAAACATTGGCCTTCAGCCACACTGCTCTGCTGTTTCATCAGCCAGTTAAAGGCGACTGTGAAAGAGTCTTTAAAATCACCAAGTGCTAATTGCATTCTGCTTGCTGAGATCTGAAATACGGCTTGACCTCAGAACAAGTCCGGAGTTTAGCCACTCACCCTTGCATCTCTTGACGCTGACTTTTCTTTTTGTAAAAAGTTGTCTCACCAATTCCTTTGTATATGGAATTCTTTTGAAGTCTTATTTAAACAAAGATTAAAACTTTTGTTACATGCCACAAAACCGCTTCCCACACGGGCCCGTTATTTGTTCATATTAATCTGTGTTTCTAATGTGGCCGATAATCCGGTCACAGGCTGGTGTTTGTGGTTCACTGACTCTCCTTTTACTGTTCCGCCCAGGGCTATTGACTTTCTGCCTGCTGCTTTTGCATGAGGAAGTTTACTTCTTTGTAATCCCTATGGATTTTAAGTGCTGAGTGTCCTCCTTTCTGCATGTCAGCTTTTTCTGGATGGCCATTTTTCTGGTGAATCCAGTGTCTCATGGTTTAATATTAAACAAAGAGAATCTGGCAGCTTTGAGAATTGATATACCTGAAGTGGAGTCTAATGTTCACTAAAGACATCGAACCACAGCTAAACGGATCTGTTGTCATCAGACATTTGTGTTTCGTGTTTGCTGTCTGAAAGCCTACTAAGTTTAGTCAACAATATAGCATGCCATATATTACTGCCATGTTTGCTTGGGTCAGCCATGTTGACTAAACTAATACTCTTTGACCCAAGTTTGAAACTTAGCAGGGCCTTTTCCAGCTCAATCTCTATCATTTTGGAATTCCTAATTGGCATTTGTTTTTTTTTTTTTTTACTTAGTGTATACAAGTAAGTGTATGTGCAGATGCCAGAAGAATATGTCCTGTTCTACCAGTCTTCTGCTTTATTCCCTTGAGACAGGGTCTCTCGTTGAACCTAGAGTTAGGCTGGTGACCAGCAAGTCCCAACAATTCTCCTTTACCCCATATCCCAGTACTGTTGTTGCAGACACTCCCAGCCATAGCTGGCATTTTACATGGTTTCTGAGGACTTGAACTCAGGTCCTCATACTTGTATGGAAAACCTTCTTGCCTGCTGAGCCATAGGCCCAACCCCAGTACTCTTTATTTCTTTCCCTTAAAAACCCAAGGCATTGCCTCTTTTCTCAACTACCAGCAGTTACTCTGTCTCTAAGAGTTCTTAATACTAACTCTAAGGCAAGGTGGTAGTTCCCATCTGTGCCCTCAGAGTCTCCAGTGAGCAGGCAAACCCAGAAGCTGTCAGAAATAAACAAAATAAGAGCCATAGGGATGTCACAGCATCAAGGATAATTTGGATGGCCTTTTTTAAAGTTGTGCGTTTTCCCAAAATAGAAGGGGCATGCAGTTTACTAGTTTACTTGTAAGTAGCACAGTCAGAGTCACTAAAAATAAAATAAAATGAGCATCCAAGGCGCCAACCTAACATCCAGAACATCAGAAGTGTGAGAGGCATGAGGTGAGACCCAGGGAGAGACAAAAGCCTGCAGCCCAAAAGGACTCCAGTTCCTCCTCCTGAGGGAGCAACCATTCAGGTTTAAACAGAAAGGCTTCAGGATGGTTGTTTGGCTGAGATGAGAAACAAGTTTGAGATTTTTGCATGAGTCTGTTTATAACCTCAGGCTTTAACTCTGCTATTTGCTAAACCCTAGCCCACCCCTGGCAGCACGGGTTCTGGAGCATGAGCGTATAGAAGGCTTCATACTGTCTAAGGATTTAAAAGATATAAATCAAGTCATTAAAACTGCCAAGTGATAATGATTCTCTATCTATCCACAACTGACAAATACACCTTCATACTCCCCTAAAAACTGTGTATAAAAGATTAGCTTTCTACAATTGAAAGCTTGGACTATCATAATTTACTGTTTTAATCATTACTGTGGCTGAGTACTCTGCTCATGGATTAGAAACATATATAATCTGTATGATTTTATACTCGGCCTATAAAATTAACTTTTCCTCCATTGTTCCAAATGGACTTATTTCACATAGGGCTTAACTTCGGGGACATAGTAAGACTTTCGTGTACCATGTTCAAACATAGACATGGGATCATATTTGATAGCCAATAATTATAGAATATGCTACTGATTTTATAATCTCATCAAGCACACCAGTCTTAAATGCACGCAGCACCTAAGCATGTACAAAGTGAAGCGTGTGGTCACGTGCCTCTCATCAGTAGAGATAGATGCATCTGGGCAAAAGTGTCACTGCATATCCAAGAATGTATTTAGAAATCTAGACGACGTAAATCAGCCACTTGGTGTGACTTCTGATGGAATCAAGACACATAGAAAACAAATCTAAGAGGCTGCTGCCTGATTCACAGAGCATATTTGTAATAAACATTTTAGGTTTACCCTCTAAATAACAATGAATAGTGTATGTCATCTGAAACCAAGTGACATAAACTGCATGCTGAGTCATTAAAACAGTATCACATAGTTCTGGAAGCTAGAATTCCAATATCAAGGCATCTGTAAGGTTGACATTGCGAGGAAGGATTTCTGTATTCTTCTGGGGCTTACCAGTACTTGATGACATACATTGGTTCATGGATGCATTGCTTCACCCTGGGCTTGCTGCTCCCATGGTGTTCTCCCTGAAGAGTTTTCCAAATGGCCTCCATTTGTGAAAGCATCAGTAGCACTCTGCTAGACCCTTGTAAAGACCCACTTTCCATCCAAGATTGCCTTCTGTGGTTCTGTGGGATAGAGCATCCTTACTCTAACTCGTGGAGAGGTCACAGCTCTTCAGATAACTCTTAATATTGATTGCAAAATCTTGCTCAGCCATGTGAAATGCTGGCTAAGAATCTTCCTCTAAAATATGAGAAATTTCACAAGTAATGATTGGAATGTAATGAAAATCTGATACTACAGATGTTTGGTAATATTCAAAAGCTGTTTGGTGTGCAAAAAAATACGACCGCCAAGCTGAGAGGAGCTAAGCTGTGGCCAGGTGACCGATTTCTTTTCTCTCTGAAAGGCTTCTGTCACTATTGTCCTTCCCGTTTATAAAGCAGTGTCTCCTGCCTTCACTGAAACACAAGGCCCACACCTTCACACTGTTCATCACTGTCAACTTGGGAGGAGAAGTGTTCCTTGGGACCAGAACACTTGATCTCATGAGCAACTTTTAAGGCTCAGTTTATGTGCCAGGCTGGAGTGCTGAGTCTCAAGGCACAGAGTGACATGTGTGAACTCTTTACTGTTATTAAATTTTTTCTTGTTTGTTTGTTTTCGTGTGGGTATGGGAGTTGGTTCCTGCTTTCCCTCCTCTCTTTCTAAGTAACCATTTTGTTGAGCACCTTAAAGTGTACACTTTCTTGTTAGCATCCTCAGAGTTGTACAGCCATCATTACCACTACATAGAATCCGTGTGTTAACTTGATGTTAGTGGAATAGCTTGGGGTTTAACCACATTATAGCATCCAATTCTCCATAGTTTTTGTGACTGAATAGTATTCCACTGTGTGGTTCCATTATGTTTTATTTATTTATTTTCTGTTGGACATTTGGATTGCTTCCGACTTCATTCAGGATAATGCTATATACAAGGGTTTGGGGCATGTGTGTTTTCAGCTTCTTGGATGCATACCTGGAAGTGTAATTCTTGAGACATAAGAAGATCGTGTGTTTAAATTTTGAAGAAGATCATGTGTTTAAATTTTGGCAGAGTAGGAAAGCTGTTTCCCAAAGGAGATGTAATCATTTTATACTAACAAGCAAACAAAGCAAAGAGATTTGATGTTCTCTGACACTTGTTTCCATTCTAAGATTTTTATCTATTTATATATGTATCATCTATGTATCCATCTATCAATCATCTATCTAACTGTCCACTACCTAATTCAGCCATCCTAGTGGCTGCAGTCCTTTACTGGGATTTAGTTTGCATTTCCTAAGGACTAATGGTATTAATTATCTTTCATGTACTTATTGGATATTTGTATGTCTTTGGGAAATCTTCAAATTCTTTGTACATTGTTTGAGAATTTTATTTTTTCATTTTTTGTTTATAAGTTTTTTAAAATATAGTCTGTCAATGTGCCCTTATTAGATATATGACTTCAAATGTTTCTGGCCTTCTGTACGTTATACTCAGATTTTCTTGGTAGTGATTTTTAAAATACAGTTTAAAAATTGTTTTATAAATATACTCTCAGGCTTGCTTATTTATACTTTTGAGAAAACTTTGTCTAACATAAGCTTACAACAATTTTTTTCTTGAATCTTTTCTTTTCATAGTGTTAACATACAGTTTTAGATTTTAAAAAATAATTTATTTTTTCTTTATGAACATTGATTGCTGTTTTCTGTGTGAATGTTGGATCCCCTGGAACTAGATTTATAGACATATGGGTGCTAAGAATTGAACTCTGATCCTTTGGTAGGATAAATAATGCCAATGTTTGTAATTACTGAGCCATCCCGTCCCTAGTTTTCTATCTTACATTTAGGTTTGGTCTATTTTGAGTTGATTCTTGCATGCGATATGCCATTAAGAGTAGAGAGTCATTATGCATAACCGTTCCAATAATTTGAATACCATTTTCTTGTTGAAAAGGCAATTCTTTACCCTTTGTATTGTGCTGGACCTCACTTAAAACCAATTGAAATAAATATATGTGCTATTTCTGGGATGCTACTCCCATTGATATGTGTTTCTTCCCTATGTCAGCTTCATAGAATCTGCTTTATTATAAGTTTCTAGGGAGTTTTGAAGTCAGAAAGTGAGTTCTCTGAACGAGTAGTAGTGGTTTCAGTTCAGAACTGTTTCAGCAGATAACAAAAACAGTACATAGATATAGATAGATAGATAGATAGATAGATAGATAGATAGATAGATGATAGATATTGCAGAAAATTGGCTTATGTGACTATGGACTAGCAAGTCCAAAATCTATGGAGTGAAGTGGTAAGACTAACTCAAGCTGCTGCTCACACTGTCGATCTCAGGTTCTGCTCTTATAGGTTCTAAAACGAACTGGGCTAGGCTCATCAAATGCCACAGACAACCCTACAGTCAATCAGTAAGCACTGTCAGAGCAACAGCTACTCTAGTGCTTGACTGAGTCCTTAGGAACCATACTTTGTCAAATTGATAAATAACATTTGGCCATCACATTTTCAGGGATGGTCTTTTTTTTTCAGTGAATATTTTCCCTGTAATCTGTATATTTCCACTTCCGGGTATATCTTAAAATTAATCTTATGCATACTGACAAAAACCATGTGGAATTTTGATAAATACATTGAATCTATCAATCTTTTAATTAATTTGTGTAGTATTCCCATCTAAACAACATTAAATCTTCTGTTCCGCGAACATGATGGCATCATTCCGTTTATTTGATGTCTCTACATAGCTTTTCAGACTTTGTTGTGGAACTCCACCTTCCCTTTTATTAAAAAAAGTATTTCTAAGTATTTAGTTATTTTTGTACTAATACTAAGGCATTGGATTAATTTCAGATTATTTATCTTGCTCTATAAAGATAAGAGTTCATTTCTATAAATGGATTCTATGTTCCTGTAGACCCTGTAAGATATAGACTTGACTTTGTTCCACAGCTCTATTGTGTCTACGTATGTGCCTCGTGTCTGTATCTGTCTCTATGTCTATGTATGTGTATGTATGTCTAGGTATATCTATGTGTATGTCTGTATATATGTGCATGTATGTCTAAATATAAATATGTACATCTCTCTCTCTCTCTCTCTCTCTCTCTGTGTGTGTGTGTGTGTGTGTGTGTGTGTGTGTGTGTGTGTGTGTGTATTCTCTCAGACTTTCCATCTGTAAGATGATATTTGCAGTTCTGGGTTGCTTCCTCCTCCTCTTCATGGATGCCTTTCATTTTCATCTTTTCACCCATTGGCCTTGACTGGACTCACCATATACTATCGAGTAGAAGCGGTGATGTGTCAGAGCCTCTCCTTTTCAGTCTTTCATCATTGAATTTGATGCTAGCCATGTTTTTTTTTTTAAATAGGTGCCCTGTATCAGGATGAGAAAATGTTGCCTCTTTATTCCTCTTTTCATGTGTGGTTTTCATTATGTGAAAATACTGGGCTTTGCCAGATAACTTCTTGTGTCCACTGAGACGATTGTGGGATTTTGTTAATTCTTCTGTTATTAGTGCACTATATTTCATTGATTGATCAAATGGTCTTTTGCAGAATACTTTTCTACTTGGTCACAATATATAATAAGTCACTTATGTATGCTACTAGATTCCATTTGCCTGCATTCTTCTTAAATATTTAAAATTGTTTAATTATAAATTATATTTTTGGAGAGATGTACATATGGGAGTCAGGGGACAATTTGCAGAAATCTGTCTCCTCCCTCTGTCATGTGGGTCCTGGGGATCACACACCTTTATCTGCCGAGCCACCTCATCTGCCCCTTCAGTTTTGTTGCTAGCATTTTCTTGAGGGATTTTGCTTTCTGTATTTATGAAGGGCATTAATCTCTAGCTTTCTTGTGTTATCTTCGCATAGTTATAATATGAGCTTAATACCAAACTCTTTGAATGAATTGGGAAGTATTTCTTTGTTTGGAAACCTACAAGGGAATTCTGTTCGTTCATACAGATGTTGATATAATTCACCATGAAATCCGTTTGAAAAGTTTTTAAATTACTAGTTCAACTTCTTTGCTTCTTATGGATCTATTTAACTTTTTTTTTCCTAGTCACTTTGGATAGTCTGTGTCTTCCTTAGAATTTGTCCCTTCTGTTTAGATTTTTCAGGTTGTTGCCACATCATTGTTCTTATTATTATTCCCACGTTGTTCTTTTTCACTTCTGTGACATTAGTAATGGCATCCTTGGCTTCATTCTTGACTTTAGTAACCTGTGTCATTTTCTCAGAGCAGCTAGCCTAGCATTGCTTTGTCAAAAAAAAAAAATCTTAAATAGTTTAAATGATGTAATGTGGCAATGTGGCTGTTCTGGATATCAGCTTGCCTCCCTTGTGACATTACTGCGTGGTGTCATTGTCATTTATTCTGACAATTTCCTGGACTAAGTGTATACAAGCTTCATTTTCTAATGATGCAGCCACAGAAGTCAGTGTACTGTGAACACACTCCCTAGGTGATTAGCCAGAGATGTCCTGAGAGCGGAGGATGCTGCTACTGTTTGCCAAGGGCCTCCATGAATGTGTTGCCTGCCCCAGCACTCTAGCAGTTGGTGCTTGTGCCTTTGCTTCAGGTCCTGCTGTCGTGGGGCTTCTTAGTGTGCCAGAAAGAAGAAATATGGGCTTGCTGTCCTGGGTATACACACAGTTCCTCACATGCAAGATCCTTCTCTCCCTATGTCAGAGGGTTCAGAGGTCATCTTTTTACTTAGATGCCTCTTTGAGCTTTGTGGCCCTGCTGGGATTGCTACCATTGGCAAATATATTAACTTTTTTTCTTAAAACAGTGTCATAGGACTTTGTCACTGTGAAATTATATGACTGATCAAATGAAGACGTGCTTGTGAATGGGACTTTTCCAGAGAGTTTTCAATGGGTCAAGTCATGACAATTGTGTGGAATTGAGCTTTGGAGATACTCCAGACCCACCCTGCCTTCTCCAGTGACCACACTTGCTAAGGCTATAAAACAGTGGTTGTCAAGCTGTGAATCATAACCCGTTTGAGAGTTGCATATCAGATATCCTGCCTATCAGATATTTCTACTATGATTTATAACAATAGCAAAGTTACAATTATTGAGTATCAGCAAAATAACTTTGTGGTTGGGAGTCACCGCAACATGAAGAACTATATTAAAGAGTTGCAGTATTAGGAAAGTTTAGAGCCACTGCTATAAAGGATGTTGGAAAAGTGACCAGAGCAAGTTAAAAATTGCACAGGACTCAGGCGAACCAATAGATGCTTTTGTGCTTTCTATTTACCCTCTCACCTTACACATGAGCAAGCCTAGCCCGCTGTTTACTCTATACTTGGCATTCTCTGAGTTGAAGGTGTATGTCTTCCTTTTCTTTCATCCTTTGGGGTCCTCTCCCAGTTGTCTTAATTGAAAAGTATTCATCATAGCAGGGTTTCTGTTGTTATGATAAAACACTATGGGCAGAGGCAACTTGGGAGGGAAAGTGTGGTCACTCAGCTTACAACTCTCAGGCCACTCTCCATCACTGATGGAAATTAGATCTGGAACTCAAGGCAGAAACCTGGGGCCAGGAACTGAAGCAGAGATTGTAGAGGAACGTTGCCCACTGGCTTGTTTCTTAGGGCTTGTTCAGCCTTCTTTCTTATAGGACTCAGGAGTACCTGCTTAGGGTTGGCACTGCTCCCAGTGGGCTAGCCCTCCTGCGTTAATCAAGAAGATGCCTATAGGCAAATCTTACAGAAACATTTTCTTGGTTGTTGTCTCATCTTCCCAAAAGTCTCGATCTTGTGTCAAGTTGACATAAAACTTAACCAAGACAGTATCTATGTCACAAGGATGATAAAAATTAGATTAACTAATAAGATGCTTCCTATATCAGAGGTTACGGTGTGCCTGGCACATGTTAAGAACTGAATAATGCTGGCTAGTAATCATTGTCATCACTACTGTTTGAACAAAGAGATTCCCCCTTCTTTGCCATGAGTCCTCTGGTAGACACTCTTCCCTGCTGTGACCCGCAGCCAGAGACCTTGAGACCTTTATTTCCCCTTCTCTCATCAACTCTTGGCTAAAATCCCTTTCAGCAACAACAACAAAAAAATTAAGTAGCTTTTCCTGACTTTTTTTTTCCTCTCCTTTTATCTGTTTCCAAGTCTCAGGCATAGTGCAAAAGTAAAGCTGGGTGCTGGCCCAGCCCAACAAGTGATAATATAACTTTCAACCCAAGATAAACTCAAAGAGATCTTTCAACACAACTACTCGGGAGGTTGGAAGATGTGATGTCCTGTAGAGAGGAGACCAGGGTGTCACTCAGCAGCTGGGCCAGACACAGAGGGATGACATGCCAGTGAAGACAGCTAACCACAGTGTCCGAATCAAAACCATCTTAGTCTTTGCATCCCTCAGAGCAAGGGCAGATGGTGGGAATATGGAGAAATTGGACGGGAATGATTTTCCAATCCCAGAGGTCAGGCCCAAGAATACAGAAGGTTAAGAAGCCAAGCTCTTATGTGTCAACTAACCCTTGTCACTCAGCAACCTCTGTGTTATGAACAAGGTGTGGAAAGTTCTCATTCAAATAACACTTGTGAAGACTGATGAGGTATCTCTGTATACAGGACATTTTGAAAAAGAGAAGATAGGTCCTTGCCTTCTAGGCAGATGTTTTCTGGAAGTTTGTCCACTAAACTGAGCTTCTTGTTCCTTGCATTATATGTGACTGTCTCACACAGTACTCGTTGTGCAGTGATTGCTCAGCAAGTATGTGTTAAGTTGAATAGTAAAAGTCCCTGCATTTCACATAGGCTCCTAGGGGCTGTGGTGCCACTGGCTCACACACTTTGAGAAACAAGCACATAAAGAGAAGGTACCTGGTTTTAGCCTCTCTAGGTCATTCACTAGCCAATGACATCAGGCAGAAAGCTTATCTTCTCTGGCCCCTAAGCTTTCTCTTTCTCTCTTTCTTTCTTTTTCTTTCTTTCTTTCCTCCTTTCTTTATTTCTTCCTTCCTTCCTTCCTTCCTTCCTTCCTTCCTTCCTTCCTTCCTTTCTTTCCTCCTTCCTTCCTTCCTTTCTTTCTTTCCTCCTTTCTTTATTTCTTCCTTTCTTTCTTTCTTTCTTTCTTTCTTTCTTTCTTTCTTTCTTTCTTCATTTCTTCCTTTCTTTTTTTTGCCAACTGAAGAATTGGGAATCAATGTCTTCTAAGTTTTCTAGCTGAATTCAATGACTAATTGAAAATGTATTATTTCCTCTGTTATTATAAAATCTCATAAAGATTCTGAATTATGTGCTCCTAGGTTCTTTTTCTCTACTCTGAAGTATCAGTAGTTATCTGTCCTGTCATGAACAGCCATTCTAACCATTCCAAACAAGACCCTACTCAACTATACTGAGTCAGTAAGAAATATCATAACCAAGATTCTGAGGAGACTGCTAGAATAGGAGGCTAAAAACAGGAAACTCAGGGAAATTTTCTTTCTGGGACTCTCATGACAGTACTTGGCAGCTAGAGTAGACACCAAGCTGTGCTGTATGTCAGGAGTAAATGGCAACCTCCACTCTTTTCCAGCCACCTACATAAAAGCATCAGTATGAAACTATAAAAGTGTGAGGCGTTAGGTCATATTGTTGTGACAAAAATATCTGACAAAAAGTAACTTAAAGGAGAAAAAGTTTATTTTGGAGAACAGTGTGAGGGATTATAGCCCACCATGGCAGTGATGGTGTGATCCCAGGATCCGGAGGTAAGCGATCATTCTGCATTAGCAGCCAAGTGACAGAAAGAGATGAACACTGGTCCTCAGCTCCCTGGTTTCTTTTTGTTTAATCTAAGATGCATTTCCATATTGATTCTCAATTTAGTTAGGGTAACAAGATTAACTACCATACGTGACCTTGTTGAAATCTAGGGACGGACATTGGCCATCCTCACAGTACAGATATAGACCTTACACTGCTGTATTTTCTCTCCTTGGTGAAGGAAGTAATCGAAACTGCTTATAGGAACTAGATATTGAATCATCTTAAGCATTTTATAGAAAAAAACTCAAAAACACTACAATGAATGAATATTTTTAAATATTCATGAAGCAATTTTAATATAGGCAAGGAGGTGCACTCTAGGAGTAGCAGGAGATAAATATATAATAAAAGATGCTTGGGGATCCTGAATGAGGACCTTTTGTCCTACCAAAACTGGGTCACACAGTACATCACTTCTCTGCAGGTCTCAAATTCCACTGGCATGGATGTGAGGGACCTGAATTCTAAGAAGGCAAATGTTAGTTCATAGCTGAGGTCTCTTTTAAAGAAGTTCACAAAGGTTCATTTTCAGCTTCATAGTACACCTTCATCACTGAAACTCCAAGATTTCCCTGAAGCTACCTGAAAATCATAAATCCATTCCTTGTTATTAAATAATGTTAAATACCTAATACTTTTTAATACCCAAACCATCAACTTTTACAGAATATCATTAAGATATATATATACATATAGATATATATATACACTGAGATAAAGTATAACACTGTATCTCTACTATGAATACTCCATGGTGACTACCAATGGTCACTACTTTTAATTTGCAGTAGGCTGGCCAGCTGAGAGTACCCAACACTGTTGGCCTCACTATTACGTAAGTTGGAAACGCACTCCTAGAACTTGGACAATAGCACAGTAACCCAAATGCAACTTCTGGCCATTGGGGATAAAAGTGCTCTAGAGTAATTGAATAGTTATCATAAGTCACTCATCAATCACCTCATCAGCAGGCCTGATATTTTTATGTTCAACCTCCAACAGCTCTACCCTCCATTCATTTCTCTAAACTGGACAAATATAAGTTTGACTTATCAATTGTTACTTAGTAAGTTACACACATACACTAGTATATGTACACTAATATATATGTAATATGTTACATATTACATATATACACCAATATATGTAATATATGTAATATATTATATATCTTATATTTAATATAATTATATACATTATGTATATAACATGATACTTGATGTGGCTATATATTGAAAAGTGATTGATGACTGACCCATGATAGCTACCTAACTATTTCTAGGGCAATTCTATCCCCAATGGCAAGAATTTGTCTTTGAGTTACTTTACTGTTTCATAATGAAGCATCCTACCTTCTTTGTTTTTTATAAATCTCCAATGTCCAATGTATATTTTGTATTGACAACACAATTTTCATACTAAATTTTATCGTAAATAATTAATGTCATTGGGTTTAATAACTTTAACTGCTAAAACCATAGATCTATATTGTCAAATCACTTCAAATACAAATTTTTCTAGTAACCAAGTTGACTATCAAATTAACTGTTTACTATTCCTATGTACACTGATAAACTGATTCATCATTTTTAAAGAGTTGATTTTGAACCACAATTTATTAATTTCCCAGCTATGTCTATCCAAATTAAATAAATTTTCTAAATATTCTCAAAACTTAGTATCATTTATATTAAATTTAAAGGTATCATACAAAAATTAAAAAGCAACACCCAATTTATTGATATCAATAAAGCATTCTCTAATCATTTATTGTAGTTTTATAGCCAGTTCACAAAATACTGTCACAATTAATATCTGCAGAATAATTCCCATTAACCGTACAAATACAGGAACTGTAGATGTGTATTAGAAAAAGCTACAGTTACACACATATATTCTGCATATGTCTTGCTAGGTTATAGCGTCCTCCTTTCATGAAAGCTGCAAGGCCAGCGATGTTTGGATTTACCCTAGGTCTCTGAGCATTTGAGTCTCTGGTTCTTGGTTTCCCAAGCAGTGTTGGACAAAGGCTCCCTCTCATGGGGTGAGCCTTAAGTCAAACTAAACATTATTTAACTGCTCCCACAAGTTCTGGAGCATAGATATTTTCAATACCTACCCTAAAGTGGATCAGAACAATAGGAGAGCCATTGGTGTTGATTCTATACGGTGTTATTAAATTCCACTAACTCTGGATCTTGACTTAGTGGCTAAAGTATTATACATCAGAGTTTAAATTTTTTTTTTTTTTTGGTCATACCAAACTGGAATTCTTTAACAAATGTAAAAGATGAAACAATGTCCACTGTATCAAATTGACATTTCTTGTGAATCTGGAATTTCTTCCTGGTAAAAACATAACCCAAAATAACTAACATGCCAATTTCTCTAATATCTCATGTCTCATCTATAGTAAAGTACCCATGATTTTTCAGATTTTGTATCAGCTGACCTTTGATTTTGTAAGAAAGACTTGATAGCCTATCCGTGAGTATAATAGGATTCTTATCTATTTTAAAATGGGCATATGGGGCCTCAGGTTGGAGGCTGTGCATGAAGGTCTGGGCTCTATCAGTGTGTCTGAAAGAGCCTGCAAGCCTAGCATGCATGAGATGGAGGCTGTGACGTCATCTTCAGTGGTTAGCAAGTCCAAAGCCAATCCAGGCTGCATACGACTCTAGCCCCCACAAAGTGTTCTTAAAACTGTTTAAATTTACATGCCCAGATTATATTAAAATTGTATACAAATACTTTTCCTCTGGGGCATTTAATTCTGTTTTTTTATTGTAAATTTTATTTTTTTTTTTTTTTTTTTTTTTTTTTTTTTTGACTACTGCTAGGGAGTATAACTACTTATTTCGTTACTGGAAACATTTCTTCAATATTATCCAGTTCCTTATTTTTAAGTTTAGCTTTTATTTTCCTTAAACACATCATACAAGATTTATATGGGTGGCCCTGCTCAGTTGACACTCATCATGAATTATGTGACACACTTTACTCCGGACTTTTTCTTTTCCAATTCAGTTCTGTCCCTCGGAGACTTCCCTTAGCTAAAACACTATATAACTCATGACTTCTCCAGAAGAGTGTGTGTTTCAACCAACTTTCTGTCCTGGCTAAAAATAGACATTCAGAAACAGGAGTGGTGGCCTGAGAGGATTTCAAAGCAGAATTCACCTGGCTCCATTTCCACTTGAATTAAATAGATACAAAGATAAGTGTGCGTGTACATAAACACGTGCCTCTCTCTCTGTGTGTGTGTGTGTGTGTGTGTGTGTGTGTGTGTGTGTATGCACATGTGTGTATGCTATGTGTGTGTGCATGTGTGTGCACACACAGGCATATATGGTTGTTTGGATGACCATCCAGATTGAAGAGAAGGGGTAAAGTATAAAGAGAAGCACATAGAATTGCAGGATAAAATGTTATTCTTTTAGATTAAGGTTCATTTCAAAGTAGTCTACTGTGGGAGGGTACAGTCCAGTTCATACACTTGCAGCCAGCACTGCAAAGGAGCCAGGCTGTTGCTCTAAGTACTTGTGTTATCTGATTGTTCAGAAAAATCCTCCTTATTTCATGATTATTCTCATTATTATAGACAATACACATAACATCTGTCATTTTGACCATTTCGCAGTACACAGCTTATTGGCGGGCAGGCTTTACCTGCATTGTTGCTGACCCATGTTTTTACTCTAGTGAGAAGCCTTGCTTCCATTTAGTAGGCTCTCCCCTCTCCTCACAACAGTAACAGGCTTTCTGTCTCTGGGTTTGCCTATTCTTGACACAATACAAATGCCCATGGTGGGTCCATCAAAAGAAGTGCTCTTCCATTGCATGCCAGGGCCCAGTCTGAATGGACTGCCCTTCTCCCTCTCACCTGCCACACAGTCTACCACTTAGTTCTTGACCCAAGACCCTTCATTTATAATCTTTGTGCTCCCTTCCTCCCCCTGCAAGCAAGGCAGTGGGTTAATAGCCAAGCTCTGGTCAGGGATAAGAACAAGGCCAGACCACAGCTAAGAGTGGAGAACCTTTGGAGTGAGGTGTCTTTCTTCTACAGTGATAGCACTGGGTTAAAGTATTGTTCAGGCTGAATGGTATCAATTTATCATTCACTGAGCAAGAATCCTGCTCCACAGCATTATCCACTGAGCCAAGTCTCTGGTCCACAACATGCCTTTCAAGGAGATTTCCGTTTCCCTTCCTGGTAGGGCTCTGCTTTCTGTAACTTCTCTGGAAAATTACTGGAAATGGTTCACGGAGGTTCTCTAGTGTCTTGGTTTGCCAAAGAAATATGAAATATGACTATTCTCCAGAAAAGGGGGTTCTGATGCAGAACCTGGATCTTTCCTGCCAATTTTTAGAATCACAAGGGACCCCAAGGTGAAATCAAGAAGCTCAGTTCTTTTACAGCCTGTGTTCCTGCTCTGCCATACCCAACGAGGCACAGAGATTTCGAGAGTGAACCCAAGGGGGAATATTGATAGCAGAGGCCAATGTAAATAGGTTTGTTGAGAGGGCAGGATGAAGGCCTGAAAGTCTGATGATGACAAGAAAGCATATAAGAATAGGACTTAATCCTTCTTCAAACAAACATACAAACAGTATTGTTAGGACCTAGGGGTCTGCCAAGGAATGGGGCCAAGGTGACCTGTACTTCTCATACCGTAAATCTTGGGGGTTGTGGTACCACATTTGCGACCTAGCATCTAAATGTCCTCTTGGCATACCGTGGAGATGCAGGGTCTTAGTGTGTGGTATCCACCTGGGAGTCAGAAATGAGTCAAGTCCAGATCCCAGATGGCTACTGTCTGACTGTCACTGGAAGTCCAGGCTGTCCCAAATGCAAACTCAGACGATGACTTCGCAAAGTATTCTCACTGAGTTAGCAAGATTGACAACATTTCAAGGAACCATGGAATTAAAGAACCCATGCTCTTTACCCTAACCTCACCAGCTCATATGTGCCTTCTTCCCAGTACTAGAAGCTGCAGATCAGGTCCCGCTCAGCCTCGCACCCATACGACTCAATGTACTTCCTGTAGGACACTCTGTATGTTCAAGGTTTGTAAAGCTCTCTGGGCTAAGAGAGCAGCAGGACAGAGGAACACCAAGAAAAGACTATTTGCTTGGAGTCTCTGCCAGCCAGGTTCCCAAAGCCCTCCTCTGATGGTCCTTCCTTCTCCACTACCCTGTGCTGTTCCCATTCTCTTTATGGGAAATGGACTTGTGATGCCTGCAAGGCACAGAAGACCCTCCGCAAGCCCTATATAGAAATTCTCAGCCAGTTGAAACAGAACTGGAAGTCTATCAACACTGGGTGTTATAAGAACTGGACTTCCCACCTCCCAGTTCCCCTCCTGAATGTTTCCACTGGAAATTCTCTGCTTCAGTGGGAGTGCTTGGCTTAAATGAGAACGCTTGGCTCGGGGCCGGGTGGGGGATGCTTGGCTTGGTGGGAGTGCTTGGCTCAGTACTCATGAAGACATTTAGCACTCACCCTACAATTAAGACATCGCAACTCCACAAAATGTTTCATGAAAGTTCAATGCAATTAGATGATCTGAAGATGGATTAGCCTGCTCTCTGCACAACATTAAGAAAGATCACACTGGCAAATGACAGGACTTCTTTGAAGAGATCTGAAGGAAAGTCTCTGATGAGCTCTCCGGTGGGTTCCCCTATCCCCAGTGGGTTAACTGGGCATGCAGGAATGGTAGACATTCCTTGGGATGAAAATACTGTGTCAGAGTGGTGAGCTGTAACCCTGCCCCCAGGTTGGACACCTTTCACTAGAGGTCAGCATAAAACGTTCTGTTGCCGTTCCACAGTTCTTAATAGGGTTGCAGCCTGCTACCTGACCAGCACAGGGCAGCTATAGTCCAGTGCAAGGAACTTGACTCAGGAAAGTGAAAGAAACCAACTATGCTTGCTTGTTTGCTGTCTGGCCTGCCTTTAGTTTTGGTCTTTTGTTATTGGTGTGGTTGAGTTTTGTAGTTTGAGAGATCAGACCCCTACCTTGCACATGCTAGACAAGCCCACTACCACTGAGCACATCTCCAGCGTTCATTCTTCTTTGAATAAGAAGAGCTTGCCTTTCTTTCAAAGGGAAACTGCTACATAGCCACTCTTAGCCAAAAAGAGTGGCTACATGACCGAGCTGGCCCCTGAGGTATGCTTAAGGATCCTACCTTCGCCCCTAAGCTACTGGACTGTTCATTTATAGGAATCCATAAACCCTACACGTCCACAATGGACTTTTTAGGTACTGCCAGATAAAATAGGTATTAACTAGTTGAAGAATTTAAATGTAATTCCATGAGATGGAGGTTAAAGGGGGCAGAAGAGGATTTGTGGGCTTTCTGATAAAGACTGGACTTGAACTGGGCTCTAAGGATAGACGGGATTAGGTGAGGCATGCAGCATCCCTCACAGTGATGACTCACAATTCTAATCCCACACTCAGGAGATGAAGCAAGAGCAGAGTGTGTTCGAAGCTAGTCTAGGTTACATAGATCATGTCTTTAAAAAAAATAACTCATAATTATAAACAAATAATAATGGCAAAAGCCTTGGGAGAGCTGGTTGCCTCCTGTGTAGACTAGAAATGGTGAATGCTTTGGGAAATGAGGTAGGTAACATCTCAGAGGCTTTGAAATCCCTGGATGAAGAAGTCGAGACTTACCTGGCTAGTTATGTACAGGGTTAGTTAGGGAAGTCCACACGGGATCATGCTACCTGTGCAGTCAGTACATACCACCATGCCTTGCTTCTGTTAAGAAGACTGGGAAGAGGTGGGAGAGAATCCCTTGAAAGCAGCTGTGCCCTTTAGGTGACAGCAAGGGAGTTAACTGGCCTCTCAAGACTGAGGTTTTTTTTTTTTTCCTTCAGACAGTAGGTGGTTGTGACTAAGCTCTGTGTTTGTCTTGCATGTGGGTTGGAAGTTGGAAGGACAGTCCCTGGCATGTGGTAATAGTAGAGACAATCTCTGCCAAGTTTTTGTCAGTGTCCCAGGGCACTGCGCTAAGAACCCAGCATGGCTAATTTCATTTCATGCTCCCAGTAGCCAGAGCTTTCAGAAATGCTTGTAGACTCTAACTTGGGGACATACTTTCTGTCCTTTGCCTGACCAAACAATAAGCCTTGTGGTCCAATTAGATCCAAGCACATTCTCTGAATGTCTGAGTTCTAGTTGCAAAGTCCATTCCTCCTTTCTCCCTCTTCTCTGTTACTAACCCTCCTCCACAGTTAAGTTCCCTCCCAGTTCCCCTCCTGCCCTTCCTAGAACCTATGTCTTATGAGCACCCTCTCTAGAACTCTTTCTCCCCTCATCTCCCATAATCCCTTTCTTCCTGATCCTGTGGTTACTTCAGGTTATAAACTCACATTCAAAGTCTCATAGCTAGGATTCACAAATTAGAGAGAACATGTGGTATGTGTCTTTCTGACTCAAGGGTCCCTCACTCTGATTATTTTTTTAGCCTGTTTTCTAGTTCTGTCTATGCTTTTCTCTAGGAGTTTCAGTTTTCCCATTTCATGGTGAGGTCTTTGCTCAACTTTCACTGACTTTTGTGAATGATAGATGTGGGTCTAATTTCATTCATTTTCATGTGAACATACAACTTTCTTGTCACAATTTGTTGAAGAGGCCGTCTTTTCCCCTGTGTACATTCTGGCATCCTTGTCAAATATCAAATGCTCTAATTCAGAGTGTTATTAATTCATTTGATTGATCTCCATGCTGTTTTATGCCAGACTCACATTATCTTTATTGCTACAGCAACTCTATACTATAGCTTGGAATCTGATATGGAAATATCTCAGGCAGTTTTTTTGTTTTGTCTTGTTTTGGGGGGAGGTGCATAGACAGTCAGTGCCTCCAATACAGCTGTGCAGGAAAGGACTTTCTGAATAGAATTGCATTTGCTCAGGGATTAAGGTCAATTGACAAATGGGACCTCATAAAGCTAAAAAGCTTCTATATAGCAAAGAATCAGTCCATCCAGTGACCATGAAGCCCACAGAGTGAGATAGTATCTTCCATTTGAATTTTAGGGATGTTTTTTCCTGTTTTTGTCAAGGGAAGTTTTATTGGGATTGTATTGAAATTGCTATAAACTGCTTTCGATGGGATGTTCATTTTCGCAATATTAATTCTATCAATCCATGGGAGGTCTTTAATCATTCATACATGAAAACATTTAGAGAATAAATTACAACATTTTTAAAATGTGCCTATGTCTTCTACCTCCAACACCAGCATGTTTTCCCACTGCATGGGGTAGCAGTGCCTGCCAACACACCCATCAGCTAACCACAAAGTAAAAAGTTCCTCTAACTTCTTTCACAGCCTTAGATTTTCCAGCCCTTTCTGTGGGATGTTGACAGAAGAATCTTCACTGACTTCTGTTTAAAGACCGAGGTGGGATTACTCCTGCTCTTTGAAGCACACAGATACAATATGCATTCAACAGGTGCTGGTGCAAATCAATGTATTCAAGGGCTAACCCCATGCATTCCCACATGGCTATAGTAACTGACCAGGTATAACCTCTTCCTTGCTTCTTTCCCATTGGATATTAAATTTTTTTTTCTAAATTCACTATCTATCTCTCATTTACTAATATTCATGTCCTCCTAAAATCACTTTCCCAAATCATCTTTATTGTGTTTTTTTTTTTTTAAAAAAAAGAAATGTTTGTAGCTCATACTGCCTTTGCCCTCTCATCCTTGTATTTCTGAGAGTTGGTTTCCATGCATCTGTCTGTCTGGATTTCTATTATGGTTCTACCCACATCTTTCTGGAAAGTGGGGAGAATTCGTGACAGCAATGTTAGCAAAAGCCTGTGACAAACTGTGGATATGATAGTCTGGTAGATTGCCAAAAGAAATCAGCACTGTTCTTTTTCTTGTGTGTATTCATGCCCTCTGTGCCTTAGTTTAGGCCTCGTCCTTCCAGTGGCTTCATTTTGGGTCTCCCTGCCTTCTGGCTTTCCCTGCCCTTTGCCATGTAGAACCCTTGCTCATTGTGGCTGGAAATTATGTCCCTTGTGTTATTGGATCTTATCTTGTGGAGTAAGTAGGACCCAGCAGAACAATTTGAATTGTCTATCTGTTTCAAATCAAAGCCCCAGCCTTTTGTTTGGGACTTAGAGTAAGAGTTCCCAGAGTTCTTTGAAATTGGACACTCTTGAACACACCTGGAGACAGCAGTGAGCTGGCCTACAGGTTCTGTGGTTGACAGACACACAAAGCTAAGGGCAAAGGTGAGGTTTTCGTTTCTTCTCTGAGTCCTCCAATTCCTTTGAAATCTCTATGATTGGCCCCTTCACGGATCATTCAAACAGCTGCAGGAAATCCTCAAGCTGTGTTTTCTCCAGATAAGCATCCAGGTCAGAGGGAAGAGCTCAACATCTCTTCTTGAGAAAGAAGCCTGTTTAAGTTTAGAGGAAAACACGGAGACAAAGGTGCTACTCAGCCATGTGTGTGCTACTTTGAGTAGTTGCCCATACTGATGCCCTCTTGAAGGTTCAGACTTCATGAGCACTTAGAGGCAGTGGAAAAAGCCCATTTGTCCTATCTCAGAAATCCTATGGTTAGCTATATAGTTACCTTCTCAAAAGGAGGGGTATAGTTCACAGGTTGAGTGCTTGCTGCGAGGCTCAGGGCTCAATCCCTGGCACCAAAACAATGAGAAACAGCATAGAATGTTTTATGAGTTTATCACTTCTTTGTCTTTGCCTCAAATTACATCGTGAAACTTCAACATCTTTCATCCTCATGCCACTAGTATTACTAGCGTTACTAGGAGTTATGACTTGATACACGTTAATATTTTTCAATTCTTTATTTATTATCATTTGTGTATAGGATGTTGGTGTGCAAATGTGTCACTGTACCAGAGAACAACTTTGTGACATCTGTTTCCTCCCTCCCCCTTTACTTGTGCCCTGGGGTTCAAACTCAAGTCCTCAGGCTTGAGTAGCAAGTACTTTACCTCCTAAGACATCTTGTTGGCCCTATGTGCTATATTTTTGAGGGAACATTGGTTACCTTATATTTTGAAACAGCAGGAAAATGGTTACCCTTTGGCTGAGCTTCAGTGGATCAATTTAAAAGCTTGAGTTGGTTATTTACAAGGAATGTGGTAAACAGCAAGTTCAATTACCTGAGCCTCTGTCCTTTGTTTATAAAACAGGAATAATATATCTGCCCTAGAGGATTGTTGTAAGACACAAACGAGCCCATAGCAGGGCAACATGCTACCTGACACACAACACAGTAAGACCTCAAGACAAGTATTTTCCCCCAATAAAACTGCAAATGCTAGTTTTGCATGGGGGAAGGGAACAGGATTATCGCTGGCATATGATGCAAAGTTAATTAAAAGGCAGGTGCACAGCCCCTTTGTTTTGTCATTGTTATGTAACCAACTGTAAGTCTGTCGTGAGAATGAAACACACACTACAGGTTATAGTACATCTCTGCTTCATAATGCTGGGGCAGCATTCTTGAGTGATCCTCCACCTGGCCTAACAGATCCCTTCCCGTGTTCTTGTATGACTGTTGTAACCTTGGACCCTGAGGGCAGTGGTAGAGATGAGCCTGCCATGAAATAAAGCTGCCTGCAAGCCCTCTGATGCTTGCCCAGGGGCCTGCTCTGTGAGTAGCAGCATCAATGCTGCCTTTGTTCCACCTGCAGTGTCTGGCCCACAGCTGAACCCACGAGGCTGGCTCTGTGGAGTAACCTTGACCCAAGAAGGCAATCAGTGCCAAGCTGAGTTCCCCACCCCTGCCCCCACCTGGCTCCAGTACAATGGTTCTCTCCATTGGAGAAATGGCTTGGGAAATACCCATGGCTCTCCCTTGGGCATTCTAAGTCATTTCTGGTTTTGTAAAGAGAAAGGGCTTGAAATGCAGTATCATTGCCAAAAAGGCCAGAGACACCGGTGTAGAATTGTAAGTTCCTTTTTAATTACAAGACGCAAGTGTCCCTGTGTTTCTGGAGTCATGGGAGCATTCAAAAGACACTGAGCTCCCACTAGGTGTGGAGACATATAGATGAAAAGATGTCCCGAGTTCGTAACTGCTGTGGGCTTGTGAAGAAACTGACGCCTGCTATGACAAACAACACATTTCCAGATAGAGAAAGAAATGTTGCCTAAGAAACTAATAGTGCTAATAACTTCACTATGGAAAGCCACACAATGAACTCAGTGCTCTCTCTCTGTCTCTCTCTCTCTGTGTAGTATATACATGTATGTAGTATATATATATGTTCATGTGTGAGTGTTTTTAATGTTCATCAAATGTGCACACATGTGCATGTAAATGAGAGAACAGAAGTCCCATACTAGGCATCTTCCTCTGTCTCACTTTATCTACTTTCTTTGAGACAGGGTCTCTCACTGAGGCTGAAGAACCCTGACTGGGCATGACTAGCTGAGTTTAGCCAGGCAGCCAATAAACCACATATGTCCTTCTGTCTATACCTCCCTGTGTTGGGATTACAGACAAGCACCACTGTGTTCTTTGTTTATATGTTAATAGAGAGTTTGAATTCAGAGTCTCACACTTACATGGCAAGCCGTATCTCCAGCCCCAGCTCCTTTTATTCTTGCATATGAAATTGGCCTGATTCTCTTCCTCCCTCTCCCAGGAAAGCCATGCTAAGAAAATAGCATCTGGTATTAGAAAAAGAAATAAGAGATTTCCAACTGGATGAGGTAGGTAGACCCCAAAGAGCAAAAGGAACATATGACAATATTTTCAGCGACACTTTTAAATGTGTCACCACACCCACAGCAGAGCTAAGATGGGAAAGGAGACTATGCCAATAGCAGTGGCTTGAAGACAGGGTAGCCGTGTTTGTTAATGGGTTTTTAAAATGCACCATCTACCTCTGTGAATAAGCTATAAGATGGGACAGTGGCCAGGAGCAATGACGTAAGACAGAGAGTGACTTGTAAAGACAGTCACCCCCATCCTATTGGAGAAAAAAAAAACTGAGGAATGACTTTGGAAGAGGTATTGAGAGCAGAGACACAGAGAAAAATAAAGAGATAGAAGAAGAATGGGCTGTTGTCTGAGGCCATGGCCAAGTCTGTCAAGAAGAGAGGGACCTGAGTGAGAGGGAGAAGACTCAGGTTCATTGTTGAGGACAGTAAAGCACTTATGTGATCCTGTCTCATCCTGGGGAAAGAGTGTTCACACTAGCAGAGACAGAGGGCACTGGAAATGCCTAGCTAGCATGAGAAGACTGATGACCAGGTGGCTGAAAGAGACCATAGACATTTGAATGGGGGAGTAGAGCTGTTCCATTTTCAGGGAACAGACCCGGGTCCTAATTCCACCGGGAGATCTCCCCCAGCATGGAAGCTTCCCAGTAACTAGTACTCTCCGGCCATAGGATCTCACTCGTGCCAATTTCCATCACCTTCAAGAACATTATCTAGAAGATTCGGAACACTCTGTGGGATGGCTTCTTCAATCTCTCCTGACATTAAGGCTTTATAAGCATGCAATGTGTGAGGTGTCAAACCAGAAGAAAGCCAGTCTCAACTTTCCAACAGGTTGTCCTACATTCTGACACCAGGATACTGATTATAGTTTTCAATGAGATCTATGCAGGGCAGGAATTGAGAAGACGATGTCTTTATTTTCTGAAGGATTCTCTTAGAATTGGCAGAAACCATGCACTAGTTTGAGAGCAAGGCTCATGATCTGTGTAGCAGACAGGATGTGGGTGTGCTCACTCTAAAGAGAGCTCCCTTCTATGTTCATGCCCTTTTTCCTTAACGTGGATTCAGATCAGACTCTAGCTGGCTGACTAGAGGACCCTCTGTCCTCACAGGATGTGGGGGCCACTTCTGTGTTCTGTACTCAGAAGCATTGTTTGCATCCTGTATCTTCTTTTCTTTTGCTTCCTGCATAAGAATTGGCTCTTTCTTTCAAGGAAACTATTATTCTATTTTGGTAGTTCTCATGTGGGGATGGTTTGACCTCTTGAAGCATAGTTGACAGTGTCCAGAGGCATCTTGATTATCATGATAGGAATGGGGGTGTTGCTGGCACCTGGTAGAGGGCCAGGTTGCCGCACAAAGTCTGACGTTTAGGACAGCCCTTCACAGCAAAGAATTATCAAGCCCAAAATGTCAAGATTCCTCAGGCAGAGAAACTCTGGACTATTTTTGTCTCCCTTGGAAATCAGCTGCCATCAATACATTCTGTAAAACCTCAGATGCCTCCTTTTATTTCCTAAGTTAGGAATGGTTGCCTGGCTGTTCTGCCTCTTTGAACTGCACACGCACCCACCCCTTTTTCATGCTGAAGCAATAAGGAAAATGTTTAACTCTCATTGGCCAGAAAAATCGCTTCTTGGTTTGGGTCCAAACAAGAACCAGATCTCTCCTTGGGTGAAGGCAGAGATGTCACAGCTTGCTGAGAAACATCACAGGGCATTTCCTCATGGCAGCAGCCCTGGGCCAAAGAACTGGTAGAGGACAAGCTCCAGATGCATCTGCGTGCGCCTTTTACTTGCTTTTGAGTAGGGTCTTTCAAGGATTGAACAATGGGACTCAACCATGAAGGGCCCCTGCTTCCTTTCCAAGCCACAGGGAGACCAAGACTATAACTCTCATTCACAAGCAACCTCAGCTCACACTCTGGTTATGTTTCTCCTACTTGCCTGGCCTTCTGAGAAGTCACACAAAGCACATGCTACTTATGTTGCCTTTCTGTATCCCAAGCTAGGCTGCGGTTTCCATTAAATTAGATCATTAGTTACTCCTTAGTGCTTACTCTAAATCCTCCACCCATAAAACAGCCTGGTAGAACTCCTTCATTGTAGGTCATGGCTTAGCACTGAGAGGTAGTCTAGTACAGACAGCCTGGGGTGGATCTCCTCTTCTTATACCTTATATCTACAGACTGGGCAGTCTTAGTGAATTCTTTCAAATTCTTAGGCCATAGGTTTTTGCCTTGATCTCAGTGAAATGGCTAAGTGATATACCTTAGATTTTCTAATCTCTGAAATGAAGACAGCTACCATTTCCTGGAAATCTATTTTAAAAAAACAAACAAAACAAGAAAACAAATATAAAAAAAATGTATATACAAAGTCAATTGTATTGCTTTACTGTTTTCAAAGAATTATTTTTATTATTTTTAATTATGTGTTGGTGTGTGTGCATGTGAGTGAGTGTATGTGGTGTGTGTGTGTACATTTAGGTATGTGCACATGAATGCAGGTGTCTGCAGAAACCAAAGGATCCAGTCCCCCTAGTGCTGGAGTTACAGGTCATTTGACACCGGTGCTGGTAACTGAACTCAGGTCCTCTAGAAGAGCAACAAGTATTCTTTACCACTGAGCCATCTCTCCAACTCTGGCTTAACTACTCAATACCCAATATTATATTAGTCATATTTCTACCTCTGTGATCAAAAACTTGAAGAAAGGGCTAGTATTAACACTTTTGAGTCATTTGCTTTTAGTAGTGATTAATTAGTGGAGAAGTTCATATACAATGGAACTTGAATACGAGAAGAGATGGCGACCAAGGATTAAACTCTGGGAAACGCTAACATTCAGAAAACGGAAAGAAAAAGAATATGCTTTTGGAAGCAATCCATGTGAAATGATAATTATATGGATTTAGACTGTGACGTTGGGAAACAAGAAGATAAAGCCAGTAAAGAAACATTATAATAGAAATTAAGAGTAGTCATTGTTGAGAAAGGGGGATCATGGAAAAAGCCAAAGGCTACTTGGTGTTTCTAGAAAATATAGAAATGCTGATTCCCATAAGACAGAAGAGATCAATGGCAAGGAGGCATGCATGGCTAGTTTGTTCTTATGCCTTGTCTGAGATCTCCCTTCAGAAGCCAACAGGCTTTAAGAACTCTGGCTCTCTGGAAGCCTCTAGCTCAGCTCTTTACGTTGTGCCATAGCTTGCAAACCAAGGGCACACTCTGTCCAGGCAGCTCTAAGCCTGTGACTGAGCTTTGAAGAAACAGAATAGTTGAGCCCTGACCCTAAACAGGACTCTATATCACCCCATACAAGGCTCAGGGATCATCATGGAAGAGGAGCCAAATGAAGCTGTGAGCTAGAGATTGGAGAAGAATTCCAGAAAACAGTGTTTTTAAACGTGACACAGCCAATGCCCATATAAATTCAATATAGCTGGGATGGGGAGGGAGCTGCACAAGTCTCATACAAGACTGGACCTAGCACCATTCCATCTTGCGTGGGATTGGAGCTCATGATACCTCACCTCTCACTGATGTTGCCTTGTCAGTTGATGGGTGCTGGAGAAGGTGGTATCATTTCAATGGTATAGACATTGGAAATTTTCCCACATTCTAGTAAATAATCCTAGCTCATGCTCATACAATCAACCATGATGAAACTCAGGAGGCAAGAAAAAAATACTCAAGTATGAATTCAAGTAGGAGAATGCTTCCTGGAAAGAATTATTTCAGCAGAAGAGGTCAATGAGAGAGTGGATACTAGAGAAGGGATGAAAATTGAATAAATGCATGCATGAAGATATCATGGAGTGTGTATGTGTGTGTGTGTGTGTGTGTGTGTGTGTG
>JANHMN010000004.1:47290877-47323877 GCA_030674055.1 Rhabdomys pumilio | reverse complement strand
CCTCTTTTACAGTCATTGCCCATGACCTTGAACTGGGAGCTGGGCCTGCTGTAGAGTTGTGGGATATACTTACCTGTGCCTGCCCAATCATCTTTTCTTTGCACTCTTCCTTCTTAGATATCACACTGTGTTAAAGTTTGTGGGATATGTCTCTACTCTGTTCTCTTTCTCTGCTTTCTATACATAAGCATTAGCTTCAGTATTTCTCTTCTACTTTAAATTCTATTTATCTTGGCATCTAGTTCCCAAAGGGCCAAAACCAGTGCAGGTGATGCCATATGCACATCTTGGTAGAAAGACTTTGCAGTCTTGAAAGGATGGGGACTAAGGGATGATGGAATCCCTAACTCTTCCCCAGTAGCATACAATGATGCCTGGAGAGCCACCCTTTGAAACTCAGGTAATATTCAGAACTAGAAAGACAACTTCAGACTAAAGCAGAGAGAGTTCTTAGAATGTAAAAGAAAAACTAAAACATTTCATCAGAATTATCAAAGCCATCAAGATAGAGTATATTCTTAGGGCATGGTGATAATTGTGTCTGCCTTTCCAGTAAAAAACCTAAATATAGACTGGGATCTTAAACACAGAACCTGTGACTCTTATCTATAGACGTGTGCTTGACCATTTCAGGAAAAGAAGGGGAATGATGCCAAACACAAGAATAGAGCTGAAATTCAGTGGGAAATGACTGGAGGTAATAACAATAGGCCTGTAGTTTTATTTCAAGGTCTGATCATTGTTTGTTACTCTTAAAGACTTATTTTTGACTGGACTTAGACGTTCTCAGCAAGGATAGCCTCCATCTCTTGGCAATCTGTTCCTGCTGGTCTTCTTTGGCTTCCTTCGTTCTCTGGACAAAAGTTTCACACATTCTTCAACCTGCCCCTTGTTTGTCTTCAATATGTAGACATTTGTGTTACAGCACATGTGAGTAGCAAGACACTGAGTCTTTGTTCCTGGGCTTCTTACTTTTTTTGCTAACAGGCTTTCTGACATATTGGTGGGCATCATCTTCTATAGGGAGATTTAAAAGATTTTGGATTCCACTAGCTCTTTTGAGCCCCAAACCAACTAGGCACAGTAGTATCTGTCTGTCTAGGAATACCTTTCTATGTTTTTACAATAAACAAGTTGAGAACACCTACATTGGCACCCACAATGTACCTGTGCTTCCTCTCTCCAGTTCTCCTTTGTCTATAACAAGAATGGCCCTTATTCAACAACAGGGCCACTCTGCCACAGCTCAAGACACCTTGCTTCACAGGAAAACATTATTTGTCATTTTCACCACTCATTTGGACCACGTGACCCTCACACTCTTTATCCAGAACATCAGTACTTCTTCTGTGGCCACATGCTTCTCATAGAAAGTATGACACTTGCATTCACTGTCCACTTTAGTGAGTTTTGGACAGCTGGTGGTTGAGAGATATTTTAGCTTCATCTTGACATGGCCAATCACCTAGGAGGCATACAGAAAGGGAGGAGTAGACCTGTAGTTACTACGTTTGGCTGTGAGTGAGAGTAAATATGTTAAGCTAAGCAAAAGTAGTCACGTTCAAGATGCTTTGAGCATACATGTCTATGTGTGTCTTCCTGTCTGTCTGTCTTTCTGTCTATAAGACCTGAATACCTCTGGAAGTGAATAGTAAAGGGAGTCAGAGAGAAAAAAAAAGGAACAATTTTTATAGAATTAAATTATAAAGACAATGGGGGAAAACTACTGGGCCCAAGCAGAGAGGTTCAACTTCAAGAGGAAGAAAGAAGCTTCTTCTGGAATAAGTGTAGGGAAAAGAACACTCAGGGTGACAGATAAGGGGATAAAATGAAGGATGACTCACTTAGCATTTCTTCCAACTACAAGTCACACAGGCCCCTTCTAAGAACAAGAACATGACACAGGAAAGTGTTCACAAGATGAAGAAGATCCACAGTAGCTGGGGAGCATAGCTGGGGCATGTACTATGTCATCACTCAATCAATGGGAGGTGTAAAATCAAACCTTCCCTTAAATGCTTGCAATGGGCTCAGTGGCCCAAAGAACTGGGACCATAATCATCAAGAAAGAGGAAGGCATGTCTTATGTAGGTTGAAATTTTCTTTATTAAAGAAAAATGGTGGCATTGTGATGTCTACTTTACATCATTAACACTCACAGGAAAAAAACAAAAGATCTGGTGTGTGAGCACCATCTGCCTTGTTTGCATGGCATTGTCCTTTTCTGTAATAGTGAGAGATAAAGATGACTAAGATGTTTGCACACTGTCATGCCGCTCAACTCAGTGCCTGGAGAAGATGTGACTTCTCAGAGCCAAGGCTCGACACACACAGAGGCTAGTGGTCCACTGCTAGACAGACAGTGACACCCTGTGCTTGTCCCTCAGCACTTACAGCTAAGAAGGAAACCATTATTACTGGCATTCCCACAAGAAAAATAAAATAAATCTGAAAGTGCCTATCTACCAAGTATTTTTCCCATTAAAATAATTATTGTCCAAGTATAGTATGTCCAACCTTCCAGCATCTTTAGAACAAGCAGAAGGGAGACCAGTGACTGAAAGCACAAATGTGACAGAGACCATGCACCCACTAACATTAGCATGGTGGTTCTGGGAGGCAGTGCTCAGGGAGGCACTCAGCCTGGGCAAGGATGAGCCAAGCATGTCAGTTTGAAAAGGCTGCCAATTGATGGGTCTACAAACATTGTTTATACTCCTCAATCACCTCAGTAACCTCCAACCAACCAAAGCTCTGTATGCCACTGACTTTGAAGTAGACTTGGAGTCAGGCCATCCAACACCCCTCGTCCTGCAGGTGTTGGCTTCCAAATGTGTCTTATTCCAGTGATGGCAAACTTTGCAGGAATGTCGTGAGAAGAGATTTATACTACTTTCTGATCCTTCCCTGTTCCAAATCACTGTATGAATAATCTTTCTCATAGCACACTAGTCACTCTCTAGGCAGCCTTGGCCAAAATCAACCAAGTGAGCAAGCCCGAGGAAGGAAGTTTTTCCCTTTTAAAGAAATCATTTTTGCTGAAACTTTACAAACCTCATAAAAAATTACACGTTGGCTTGAATTTGGGAGAAAGACTTGCTTTATCTGAACTTATTTGCCAAAAGCATTTAAATGAGCATGTGCAGGATGTAAAACCACTGCAGATAGCATCGGCCGTGCACTCCCAACTTCCCAAACTGTCCTCAGCTACAGGTGTTAATGAACTCTGCAAGGAGGGAGGTGATTTGGGGCAGCATTGTGACAGAGCGCTTGGGTTTGGTGCCATGTAACCCACTGAGGGCCTCCTGAATTCATAGTCATAGCTGGACTTAACAATGTCACTCATTGTTACAACTGAGTGTCCGTTAGGAGAACATTTCCATTCCAGAGCAGGACTCCACTCTTCCTATTCCCAGTATGGCTGGTGCCTTCATTCTTTGTGGATGTGTTTATCCAACCTAGTAAAAACATTAAAAATGGGAATAAATCTGGGCCAACCCCAGAATGCTTTCCACCACAGCTGTAAACCATAAAACATGCAGAAAGGTGGACAGGACTAAAGACAGCAGGTCTCCACCAAGCAGCTTGGAAAGCCAGCTAGGAGGTGGCCCTTGCATAGATAGCTGCCACGCAGTGCTTCCCTGCAAAACCAGTAAGAACAGACAGCATCTAGAAGGTGTTAAATTATTAGTGCTATTTTTTTTTTCAGACAGGAAGGGTAATAATAAAACCATGTGTTCAGCAGCCTTCTTGGACATATAAAATAGAGAAGCCTGTGACTTGAAGTGTTGTAAAAGGGGTTAATTGTCTATTCCTGAACGTGTCAAGTTTATTGATCTTGTTAACAGCAATGGAGCATGTGCCATGGATTACTATGGCAGGGAAACAAAGTACCCATTTACCCTACCTTCACGGGTACCGTTTGCAGCCAGAGTTAAGGGACACACACAGATGAATGCCATAAAGGTCATCCACATGCCACAGTCTGTGCCCATTCTCAAATTCCAGTTCTTTGTGACTCTCTGTTTACTGCCATTTCTCATGTATCTACTGCAGGTCCGTTCCTTTCAGATAAACCGTGTTGTTTATGTGTATAAGAATCAAATGCCATAGACAAAGATGAGAGCTATTTGACAGGTAAGCAGTTGGCATTCAGAGGGGTTAAGAAAACCTTCCAAGATTCTAGAGCCATTGAGTAGAGTTCTAAACGCAAGTCTAGTTTTTGAAATAACTCACTTGTTTATTTACTCTATAGGCATTTACTGACCATCCACTAAGAGCCAAACACTGGCATAGATGTTGGGGTTAGAACAATATTCTAACTGTGGAGCCTGTAGTTTGGAGCACAGTAACCTAGCTTTTAGTAACGACCTACTTTCATACACATAGTCAGCATCTATAATTCCACCATTTTCCTCAGGGGTTAGTACTGTGCACATGTGTTGGTGCAGCTCTCCTAGCCAGCTATCAGGCCCTGTGAAGGCACACCTGTCTGATGCTTCTCTTCTCAATTCTCTACCCAGTACAACTTGTGAAGTGAAGGACACCTAGCCATTTCTCTGGTATCAAAAAAGCTCCCTTTTCTCAGCTTTAGCCAGCTCTCCGGTTATGACACAGTGCCCAACATAAATACTTTAGAGGAGGAGAGGTCTGTTTAGGCTCGTGATTTCAGAGCTTTCGTCCGAGGTTGTTTGCCCTGCTGCTTTGGGCCTATGGCAGCACAAAGCAACTCAGCCCAGCATGTGGTAGGAAAAGCCTGTTTGCCTCAGAGCAAGCAACACAGAAAGAAAAACATGTACAGGGGAGAAGTCCCAAAATCTCCTTCAAGGATGGCCAACCCCCAGAGATCAGTTTGTAAAGACCACAATGACTTTTTAAGGACACCACAAGGCAGACAGACACCAAGCTTTTAATACATGCAGCACTGGACAACATGCTACCCTAACCTACATGACTCCAGGTTTTATTTAGAATTATCCCTGCTTCTGTTATGAAACATTGTGGTAGGTGAGATGCTTATGTCATCTCACTGGTAAAATAAGCCCAGGTATAAGCCTTACTTGACGGTAATGAACATGGTGCCTACGGAGTCTTACTCAAGTCCTCACCATCACTGTGAAGCAGAGCTGGGAACCTGACAGCAGCCTGTAACTCAGAAATCCTGTTTCTGTAAACCATGTACCTGAAGCTGAACAATGAGGAGATTTTTAGCACTTGAAATGCACAGAGACTATAGAGACTGTTCTGTTCTGTAATTGTTTGAAGATGGTAATAAGATGAATGTGCCAGCGGGGTTCACTTTCAGTCCACCAGCTAGAGATGCAGCCACCCACTCTGGCCTTCATGGCAAAGGTCATTTTGACATGCTCTACCTTTTTTCATTTTGTGATTATTCGAGGTCCCCCCCCAACCCCCACCACACACACTGCCCAGTAATCTTCAAAGAAATACCTGTGTTTCTAGAGGTGATAAGTTATGGATTGGCCAGACTCAGGCCATGGAAGACAGATTCACATCTGTTTATGATAGTTGTTTCTTAAGAATCGTGTGGTCAGAATAGTACATGAGTAGTCTGCATTTCTGAGATAGGGTGGGGCCACACCCAGGGCAGGGATCAACTGCTGAAAAGCCCAGGCCAGCTGGAATCACCAGGGGTCTTGAAAACACAAGCCCAGCCCTTCAGATCAGTTCTGGTAGAATAGTTTCTACTTTAGGTAATATGAACTTAATCCTCAGTTATAGTCTTCAATCTACACAGAAATGTATTTATTATTGCCTGTGATAATCAGTAACACTGAGAGATCATGGTGTATCCAGCAGCCACGGGCAGATTCCAGGCCTTGGATGAAAAGACATAAAAATGTAGTTAGGAAAGACCTGCAGTACACAGTTTAGTCAAATGGAAACAGTCAAAGAATTAATCCTAACCAGTTTGGAATTCTTATTAGTTCATCTGTTAACAAGCACCTGCAAATGTGTACATGAAGACTTGGTGACAAATGGGTTGTGTTCGGTTTCTGGATGTGGAATGATATCTGGTGTGTCACCTCACAGCACAGTCCGGTGTGGTCTACAGGGACCATAAGCATGAAAACAGCCATTCTTCCCTTCATCTCTAGGCCTCACCTCTTTCTAGTTAGAGCCCTACAGGGATGCCAATCACATACAGTCTTGCATTCTTGCCTAAGAGAGCAGTCTGGGTTGGAAGATGACCCAAGCCAGTCCAACTCTAACTCTTCTATAAAATTTCTTCTTGTTGGAACCTGTCAAAAGACCTTGCCTGTGTTTCTTGAATGTGTAATTATAAGCCTGGAAATGTCCGTGGCCTTAAAACCAAGATGCTGAGATGAGAGAGAGATGGAATTATCAGGTTCTTTGGATGTAAGTTCCCCGGGCCAGGGCCTCACCCACTTTGCTCATGTATTGGCAAGGAAATCAGTAATTTTTTTTCTTTCTTTAGATTATGTTAGACTTCTATCATGTGCAGCCAAGAACTCTGGGTGATACAAATGATTAAAATAGGCCCAGAGAAACATGACCCTTGGTGATCTGACAATCAGGAAAATCATCTGGATAAGACATAAATTAAATGACATTTTTAGAAATGCCTATAACTTATAGCAAGCCTCGTGCCTCAGCCACCTGATATTGGGATTACATGCAACAGCCACCATGTCTGGCTTCAAAGCAATGATGGTATGACTTCTAATACATTTCTAATGCAATTACTCACCAGCATAAGGATTTTACTGGTATCTTCAAAATCATTTCTTTAAGGCATTAAGAAATGGTTGTACACTGGTCACTGGTGGGTCATATTTTTAATCCCAGCTCTCAGGAAGCTGAGGCAAGTGGATCTCTGTGAGTTCAAGTCCATTTCTGGTCTACTGAGTGAGTTCCAGGATAGCCAAGGCTATACACAGAGAAAATTTGTCTCAAGAAAAAAGTTATAGAAAAAAAGGAAGGAAAGAAGGAAGGAAGGAAGGAAGGAAGGAAGGAAGGAAGGAAGGAAGGAAAGAAAGGAAGGAAGAAAGGAAGGAAGAGAAAAGAAAAGAAGTGATTGTATTAAATACTGTTACCTTTCACCTCTAGAACACTTTTCTGCATTAGTGTTTAGCTATACTTAATAGTGGTGGTTAACAAAACAAACCAGGGACCAGAGACATGGCTGGAAAGTATCACCACTGCTCTTCCAGAGGATCTGGGTTTGATTCCTAACCCCCACATACCAGATCACAGCTTTCTGCACTCCAGATCCAGGAGATCTAACTCCCTGTTCTGTTCTGGCCCCTGTGGGTACCAGGCATACATGTGGTACACAGACATACTGGAAGCAAAACATCCATACACATAAAAATAAAAAACTTAAAGAAAAAAAAAAAACTAAAACACAGCAATTTATGAAGTGTTGGTGTGGGCAAACATTCCTGAAGTTCATTAACTGGAGAATGAAGTGGATGGAATGTCCTCATCAGACTCGCCTCTGATCTCTGAGGATGTTGGTAGCAACTGGGATGTGTCTCTGTGTTTTCTATTGGCACTTCTAATAAGTAAAAGAAGCATGTGTGAAAGTTTGGTCCAAATTTACAGGACCCCGTCTGCCATCCAGTCTTTTGCATGGCAAAGAAAGGAAGTCTGTCCTGCTCCCATTATCCAGGTCAACCATATTTATCCCAAATCCTGAACCTCTCTTAGTCTATTAAAGGATCACCCAGGGAGGGAGCAGGAGGTGGATTTTAGGAGAGAAACATAAACCATGTTCGTGAATACCTAGCAAAACAGAGTTTCAAAAGTTAGGTTTCGAAATGCTTTAATTGATTCACTGAAACACTAATTACATCTAATGTGCCACGGATGCTGTGCTGCCTAGGTGGAAACACGCCAATGCTCAGTGCATCCTTAAGCACCTGTGGTCACTGGCAGGTGCGGAGAGAGCAATAGTCAGAGATGAATAAATAATTTGAAGTTTGCTGTCACTGAAGTGCAAGGAAACGACCCAGAAACTCGGTGTGCTGGAACTGTTTTGCAAAAGGAAATCAATTCCCAGCTGACATGGTCATTGCAACAGACCACAATCTGGATTCTGTTTACACTTGATCAGGAAGAGGAAGAAAGGAGAAGAGAAAAAAAAAATGTGGTCTTGGTGAGATGCAAATGGTTAGGACGGACTGTCCTGAGCATCTAAATCAGCTGTTCTCAACTTTCTAATGCTGTGACCCTTTAATACAGTTCCTCATGTTGTGGTGGCTCCAACCCTAAGATTATTTCACTGTTGCTCTATACTGTAGTTTTGCTACTGTTATGAATCATAATGTAAATGTCTGATATCTGATATATCAGATATATATCTGCAGGATATCTGATAGCCAAACATTCAAAGGGATTGTGACCCACAGGTTGAGAACCGCTGATGGGTGTGAAGTCTTATTTCTAGGCCTGCAGATATGCTGTCTGGCTGCTGATATCATGTAGTGTTTCCCTGCTTTCTCCTGGTGCAGACTCCTGTCTGACTCCACAGTAGAGTTCTCACCCCACTTATAGCAATAGTAGGCATTATGCCTAGTGCAGATAACTCAGGGAAACCTTAATAATTTGATGTTTATTGTCATTCCTGGAAAGGTTTGAGAGCTGGAAAAGTTACAAACCCTTTTCAAAGGTGGCTACAGGCAGCTAGGAGCACCAGGCCCAGTAGGCCTGAGTCTGAAGCCTGGATCAGCTGTGATGTGCTGTCTACTCCTCACTGGGCTGATGCTGTTTCTATACCTGAATACTTCTTGGGAGGACATTGTTATAGGCAGCACTGCTTCTTCCACCCCCATTCAATCATATTGTAGCATGCCAGAGTCAGTCTGGGAAGTCCTGCTAGAATATAAATGCTACTGTGACAAACAAGACAGCAGTGAGCATCTCTTACATTCTGTACTAACAAAACTGAACAACTGTCAGGGCAAAGCGTGTGATTGCTCCTCTCTATTCTCAAACTAAGATTCAGCCTCAGGCTGTGGCTTTGCTTCTCAGAACTGGGATTCCCAAAGCCTGGAGATATTGATCTCCAAGTCACCACAGCAGGGGCTAGCTATGGGCAGTGTCTACCTGAATGCCTGGGACTGTTGGCCCTGGAGCGCTTTCAAGATTCATTGAACTTATTGATTAAACCACTGTGGGAACATTTCTTTGGCCCTGACCTTCCTTTTAAGTATGTCTGGGAAGTCACTTTGCCTTGCCACACCTACACTAGCATCCTCAGTGAGGAAGGCTGGAGTAACTGCTGTGTTACACACTTTTCTTGAAACCCTGAGAGATTCATTGTACTTACCTAAGGATCTGTCCTAAGGGGATGGCATGGTAGAAAATGGCAAATTTGTATAAACTATGCAGGGCTAATCCAGCATCTTTACTCCACCAGAATAAGTATTCTGATTGAACTCTGAATGGAAAAAAAGAAAGAAATAAAAAGGAAAAGATGTAACTAGTCCTAAATTTCAGCACCAGATGAATAAAAAACAGAAAACAAAAGAAAGGGATATGGTGGAGGAGAAGGTTTGTTATGGATAAAAAAGGAGAGTGTGTAGCCAGAAACAGGGACATCTGGGAGCATCCAGAGAGGACATGACCTTGAGCATGTGAAGAAAGTTGAGGAAGGGAGAGGGGAGAGCAGCTGCCTACCAAGAGGGGCAGCCTGGGCCAAGAGACTAGATGAGAGGGTAATAGCCTGAAGAGGCAGGTAACCAAAATGACTGGATTGTATATAGGGAAGGACAGCTGGGGGGATGGAAGCCCAGCCCAATATCTTGGTTGGAGAAGTTTAGGGTAGGGGCTGGGTATTCCAGCCATACCTTGTAATAGGTAGGGACTGAGGGATGCAGGGAGAATATAGTTCTTTTTGCCATTGTCTGCTTTGCTCTGTTAAATAGTCATCTCAGCCATTTGTTCTAGTTTGGGAACTAACAAGCTCTTTTTAGCTACATTATATTTTTAAGCCTCTGCTAGAAAACCTACCCAGAAAAGTATAAAATCACTAAACTGCCTCAGACATGCTTTCCAGCATATCTGATTTTGATATAGAAATTATCTGTTCACGGTCTTCATCTACAGGAGAAATGGGGACTTAATTTTGTCATGTTGGCCTAAGTATGAGTGCCTCATCAAAAAATTAATCCTTCCACCCTCTTCCTATGTGTTCAATACCATACAAGGCAAACAGACCAGGCCAGTTTCCCATGAATACATTCTCCTGAGCCTCTTCCATCTCTGCCAGAGCTCATGAAAGATGCACATATTTTCACAGCTTCTCCACTGGGCAAACTGTCTTGGTAAGAGGGACTGCTTAGGGTAGCACTGAACTCAGAACTGCCCTACCACAGCTGGGCAGCCAGAAATCATTACCCATGCAAAGCATAGGTCATTCATCCACTTAGAGACTCTGTGATGGCCAGACATTTCTGGGCTGCACTAACCATCCTCATGAGAGCATGTACTTGGCTGTCTCCTGGACATGTTGAATGAGGCTGTGTCAACTGTGGTTCTTCATCGGATTGTTTGTTCATTGGCTTGTTTGTTTTTGTTTTTTTCTGCTGCTTTAAGACAGATGACTTAATGGGCTTGAAAGTGTCCTGGCTGCTACTGGCTTTGGAGGCAGCTCAGCTTACTTAAGGGCTGAGTGCAGGGCCTTGTGGTTTAGAGCAAGAGACATCCATCCCAGAGACAGCATCTCAATACAGAATGTTTTTAAGATGTTCTGTAATTTCTCAAGCATCAAACATATCCCCCAACCCCTGACAAACAAATCTGATGTTTCCATTTATAAAACAGATCAAAGAAGAGAAGAGATAGGGAGAATTCTATCAAATTCTACAGCTTCGTAGTATGCTGTGGTCTTCTCTTTCCTGGGGTTTTGAGTTCCTGTCCTACTGGCTATATTTCCAAATTCAGTTTCTGAAGGTCACACAGGTAGGTTCTGGACACCTTTCTATAATTACTTGCCTCTTTTACATATGCACCATACAATCATGGTGTTGTGACAGGCCTCCACAAACAGCCCTTTCAACCTTCTTTGCTTACATAGAAACAAATGACTCTAAAATCCCCTTGTATGCACAGAGATCTGTGGTGGTCCTGTTGACTCTCCTGAACAGAAAATATGAACTATACATATTCACAACAAATTATCTAGGAGTAACAAATTCAATGAAACAGTATAAGATGTACTACATTTACAAAAAATTAATTTTGAAGCAAAATCTATGTTATTATAATCTCTAGTGTCTGACAATAGTATAATATATGAACTAGGATGTTAAACATTCATATAGAATACAATAAAAAAATTCTGAATTCCAGCTACAAAAAGCCATTGAGACTGAATCTTCAGCTATTATGAAGAGAAGCCAAATACAAGGAATATAAATTACATAGCTGAATAATTAAGATGTTAATAAAGAAATCCTCAATACTATAAAAGACCACAGAACTCCAAATAAGGGTTACCTTTTGAAGGAAACCAGTAGAACTGTTGAGGATACTTTGAGGGCTCAGATATTTTTTATTGAGGTCACATGACTTTATTTTGTAAAAAATTCATTAAGTGCTACCATTTGCATAAATATCATCAAGTATCTATATCATTCTTAAACTGTAAAAGCTAATAGGCACAAAACTTATTTCTTCTGAGTCATAAAATGTATATCAAATAGGAAATTAAATTTAACATTCTTAAGACTTGAACAAATCTAACAGGCAGCATCTAATTCAGTACAAAATATTTTACCAAGACTAGGACCAAGTAAAATGGTAGGCTATCTAACTCACACAAATTATAACTGGATAAACCAGGATTAGGCTCTCTATATGTTAGCTGTGTTAACAAAGATATTTTAAATAAGTTTCTTATGCTAGATAGCGGTTGACTCTGAAGTGCAGTTTTGAACAAGGAACAAAGGGCTTATAAGATAAATAAACAAAAGGAACAGCACAGTCAGTGTCTGCAGAAAAACCATCTGATGATAGCACTCTTAAGGATAAAATCCCCAGACCAGCCGAGAGTTGGCCATCTGGTTTGCTTTCTGAGAATTCTGGCAAAATTACATATGGCTAGGGACCTTCCCAGGCTGTATTTGAAAAGAGCCTTAATGATAATGGGGACGTGTGATGGTGATGTGACCAGTGCTGGCAATGATACCATCGTCTGAATAGAATGCTGGTTGCCTCCTTTGCTAAATTAGCTACCTAACTGCTAAATTACCACAAATTGAATGTCTAAAACAGATTTACTACCTCAACATGAGAAATTAGCCGTCAGGATGAGTCTCACTGGAGTAAACGCAAGAATCCTTCATGAGGCTCCAGAACAAAGAGAAGCCATTTCGGTGCCTTTCCCACTGCATTCCTTGGCTGGCAATTCTCTTTGAACTTCAGTCCATGTATTGACTTTATGCCTCTGTCTCCACTACTTAAAGGGTGCTCATGATTAAATTAGATCTACCCACATAATCCATGATCACCGATTGCCAACCCTTATCCAACTGGCTATTCAGAGGCTCTAGGCTTTAGACTGTGGACAACTTGAGGAGTAGTTCCTCTATTTGCTACAGTGTTACATTTAAGTGTTTTAAAAGTATGTTTGCCTAAATTTTCTTTGTTAAGCCTCAAGACACTGCTTTACATAGCATGAAGTTTGTTTGTTTGGTTGGTTTTGTTTGTTTTTTTCTTCTTCTAGGTGTAGAGATAACCTTTTAAAGAGGGGTTGGGGATGAAATGTAAGATGAAGCCAATTACCTACATTCCCGTAGCTGGTGAAGGAACAGTCAGGAATAGTGATCAGATTCCCAGTCTCCTGCCTGTGTCCTCATTCAGTGGAAAACTTTATTCTAAACCCAGACCCTCTTGTGGCTGAGCTATATGGGCAATGTGAGAATTCAAGTGGTTTTTGTTTCAAAGGTTAAAGCATTCAAGATAGGAAAATTGGCAGGTGGTGGATACTAATTGCTACTCTGTGAACCAGTGTTTGCAAAGCTCTCCAGCTCTCCTTCAGTCGTCACAATTACTCTCTCCCTCACTCTCCCCTACACTCACCCCTCAGCCTAGCTCATGGTCCCCTCACAAGGCAGTGTTTTCCCCACTCTAGGATGCTTCAGACCTTTAAGACTTATTCTGGGGTTGTGTGGGGTAGAGTAGGATGGGGCACTACAGAGCAATGATAAAGTTTAAGCCCTTGAATCACGGTGTGTGAGCATGATGTGGGGGAACAGTCCTCAGGGCTGTGGCCTGGGCAGAAGGCCCTTACCTCCAGCATCCAATGCCTCTGCCATGAGGCATGCTCTCTGCATGCTCATCCTCTTGAAATTGGAGAGGGGATTTGAGATTCTATTTATGCAACTCAAGGAGTCTACATTTCTTCTTTGTTGGGGCTAAGTAGAAAGGGATATCCCTGATCTTCCCCATAGTCAGAGTCTGGCCACTGTCTGAGACCACAGCCACCACCACCACCACCACCACCACCACCACCACCACCACCACCACCACCACCACCACCACCACCACCACTACCACCCATACCTGTTATGATTCTCAAGGGTAGGGATCTCCAGTATAAAGGAGGGAATTCCAGTGCAGGTCTGCTCCTATTTATAATGCCCTGATCATTTGTCTAGGTTTCCACACAGTGATCATATATCTCCATGGTCGTGAGAATAGTAGGTCTAGAGTTTGGGTTTCCTCTAGAGCAGCAGTTCTCAACCTTCCCAATGCCATGGCTCTTTAATATAGTTCCTCATGTTGTAGCGACCACCAACCTTAAAATAATTACTTTTGTTGCTGCTTCATAACTGTAACTTTGCTACTGTTATGAACCCTGTTGCAAATATTTTTGAAAACAGAGGTTTTCCAAAGGGGTTGCGGCTGACATGTTGGGAATCACTACTCTAGATCAACCTACGATGTAAGCAGATGATCTCTCTGCTCTGAGTCTCCTGCAGTCTTTATGTTCCTGTGTCTCAGCTGGCTGTGGGACAGGAGGGTATTGATGCAAAACAGAGGCTGCCTTTATTTTACCTTAAGACTATGAGCCTGAAATAGCTTTCTCAAAGTAACTGTTTCCCCAGCAAAAGATAAGAAACAATTAATTCTGTGGCAAAATATGCTGTTGAGGAAACATTCTCAGAAATTATATGGAGGCCTGGTTTACAGTCCATAGAGCATGTTTATGTGTTAGGCACTTCATATAGACATCATCATTGTAACCCCAGTGCCATAGCAGGGTAAAGCGAACCAGGGCTTGTGCTTCCACTATGCTGCCACACTTGGAAGATAATACAGTAAGCTGGCTGAAGGGGCAAACTGCAATCTTGCCTGTGGAAGTGTACATCCTACTGACTGTTCCAGAGCTAGACTCTGCCTACAATGTGTGAAGGCACACACAGCCCTGTGAGGCAGGACAAGATCACTCCCTTAAGCAGGCTCAGAATGGGCACTGAGTCTTACCACAGCCCATGGGTTGGTGGGTTAGATTCCTTCTTGGGTTTCATAGCCTGGATTTGCCAGAAAGCACAGTGCCTGGCCCACAGGATGTCCTCTGTGAGAGTTACTGAGTGAGCAGTGAGCACAGGCTGCTCTCACCAGTGTCACACCAGCTTGGAGAAAATGAGAAACATCAATGGAGCATCTGGACCCATCTGAGACTACAGAGGGACATTCTGCTCCAGCCACCTTCTAACTGAAAACATGACAGCAAATGCCAAGTATTTATGCTTTCTAATTGACTGTAAGTGATGAAATAATGATTAAAATAAATTAGTTGTCTCAGTGTTTTGAAGTTTGCATGTTGAGTGCTATTTTTTCTGGTAATAAATCTAGTTAATGGTTATATACAAAAATAACAAAATCTCAAGTAATACATGCTGATGCTGCTATAACAAGCTTGTTGCTAAAAATAAGGGCTAAATAATTCAATTTTATTGTGTAGCCTATTGTCTGAAAAAGTTGAGAAGACTGGAAATTAAGCTCAGTGAAGAAGCACTTTGCTAGCATATCTGAGGCCTTGGATTCAATCCCTAGCACAACAAAATAAATAAACACAATTAAATGTCAAAATTTTATCCCAATAGATAGAAATTGCTACTAATACATCAACTGGACTTAATTCTGTTGACTCTGGATTTGGTCATTTAAAGAACAAATAAGTATCAATATCTCCAAATATTATTTTTTATTAGATATTTTATTGATTTACATTTCAGATGCTATCCCCTTTCCCCATTTACCTCCCTCCATAAAACCCCTATCCCATCCCTCCTCTTCCTTTTTGCTTTTATACCATTTTAATTACATGCAATTATTAAGGTCAGTTCTAGGTTGAGGAACTAGCAATACAATAGATGCAAATAGTCAAGGAACAAGCAAGACAATAAACAAAGTTCCATGATCACTCTCGTGATTATTATTTTCAAGGGCTTATCAGGAAGACCAACATATCTGAGCCTACTTCCCTGTCCTAGCCCAAAGTCATTTTCATGCATGAAGCCTTCTCCTTTGTTCTAGCCTAAGATTTAGATTCCTGCCTGAAATTACTTCTTTGTTCTAGCCTAAATTTGACAGACATAAGCAATCCATGTCTTTCTGGTTTCTCAATAAAATTGTAAGATTATTACAGAAAAATTCCTGCTAATTCTTACTCTCCCATGAGCCAGCACATACAGATAATTTACCGGCCACAAGGATACATCTGATTCTACAGAATCAAGAGGCATTCCTCATTTCCAATCCAGACCCTGAATGGTGTGTAACTCGACCTCAGCAGGCCTTTCTGGAGCCTGGGCCACAGCATAGATCTCCTGTCAGATTGCACGTCTCCAGAGACCAGCTCCTCAGGAGCAGTCCACAGTTAGGCCTAGTTCTTTGGGAAAACAGTCACTTTGTTTATTTTTACAAGCCAGATGACAATGCATAGCTCATTCATTTTCTGAAATAAAAGGAGTTTGGGAGTGGGAGTGAGGAAGGTTCAGGGTCACAGAAGAAGCCATAAGTGTATTTTGTGTGTAAAAAGTTTCATTTTTACCGTGTACACTGGTTTTTTAGGGAAAAAATAGTTCAGCTTCTCTGTGTAAAAAGTGAAGTGGAAGCTTCTATCCAGAGCACAGCAGTTTTTAATCCAGGACTTGGGGCCCTGTCCCTGCCTGTGTGAACAGTGTTAATAACGACATGAGTAGCTGCCTACCATGACTCTGTCACTGTCTTATGGAGTTCATAGTAAAGATCCCTTGAAGAATACTGGGGGCTGGCTAGATATGAGAACATGGGGTGGATTGACAGGATGGTCTAGCTAATGATCCAGTGCAGAGGAAAGGGCCAAGTTTCTCACCAAGAAAGGCTGTGAAACTGACACTGGGTCTGCACATACTTACTGAGCACCTCTCTGTTTACACATACTTACTGAGCACCTAGTACTTGGGACCTGAGGAAATAAGAGTACAAGTGACAGGCCAAGTTCTTAGTCTGTTCCTTAGAGGGAGAAGCCAATAGTTCTGAAGAGAAACCTACTCACTGCTTGGAAACAGAGAAAACCGAGAGGAGCTAGACTGATGTTGGAAATTGCAGCTGCTGAGCCTGAGTTGATAGAGATGAAGGCAATGGACAAAGCTAGAATGAGGTGAAAGAGTGAGAAATAGGACTAACCAAGAGAGAAAGGATCCTTCAGACAAGGAGACAGCCAGCCTGAGGGTGTGTTAGCAGAATCATGCTTGGCACCTATCATGAGTCTGCTACTATTCTAGGAAATGAGGATGCAGGAAGAAAAAAAATAGTTGGGGTAGAGCTTCAAGGTCAGCTGCCATGTCTGCCATCCCTGCACTTAGGTGTTGGCTACATAGTTTCCAGTCAGTCATGAAGAGCTGGAACCTGCTGGTAACCATTGCACTTTCTCTGGCAGCATGAGGAGGCCAGGGTAGGGCTGGGATTGGTTTGTAAACCATGGGAGATAGGCTTGAAGAGGCAACATAGCAACCAGTAGGTACCAGAGCCCTGACCTCTTGTTTCTCCTGTTTGCTTTAATAACTCTCCTTAGTGGTATAGAAGGTCTGGAATTGTGTCTGTTTGTTTCGTTTTTACATTTTAGGCAGTTAAGTAAAACCAAATCTATGATCCTGTCAATGTGAAGCAACGAAAGAAAATAAAGTCCACCTCTTGATATAGACAGTGGAAGAGTGGAACAAGAATCAGTCTCCTTTATACTGACTCTCCTTCTTTCCACTAAGATGCCCCTTGGAATCTCTGAGGCCTCTTTGGCTGGAGGTTTCCAGTGAGAGAGATGAAGAAGCCCAAAACATTGTCACTGGGCCTCATAGCTCTGCTTTTATCTACTTGTCTTTTATGATGTGTCCGGTATTTGCCATGCTGCTTGTGGAAGATGTGTGACAATGACATCCACAGAGGTGTGTGGTGGTCTGGTTAGAAAAGGCTTCCTGAACAATGTTATATGGATTTCAAACCTGAGAAATTAGGTTTTTTACAAATGAACAGAATAGCGTGCTCATTATTCTGCTAAATTGAGCTCAGAACAATGAACTCTGCATGATTGTTTGCTGTAGGGAACTTCCCTGTGCATTATGGGATCTTTCAAAGTGGCTCTCCTCTACTACATGAATTCTGTCCTTAGTTTCAACAGCCAAAAATATCTCCAAGCCTTGCCAGGTGTCCCATGGGGAATAGAATCACTCCTGCTGAGAATCATTAGTCCAGGAAAAAAAAAAAAAGACCTGGTTCTCCTTACAAGCACTAGGTCTCCAAGAATGAAGTTCTCCTCGTGAGCAGCTGGTCTCATTTTCCCACTGAAGCTTGAACAATGTAAAAACAGACTTAAAGAACAGCAAGAAGATGTTATGTCCTCACTGGACATATGTTTCCCACTTTCAGAGCTAGCAAGAACCTAGGACAGGTCAGCACAACTTTTCTGAGACACACAAGTGACACTAACCCTCAACTGGCCTGCTTGTCAAAAAAAAAATTTTTTTCTTCCACAAACCCACATGGGAAAGCATCATTGTGTTCTATAGACAAGAAAGCTAAACTCAGCAAGCAATAATGGCTATCAAACCATACACAACTGTTCAGTGCCAGGGCTAGCCCTTGGGTTCTGGGACCTGACAGGCCTTCTAGAACTGAAACAAGTACGGTGTAGCACTTGAGTAAAATATGTAGAAAGTTTCATACATAGGGGGTGATAACCTATGTGCGCATTCTCAACCCTCAGGAGGGCTTATCACTTGAGCCCTATGGGTCAGTGTAACTGAGAGCAGAGCTAAACTTGTCTGTTTGGATAACACTTCCTTTAAAAGAACTATTCCTTCAAGGTCACAAAGCCTCTTCTGTGCCATTTGACTCTCTGGCTTGGTCCATGACACATGGGACTGCCTATCCCACAAGGCCAAGGACTGTTTAAATGGGCAAGAGGAACTTAGAATTCAAGTATTTGTGAAACACATGTGTGGACGAGCAAGCACAGGGAAACCAGAGGCTAAACATCCAAAGAAGTGAAGGCCACTGACTTATCCCCAAGTCAGGCTGGGCTTGTTAGCCGTCTCTACTCCAGGTTGTCTATTTTAACTAGATTTTATGTACAAAAGAAAGAAAGAAAAAAAGAAAGAAAGAAAGAAAGAAAGGAGGAAAGGAGGAAAGAAAGAAAGAAGGAAAAGAGAAAACAGTGTAGCACGGGAAGAGACACCATCAGAGGCTAGTACTCCCTTGTCCCTTTGATGAGGAGGAACCAGAGAGTCAAAGACAGCCAGCACCTTTCTGAAGGTCGCACAGCCTGTTGACTATAGTGCTGGGCTAAAAATCCAAGACTAAGTTTGAACCCTGTGGACAGGCTGCTGAGAACTGAGCTGGGTTTAGAGTACAGTTCCTCCAAGCCCATTCTCATCCTTCTTGCCCTCTGCCTCTAGAAAGGAGGATGAAAGAGGGTTGTTTCTATTTTCAACCTAAGGTAACTTTATGGGAACTGATGAGTCTACAGTCCAGAGTAAGGCTTGGTTTGCTCTCATGTTATGGATTAGAAACAGCAGGAAGTTTCTGAGTTCTCATGGGCTCTTCCACTGGGGATGGGGGGAAGCTGTTGGCAGAGTCATTAGTAAGTAGGAATTAAAGAACATGTTAGGAATTCATCAAGACCTTCTACTTAAAAACCTTAAAAGGAAAACCACTTTAATATCACATATTTATGAATCTAGATAATTTATTTTACTAAGCCTCTTCTTCCAAAATGTCTAGTAAAATACTCGAAGAAAGGCTTGAGGAGACAATACTGCCGGTCAGAAACTCGATCCTAATCCTTGTCTCCTCCTGTGAGCCGTGCTCTGGTGTCAGCCCCTGGCATTCTCTGGAAGTCTTCTTGCAGCCATCCTCTTATGCTTTTTTAAAAGTATCTCTTCCAAAAGAATGGGTCGTTTTGAGGACTCAGACTCAGGTACTTCAGAAGTGGAAAAGGACATTCGGTTGTGATTCTTGTTACTCCTGACACCTGGCAGGACTTGAGGACGCTTCCATTTCTGCAGGGGTGATAGCTGTTATATATACCAAGGTGCATCCAAGCTGGATAGCAATGTCTGTGTCCCAGTCACCATTCTGAAGATAGCACTGCCCAAACCTGAGTTTAACACAAGCAAATTGATCTGCTGCCAACTCATGAGTAAACTCAGCTTTCCTAGGTTTCTATTCCTGCTTCTAAATTGATTCAGAGGCAAATGTCATGATCTCCCTATAACTCCCAAGAGCACTTTGGGGTATGGGTGCTCAAACAGTGAGCCAGGGTTTCTGGTCCATCATAAAGCCTTCAGTATAGTTCATGGGCTGGAATGCTTGGCACACAGTCCTTTGGGCACAAAGTTACTGTGGTAAGGCCTGGGGTAGTCTTGGAGAAAGCAGCCCAGGGCAAGTCAGTTCACATTTCTTCATCTTTATCTGTGGAACCTGGAACAAACAAGGTGCCACATAGAGGGGAACATGGAATTGAATTCTTTGAATCCATTCACAGAAACTCCATGGAATAGAAACCTATGATTAAAAGTCCCACAATCGCCCTATGTTTTTCTGCCTTGTTGTCATGAGTTAGGTCTGGGATCACTTTGGACAACTTACAAACCAGTCACATGTGCTGGGTCTTAAAACTGGTTTACAGTGGTTTATCCAAAGCTCATCAATGAAACAGCTTTACAGTTCCCTAACCAGCTCAGACTTACAGTGACAGAACTAGGAGGTGTTGACTCTCCTGGTGTGCCAGCCTGTCCCTGGCCCCTGCAGTATGGGTTCCCTGTCCCACAGAGAGTACTCTGTGTGAACAGAGCCTGACAATGGAATACAAGGGCTGGACTACCCTGTGGCTCCTCTGCTCAGAGATAATGAGCTGTTGAGCTGTTTAAATACATACCTATACACACACACACACACACGTTAATTCCTTGTGGACTTGCCTGTATGGGGTAGCTGTTTCTGGTTAAGTGCCTTTTCTAAGGGTCATCATGAGTGCTATGTGATGAGTTTATCGAATCCTCAAAATAACCTGTGAGGTAAGACAAGTGTCATCCCCGACTATGCCCAGAAAGAAAGGGTCAATTATCCAAGTCATAGGGATAGCAAGTGGCATCACTTGGATTTTACCTTCACCTTCTGTCATGGTTAACAGAGCCAAGGAGCTGATGGCTACAGGAACTTGTAGTGCATCAGGAAAAGCTGTGTGTTGATACTGGGGTACTAAAAATCCCTTTATGGCTACATGTGGTGGTTTCTTGATTGTGGATAGACGTTGTAAATGGCCGTGCTGATTATCTCCCAGAGAGGCCTTCTGTGTGGGCATTTCTGACTACCTTCCTATTTTAACTGACTTCATCTCACTTGTGTGTTTGGGCAAGCTCATCCATCCATCCCCATCACATCCATCCATCTCAGATTGTTCCTAAACTTCAGACCTCCCTTTTAGCTCCCCATTGGGGATTGTACCATGGCCAGCCTGCCAGCCTCACCCATCCCACTTGACCATGTTGTCCTAGTAACATGCACAGCAGCCAGTATATAATAGGCCTGTGATGGATGACTAATGCATGAAAAATTGCAAGACTCAGTGAAGCATCGGCCACATTGATTGGATCTCATCTTCCCGATAAGTCCTTGCTGAGCCATTGTCTTCCATCTCCCTGAAATTCCCACACTTGCTTTTCCTTCAGGTCCCATGGAGTCTTTCATTTATCTTCATTCTGTACTCTCTGTTTTCTTCACCTGTATCCAACAAATAGCCCAACACTGTGATTTGTGATTTCCACACACAGGCTGAGAGAGAGAGAGAGAGAAAGAAAGAGAGAGAGAATATCTTCCATAGCTATCAAAATAGAAATAAGAATTAGTTGAAGCATTGTGGTGTGCAGAAGGCTTTCAGATACACACTGTTGTTTCCCCGCAGCATGCTAAGGAGGCAGGATGTGGCCTCATATGTCTTACTTCATGGTTAATGGCCACTCCTTTTTAGTCAGAGAGTTATTCCTAAGATTCTAAACTTGAAAGCCAATTAACTCTTGACTCACCGCTGTGACCTTCTCATCCATGCAACCTGGTAAACATGGGTGAGGAAGGGACTTAGGGGCCCTTGCATTTGCTCAGTTATAAACGTTTCTGATCTGGTCCCTTTGGTGACACAATCACTCACCTATAATGTCCATGTTACCTCAGGGGCCCTATCTGCAGCTCCTGGGAGTGGCCCACCTGTGTCAGGAGAGTGAGACACTACACTTCCAGGAATGTTTCAGGTTGCTACTTACAAAACAAAACAAAACAAAACAAAACAAAACAAAACAAAACAAAACAAAACAAAACTACAGAGCTTATAAGACCCAAGGATCATTCTCTGGGGATCTGTCAGAACTGCTTTAGACAAAGGCAACTTCAACAGGTAACAGCCAGCCTCCCTCCATCTATAAAATAAAGACAGCCCTCTCACTCATGGACATGTAGGTTAAAAGGAGAAATTTAGCAGAGCGTGGCATGATTCCTGGTGCAGATAGACTAACCCATTTTCTCTTTGTGTCCCTACATTGTGCTCTGTTTTTATTTATTTCCATGTGTGCAACCATGATGGTGAACCCAGAGCTTAGATGAGACTCAGCTATGCGGAGGAGAGAAGAGAGACTAAACAATGGCCGAAGCTGTGAAATGTGCACTGCTTTTTGCACACTGCCATTTGGGCAGCCCCAGGCCATTCCCAGTGCACACAGTATGATTGACAGTCAGTTGAGTCAATGAGATTAGACTATCAGCATCCTTCAGCGTAATGCCAGTTTTTAGACAGTTAACGCCCATTTGATACTATCTGTGTGAAATGTTGAGACACAGCAGCTTAAAGGCTTAGCTTCCAAAGGAGTGGCTAATGGAAAGGCATTTACTCGAAAGGGTGCAAAGGTGCTAGGGCAGGCGTGAACAGACTGCTGCTTCCTTAGATGGTTAGTCCTGACAGGGTGTCCTGCAGCACCTCTAAACAAAGGAAGGAGGAAACCCACTTAAGTGGTCTTTACTTCTCTGTTATAGGGCCGTGGGTGTCGACAAAAATTGTTTGGGATGGCATTAACAAAATTGGCATATTGCCTTTTCTGATTGGCATGACTAAAATGGACATCAGCTACCTTTCAGTACCACCGAGAAGTACTGAATGATGACATTATAGAACCATCCAGGTGACCTCTTGGCAGAGATCATGAAACATCTTCCCCTTGTCTCACCTCCTCTATCCACAAAAAAAAAAAAAAAAGAAAAGAACCAAAGAGCCAAGGCTCAGGACATTGTGATTGTATGTGAAAAGTTTCCCATCTGCTACAGTATTCAGTTAACTAGAATTACCTGCCTCTTCTATTATTATAGGAAGAGTACATTAGGTTAAAATAAAATGATTAGGATTTCTTTAAGTAATTGTAAATAGCATGCTATGATCAGATCAGCTACCTTGTTCTACCACTTAATTAAAAGACTCAGGACACATTCTTAAAATCTTATGTAAGGGGGCAAATAGAATTTACCTCTTAGGTTTGTTATGAAAATCTAATCAGTGTCCAGTCATCCTGCCCCCGACAGTCACCATTTCTTTATATCTGCTCCTGCTTAGTCCACACTCAGGTTGGCAGCATGGCCATTGGCCTTGTGAGGACCTGGGTATGGACTTGGCAAGACTGCCACCTTTCTTACTGAATAGAGGTTGTAATAAATAGCCCTGAGAGTCAGTTTGATTGGCTTGAGAAGCACCTAGGAAATTAATAAAGTATACTTTTGGGTGTATCTGTCTGGACATTTCCAGAGAGATATTCTTCCAAGGAAGAATACAGTTCTTGACTGGGGACAGAACTAAGCCCTGGGCTGGGTTTTCATGGAATAATAGGGGAAAATGAGAGAACCAGCTAGGGAAGGCATTGGCTCTCTACTTCCTGGTCACTGTAATATGAGAGGCTCCCCTTCACCATATCCTATCCATTGTGGTGAACTGATGTCTCTGAACCCAAGAGCCAAAATAAATCCTTCCATCTTTAAGATGTTTTCTCAAGTATTTTGTCTCAGCAACCGAAAAGTAGTAATACCTGTCTGTGTAACTCTTGTATGGTATAAATATCAAATATAGAGAACGCTCAGTACATGCACATGCATCTGTTAGAGGCCAATGTAATTACAGATTCTGGAATAATAATAAGGCCTCTGAAAGCACTAGAAATGTATCTCTAGGAATAGCCATTCTTCATTCACTCAACACCTATCTCAGGAGGACTCGCTCTGTTCCAGACACATTTTGGCACAGTGGACACAGATTTACAGTGTGCTGAGACAAGCAACTGTTTCTCATGAGCTCTCAATCACTGAAGAAGTGAGTCTATCCATTCCTCTGCACTTTCAAGTAAATCTATCCTCTTCGGGACCCCCACTTGCAGCTGTGGGGTGACTGTTTCATATCCCCTCAGATCAAAAGGCCTCTCTGGGAACAGTGCTCCTGAGCAGTGAACTGGCTGCCTCCAGCTTGAAAGGATGGTGCAGTAGCTTTGTGTCACAACTTTGAAGCATTGTGCCTGGTAGATCTGCACATGGTAGACATAAAGGAGGCTTCCAGGCGGGCAGCTTTACTGCTTGAGCTCTTTAAATTGCCAGACTGCACTTTTAGGGAAGCCACATGAAAGAGTGCCATTTTGAAAATGAGTATTACCTCACAAAGAATACAAAAGCAGGATGGCATGCTGAAGGCGGCTTGTCCTCCATGCTTTTAACTGACATTGTGGTGTCACTTTGTCCAAACTGTGACTGAACCTCTCTCTAATGCTCACAGATGTCCTCTCTTGCCAGGATTGATATCCAGCAAGAGAGCACAGTATTGTATACACACACACACACACACACACACACACACACACACACACCATACACATATATGTATTCACACGTCTATGTGCTTAAAAGTTAAAGGACATTTTAAATATTTTAGCTACTCTTTACACTGGCTTCAGTCCGTCTCTGGTATGAAGAACTGTTATCTGAACTCAGGGTCTGGCCATGACTGAGAGAAACGCTCCAGGTTCTCCTCACTGGAAACCCCCAACCTGTGAGGAAGTTCCCTGTGCTGTTTTGTACCTAGATTCCAGACTATAGACTTTAGTAGATACTTTCTCTAACTATTCCAACATTTCATATCTTTCTCTCTCAGGGAAGATCATGTCCTCCTTACAGGTAGAGGTTAAGCCCAAACCAAGTTTGGCTCTTTCTCTGAGGTATAGGACAGTGTGTGACAGTAAGTATGTCCTCAGTGTTGGCTTTAATAACAGACACAGTCAGCAATGGCTCTGTGGATCAGTGTACCTAAGTAATCATCTGCAAAACCATTCTCAGGGGCATAAAATAAAGGACAAACAGTCTGAAGATTCAATCAAGAAAAAACCTGTGGGCAGGGGCCAGGGGCCAGGGGGAGAGAAAGTGGCTTAGCACCTCTGGTATGTAGTTTCCACCTTGCCAAACAATAGCTGCTGGATAAACAAAGGTTCTTTGATTTCTTCCACGGCCTTTTGCTCATCTTTAAAATGTTTACTTCTTAGCAGGATCCTGAGACTCAATGAGATAATACTTGGAAAATGTTATGTATGCAAGAAGCTACTCTCAGCATTGTCTGCTGCATTCACTTTCAATGTGGTTTGGGTTAGGGAAAAGAAAAATTCTTTTCTCAAACCATCAAGCGATGGGAGAAAAGGATAGAAATCACATTTTCCAAAATGTTTTAGGATTATATAAGAATTGAGATCTCTTGGGATTTGCCCTTTTTCTCAAAGCAGCCTGCCCAGGATGGACTACATACCTGATGGTTCTGTTATAATTGTGTGGGTTTTGCTTGCCACAATCAAAATATCCTGTGGTACAAGCAATGCAGAGCCAAGTAAATCAAGGAGAAGCAACTGGGACTCAGAGTTTGAAAATGTCCCAGTGTCACCCTAGCAGGTATGTGGTGCCTCCTCACCTTGTGTGTCCCCTCTGCCTACAAAGCTGAATTTTTCTGTCCTGGGTCCCTATGTCAGGCATCCCTTCCCAAATTATTTTCACAAATGCACACTCAGCCTGCTTTCTAGTCAAGGACATAGCTTACCAGAATTTTGTCTCCATAAAAAAAAAAAAAAAATCATCGAAGCAGCCAAACTAAAATTGCACTGCACTTATAAATCTTTAGTATCCACAAGAAATTTGATTTATTTTTATTACAAACCAGAGTGATTAAGAGTAGGCAGGCCTGATTCTAACCCTTACTTGGATCTTCACCAGGTGAGGGGGAACTGAGAAGCCCATGTGAGCTCACATCAGTGTGTCATGGGCAAGGTTGTGGGTAGGAATGAAGAGGGCACATTGAAGCCCTGTCCTCCTCCCAACTCACTGGGAGATGTGGGTGTGTCTGCTGTTCCTGTTTATGTAAATTAAGGGAAGATTTGTGCCTGGGTGGCACCTGCAGGCCAGTGTGGTCCAGGTCCAAAATGACCCTTCTGGCCCCAACCAGCCTTATCTTGATGCTCCACTGTAATCCAAGACTGGAACAGAAGGATAGTTCCCCGAGGTGATCATGAGGATGCCTGTTTTCTCCCTTGCAGAGACATTTCAATTGAGGTTCTTTTCTAAGCATGTGCCTGACCCTACTTAGCCTCCAGGTGGAACACTGCCCAAGCAGGATAAGAATGTTGGCATTTATTGCTTGTTCACTGGGGGAATGTAGCTTCTTTTACTGCTTCCCTCCAGCCCATTTCCCTTTGGCAGAATTTTCCTGTGAGGCAGTAGAAGGAAGGTGAGTCACACCCCTGTAGTCATTTTCTCATTCTTACCGAACTTGAGAGCTCTTTGAGAGCAATGGGGGTGGAGCACTGGAGTACAGTCCCGGAAATACCTAGGTCCATGGAGCCTCAGATAAGCCCTGTGAGGTGCATAATAGCATTCTGGTTTTGGAAAGGGAGAAATGAGTGCCTGAAATAGCTAAGCAATTACTTAATGCCATGGGAGTGAGATGCCAGAGTGAAGGTTTGGTTGCTAGGACTTGTTTATCTGTGTCTAAGGCTCTAAGGCCCTTGCTTCTTCTGGGCACTGTAGGTTCAAGCTGCTGCTGCCACTTCTCCTCTTCCTCTTCCTCCTCCCCCTCCTCCTCTTCTTCTTTTTCTTCTTGTTATTTTACTTATGTACAACTCAAATGTTGTCCATCCCCCTTCCCAGTCTCCTCTCCACAAACCGATCATCCCATTCCCCTTCCCCTTTGCCTCTAAGAGGGTGCTCCCCCACCCATCCACTCACTCCTACCTCACCCCTCTAGCATTATTTTTTTGCTGGGTCAACAAGTCTCCATAGGACCAAGTGCCTCTCCTCTCATTGATGCCAGATAAGGCAGTCCTCTGCTACATATGTGGCTGGAGCCATGGACCCATCCATGTGTACTCTTTGGTTTGTGGTTTAGTCCCTGGGAGCTGGTGAGGGATGGGGCATCCATTTAGTTGATACTGTTGTTCTTCCTATGGGGTTGCAATCACCTTTAGCTCCTTCAGTCCTTCCTCTAACTCTTCAACTGGGGTCCTCAGGCTCAGTCCAGTGGTTGGCTATGAGTATCTACATCTGTATTAGTCAGGTGTTGGCAGAGTCTCTAAGAGGACAGCTATACCAGGCTCCTGTCAGCAAGCACTTCTTGGCATCAACAATAGTGTCAGAGTTTGGTATCTACCGATGGAATAGATCCCAAGGTGGGCAGACTCTGGATGGTTTTTCTTTCAGTCTCTGCTCCATTTCCTTTATATAGGAAAAATTCTGGGTTAAAAATATTGAGATAAGTGAGTAACCCCTTCCATCAACTGGAAGCCGCCCTTATCTACTGGAGGTGGTCTCTACAGGTTCTATCTCCTTCTGTTGGGTATTTTGGCTAATGTTGTTCTTGTTGGGTCCTGAGAACCTCTTGCTTCTCTGGCATCTTGGGCTTTCTAGTGGTCACCCTCCCATTCCCCACCTCACCTCCACTGCTACATATTTCTATGTGTTTTTCTGACTCTCTGGACTTCTCTCCTCTCTTCCCATACCTGATCCTGTTCCTCATTTTTGACCTCTCCCTCCCCTCTCCCTCCCAGGTTCCTTCCTCCCTCTACTCCTGTGATTATTTTGTTCCCATTTCTCTAGTCTTCCTTCTTGTTAAGCTGCGTATGGTCTGTCAGCTGTATCATATGAATATTCTGAGCTTCTGGGCTAATATCCACTTATCAGTGAGTACATACATGTGCTCTTTTGTGTCTGGGTTACCTCACTCAGGATGATATTTTCCAGTTCCATCCATTTGTCTTTGAATTTCATGAAGTTATCGTTTTTAATAGCTGAATAATGAACATTATGTAAATGTAACACATTTTCTGTATCTATTCTTTGGTTGAGGGACATCTAGATTTGTAGGGTTATAGGTCCCAAGTTTGCTCCACCACAGGGCTTGGCCAATTGGAAAAACAGAACACAGGAAGTTGACCTCAATTACCCCACACTGTCATTGGGTGACTGTTGGGCTGTAGGGAAGTCTCAGGACACCATACCAGGGGTGTGGAAGCACTGTCTGAGGCACAAGACAGCCAGAACTGGCTTGGGGGTCCCCAGGCTTGTGACAAGGTTGGGGCTGTCTGGTTCTCAGGCTCTTGGGCATCCAGGCACCTCTGGAAGCCACGGAAAAGTTAAGAGTGAAGTGGGGGCCTGTGGGCTGGATCTAGCCCAGGGCTAGAGAGGAAAGTGGGGCACTAGATGGTCCAGCAGTGAAAGAGTCCTTGGCTTGATGGTGGTGGGCTTGGCTTGGGCTTGGCTTGGCTTGATGACAGGGAGCTGGAGAGTCTGTCTATGGGAGATTAGACAGTGGCTCTATAGGCAAAGGCATCTCTGGGGCTTCCCATAGCCAATCCCAATAAAAAGAGGTATTCCATGGTTTTAAGGCATTTATTGTCATGGTGGAGAGTGGATGTGTAAAATCATATTCCACTTCTCAGGGTAGGCCTGAGGTTAAATACCTTTTGCAGGGAGGAATGTCTGTGAAGGAAAGCTTATTGGCTAAGCCCTCCAGGCTTTAGGTACCTCATTAAAACAGAGATCTGTCTTGAGCCTAGGTGACCACAGGTCACATCCTCTACAAGTGGAGGGACTTGGGGTATTGTCCTTACATTACTGATGGCCATAAATCTGTGTGGGGCTGTGTCTAGTGACAGGGTCCTGGTGCCCAGAAACAAGCAAAGCACCTACCGTCCCTTCAAGATCTTTAGAGATTTGAGCCTTAGCTCAACCAGGGACCAAGCTACCTTTCATGGTCCCACATGGGTTGTGTTCAGCTTCTATTATAAATAAGGTGGCTATGAACATATGGGAGCACCTGTCCTTGTTACCTATTTCTTAATAGGGTTATTTGGTTCTCTGGAGTCTAACTTCTTGGGTTCTTTGTATATTTTGTATATTTGCCCTCTATCGGATATAGGGTTATTAAAGATCTTTTCCAATCTGTAGGTTGCTGTTTTGTCCTATTGACAGTGTCCTTTGCCTTACAGAACCCTTTCAATTTTATAAGGTCCTATTTGTTAATTGTTAATCTTAGAGCCTGAGCCAGTGGTGTTCTGTTCAGGAAATTTTTACCTGTGCCAATGTGTTTGAGGCTCTTTCCCACTTTCTCTTCTATTAGGTTCAGTGTATCTGGTTTTATGTGAGGTCTTTGATCCACTTGGACTTAAGCTTTGTACAAGGAGATAAGAATGGATCAATTTGCATTCTTCTACATGCTGACCTCCAGTAGAACCAGCACCATTTGTTGAAAATGCTTTCTTTTTTCTACTGGATAGTTTTGGCTTCTTTGTCAGAGATCAAGTGACCATAGGTGTGAAGGTTTATTTCTGGGTCTTCAATTCTACCCCATTGATCTCCTTGTCTGTCTCTGTACCAATAACATTCGGTTTTTAATCACTATTGCTCTATAGTACAGTTTGAGGTCAGGATAGTGATTCCTCCAGAAGTTTTCTTATTGTTGACAATAGGTTTCACTATCCTGGGTTTTGTGTTATTCCAGATGAAGTTGAGAATTGCTTTATCTCTGTGAAGAATTAGGTTGGAATTTTGATGGGGATTGCACTGAATCTGTAGATCACTTTTGGTAAAATGGCCATTTTTACTATATTAATCCTGCCAATCCACCACGAGCATGGGAGATCTTTCCATCTTCTGAGATCTTCTTCGATTTCTTTCTTCAGAGATTTGAATTCCTTATACTTTATCACAGTACTGCAGAGCAAAACAACAGGGACTTGCTCTAATTGGTTTTGCTCATGTTTAAATTCTTCCAAACTCTGTCTCTGTCATTGCAAGGCCCAAAACGTTTATGTTCCACCCTACCCCCATGCCTAGGCCTTGATCCACCACTGAGCCTTAGCACCTAGAAAGGTGGCTAGTTAAGGTGGCCATTCAGTATGAGCAGGCTGGTCTTCAACTGCTAACCTTCCTGTTACTTCCTTACTAGTCTTAGGAAGAAGACCTTATGAGAAAACAGTCCTTGTACCATGTATCATGGCTTACCATTCCTCTTTCTTTAAGCCTGGGGTCCTTTGAAGTCAGAACCTGTACCATCTGCCGCCACCTGTAACAGACCAGGTACCCAATTAAAGATGCTTGAACAGAGGATAAAGTAAAGGTCACGAAGGCTACCTGGCACAGCTGTCCCTGTATGCACCAGCTGGCTCCAGGCAGGAATTTTCCATCTGATTCTCTCTGTTTTGTCAGAACTGGAAATGAAGCTGGAAAAACTGGTTTCCATGAATGAGCTTCCTAAGAGATCAGATTATGTTATGGAACTCCTACTATTTTAAAAAGCAACAGGGATCATCTGCATCATTTAACCTGGTGGAGCTTTAACTAACCACATGACTCAGGGAAGGGTAAGAGGAAAGGGCTGACTGCCCTTTTCTTTTCAACCCTTCAGCCTTCGGCTGCCATTGCCTTGTCTTCTTCCCACTCCCCAAGGAGCCATTGATGGACTCCTCCAATGCTATATCCCTTCTACTTCTTGTTTTGATGTTTATTCTTTCACTCACTCATTTAGATGTCCAACAGCCACATTGAATGTTTAAGTCTTAAGACAGAGGATCTTCCATGTCCCTAAGACTGTAAATAGCATATCACAGTCTCCCTGTAAATATCGTGTACCAGGATACTGAAGACAAAGAGAGAAGAAAGACCTTGATGAGTGTGCATGTCTGTAGATGTGGCTGCCCTTTGAGCCTTTGAGAAGATTGTTCTTATGTTGCCCGGGGTCATCTCCCATACCAGGTCATTCCTTTAGTTCCATCAATCATTCTGCTCTGACCTGATTTTAGTTCTCAGTGACCAGGTCTCTTTGATGTCAGTGAATAGCAGCTTATGTAAAGCCTTGTAGCATCTAGTTATCTAGTTCTCAGCTCATCTCTGGATGTTCTGGTGAACTTAGTAAAATAGGAATGAAGGCAGGCAGCTCCTCCCTCTTCAGCGAAAAGACTTGGAGGCATGAACATTTTAATGTCACTGATTATTTTTTTCTACAGTTCTCCCCCCAATGAGCCAGTAGAGCAGCAGTTTTCAACCTGTGGGCCATGACCCCTCTGACAAACCTCTATCTCCAAAAACGTGTACATCACAATTCATAACAGTGACAAAATTACAGTTTTGAAGTAGCAGTGAAAATAATGTTGGTGTGTGTGTGTGGGGTCGCCTAAACATGTGGAACTGTATTAAAGGGTCGCTGCATTAGGAAGGTTGAGGACCACTGGGGCAAAAAGTACTATGAACTATGGTGCCATCCCCATGTGCAGGAAGAAGACCCCTTCCTCATACCCCCATCACAACTTCCTAAAGATATTTTTTAAGTCTGCAAGTCTCAGGGGGACAGTGGAGATCCTACAGATAAGGCACATTATAAAAGTGGTTATTAGATTACTCTTGTATCCCTGAAATTGTTAACCATAGGGTAGTAAACGCAATCAAAAACCAAATCAAGTACTGCTGTTCCTCGTGGAGGGGCACCTGCCTTCTTCTTCCATTGTTCATGCTCTCAGTTTTATTTTTCTATTCGGTGAGCCTCTTTCTAATATGTTGGGTTTAAATACATTATTATTACTGCAATTTGGAGTCTTTGTGTCACGTGCCTGTCATGATAGGACACTGACTTGAAAAAGCTAAGTTTAAACCTTATTTTGTTACCTAGCTAATTGTGTACTCTTGGGAAGATCCATTAGGATCCTTAAATGTCTACTAAAAAAATAATGCTAACAGTAGAATAGTCATAGAAAATACACAAATCTACAGGCTGTGTGTATACAGATAATACAAAAGTTTTAATGAACATAGGACGAAAATGTTTAACTCTACTGAGAATAAAAGTGATAGAAGAACTTTAAACATGATAACATTAAGCAGGTACTTGTCAGCAGTGAATGCAGGTAAATATATTATTTGCTGTCAATGACAGATGTAGATCTCTTAGAATAAATTTCCTAGGTGTGCTGGTTGGATTTTGTCAACTTGACATATACTTAGACATTTGAAAAGAGGAAACACTAATTGAGAAAATGTCCCCATAAGATTGGCCTGTTGACAAGTATGTATGGCATTTTCTTGATTAATGACAGATATGGCGGGGCCCAGCTCACTATGGGTGGTGTCACCCCTCAGCTGGTAGTCCTAGATAATACAGGAAAGCAGGCTGAGAAGGCCATGAGGAGTAAGCCAGTTATCAACAGTTCTCCATGGTCTTTACTTCAGTTTCTACCTACAGGTTCCTGCCTTGAGTTCCTACCCTGACTTCCTTCAGTAATAGATTGTGGTGTAGAATTATGAGCTGAAATAAATTCTTTTCTCCCAAGTCACTTTTGGTAATGGTGTTTATCACAGCAACAGAAATCCCAAGATACTAGGTAGCTACCTATATATGTATTTTGTACAGGTTTTACCTAAGAAAATAATTCCACTTATTGTTTTTAGCCTAGAAAATAATCGTGATAGAAAACTGACTTGAAAAAACTAAATGTGAACCTTATTTTGTCACCTAGCTAATTGTGTACTCTTCGGAAAACCCATTAGGCTCCTTAAATGTCTACTAAAAAATAATGCTAACATTATTTTATTATATTATTATATATAATAATAACTATTACTAGTTGTTATTATTAGTTATTATTATAGCTATTATTAGTTATTATTATATAATAATAACTATTATTATAAAATAGTTATATGTAACACTATGTAATGACATTCATCGCAATGTTTTTATAAACAATGAAAAGTTGGATCTAACCTAAGTATTAAATGTAGCCACTAAAAACAAAAATCAAGGTTTAGAAGAAGCAAGGGCAGAATGAAAATTCCCATATGGTGTCTTGCAAGAATGTGGTACAGAGGCTGGGGCATAACTCAACAGCAGAAAGAAAGGGAGGAGAGAGGAGAGGAGAGGAGAGGAGA
>JANHMN010000004.1:47278877-47290477 GCA_030674055.1 Rhabdomys pumilio | reverse complement strand
ACACACACACACACACACACACACACACACACACACACACACACACAAATGTAAAGAGTTTGCTGAGCCTGCTCTGAAGCTCAGTTGAGCTGAAGTGAGCAAGATGCAAAGAGTCTTCTTGCACTGCCTCCCAAAGCTCTGGTCACCTTGACACACATCGTGGACTAATCAGGACCACAAGCTGTGCATCTATCAGTGTGGAGCCGCCCTCTTGTCATAGATGACTGAATTACCAACTTCTCCAAACCTGCTGGCCATGGGAGGGCTCCTTTCCTCTGCATTGCAAGCCCAGGATGCCTCTGCCTTCCAGCACTACTCCGACCGTTTTGTCAAACAAAGCATGAACGCTAGGAGTTTCCTGACATTCTCATAACTATGAGCATATGATTTGCAGTTCATATTGAATAACGATGTAAGAAATCTGCCAAGAACACTCTGAATACTGTTTCCAGTGCTGGTTCTAACCAGTCACAGCTGCCTCACCACAGAAAAAGAGCACAATAGCAGGCCACGGTGAGGTTCTCGGGCTTGCAAAGTTTGGATTGAGTTACTAGGAGCCATTCTAGTAGGGAAGTCACTCTCCTGGAAAGCATTTAAGATGACTAAAGCTAAGGGTTTAATGTTCTAATGAAAAAATGTGTCAATATTTAAATCAAACGTGTGAACACTGAGTGCTTTCACATATGCATGCTGCAGAGGTTTTAAGGCAGCCTTTGGCTCTCCAGACAGGAATCAAGTAGATAGATTCAGTGTTAAACTTCCGAATGATGACAAAGAAAAACATGGAGTAATTGCTTCACTCAAAGCCTGCCAGGAGATTAATTGCCTACGAGATGGATTTTATGCACTGTCCAAAAACTGCAGAATCTACGGGAGTCCCTTGCTTTCACTAGGAGAAAACATATGTCACCTCTCACCATAGATGTTTATGTCTTTTCACAAACCTGTCTTTTTCGGCCTAAAAACATTCCAACTGGAAATGCCTACAAAGGAAGGAGTTGATAGGTTAGGGCTGTTTAGTGATGCTTAACATAATATCCATGTGGAGTCAGATATGACTCTGTGCTACAAGCCCTGTACAACACCAGCCTGGACCCCAGGGACTGGGGAGCCCTTTCACTTGTAGTTAGAAAAATCAGTGGAAGGGGATGAGAAGCAGGAGAACTGCATTTAACCTGCCAACTCTGCAGAGAACCAACTCGGGGATGTGGGACGCATGAAGAGGCTAGCTGAAGGATCTCAAGGATTGACGACGGGTCTGCTTTGTCAGCATATTGGGACAGTATTCAGAGGAGGGCTTGCTGAAGGCTGATGGTGTTGGAGTTTGGCAGAAATCTTTGTAACTGTGACTGGAAAGGCACAGACTGCAATTTCATACACATTTACCAGTGCCTTCTACAGGCCAGGCTGTATGTACTAGGCTCTGTGGAGAATGAAGCTAGGCTGGTGCTGATTTGGGGCTCCAGGAAGGTAATAATATCTACTGCTTTGGGGGAATGTTCTGCCCAGTTTGGGTCTAGGCCTCTCAGCAGGTTATCATAGTAGAACAAAGTTTCTGTGCTGGATACTAAAGAATGCATCCCTTCTCATGGACCACTGGTGGCTTCAGGAAAGCATCTTCAAGGAAGGAGAACTACACAGGAATGAAAGGAGAGGGACAGTAAATCAGGTGATGGAAAGCAAGAGTGGACATCCTGGCAAGAAGCAGGCAATACAGAAGTCTAGATGCTAGATGGTGTATTTAGCAACTGCTCTTACAAGCTGCTCTTACATTCTAGGGCTTAGAGAATACTGGAGATGTGGCTTAGGCCCTGTGACTACTGTGTGGTCAGACTTTCACCAAGGGACTTTGCAGTAGACAGCCAGGGAACAGTTGTGAGAAGAGTGATCTAATATCATACTAGGTGTTCCTTTCAAGCAAAGAAGATGGGTGGATTTCCAGGGCTGGGAGTGGAGGTAGAAAGGCCAGCTCAGAAGCAGCTGTGGCCATCTTGCTGGGACATGCTGAGCTTTTCAACTAGAGTAACCATGAAATGTTCAACTTGGAAAGAACATTGGAATCAGAAAGGACATGTGTGGTTCAGATTACAGGGCACACACATGAAGTGGCTGAGGACAAAAGGGGCTGAGTGACCTCAGCAAGGTTGATGGCAGCCTAAGTGAGTGCAGGACTGCGTTCTTCTGATTTCCAGCCCAGTGACTTTTCCACACAGCAATGCCAAGTTCAGAGCAAGCATCCTGCTTCAGTTAGGTAATGCCCTGGAAAAGCTTGGAACTTACTTGGCCAGCATTTTTCCTGTCATTATCTGGGAGTGAGAACAGTCCTCTCCCTGGATAGAGGGACTGTGGAGCAAGCCAGACTGTGTGGGGCTGGATCTTTCCTTCCATCTTTTCTTGCTCTCTCTCTTTTATTCTCGATCTGCTCCCTGTCTGCCTTTACAATTCTCGCTCACTTCTCCTCCAAAGAAGCTTTCTTCATCATATTCTACCAGGTCCTCTCCCTCGCCTGAGTCTGAGCGGCCCATAGTAGGAAAGAGTACACACTGGGTGGTTAGCAAAGGCTAACCCCTTGTCAAGTGTGTTTTCTCAGCTCCCAGGTCTATATGCTATATCACTGCTGTGACCCTGGACAGTTTTGAGGTTGAGGAATCTCCTAAAATAGAGCTTTCCCATCTGAACTCTTTTTTCATCTAAACACAGAGCTAGATGCAAATGTGTAATTTGTAAGTTTTGTGTTATCTTTCTCACTAAATCATATGTGATCACATTTCTATATCGTCTTAATTTGGAATCCATTGCTGAAAAGAGACACCATGACTACAGCCAATTCTTATACAGGACAACATTTCACTGGGGCTGGCTTACAGTTTCAGAGGTTTAGTCCCTTATCATCATGGCAAGAAGCAGGGTAGTGTGCAGACAGACATGGTGCTGGAGGAGCCTAGAGTTTGACATCTTTTTGATCTGCAGACAGCAGAAGGAGACTGTATGTTACTGGGCATAGCTTGAACATAGGAGACCTCAAAGCCTACCTTCACAGTGACACACTCACTCCAACAAGGTCACACTTTGTCCAACAAGGCCACACCTCCTAATTGTACCACTCCATATAGGCCATGCACTCAAACTCATGAGCCTATGGGGGCCATTCCCATTCAAACCACCACACACATACATTGTTGTCAGCTTTGTAATATTTTTTAAAGTGGAAACATTAAAAAACTTGGGGCAAGACTTAATGATTTCTGAACTTCAGTTCCTTTCAATATGAAACGTGGATTATATATCTTTAGAGGGTCCTGGCATAAAGCATCTTACTTTCACATTCTTGCTTGCTTCTGGTACAGAACAATAAATCATTTTCATAAATGCCTAGGTTTAATTACAAAAGACATTTGCAATAAAAGTGGAAGGGGTCTTTAACATATATAAAGGCGTAGTGTATTACTGAGCACCAAAGGACATGCTGGTAACTTGTAAGGTAGAAGAAATGCAGGAGGAAGAGAAGAACATGTTTTAACTTGTAAACTATGTGAGCTAAGAAATTCATTTGAGTCACCTAAGGACAAGAAGTATGATTTGTAGAGGCGCTGGCCTCGGGGGTGACACAATTTCTACTATAGAGGATCCTTTGGTGGCCTTTGGAGGATAGAGAAGGAGAGAAATTCCCTTGATGAACAGTGATGGACAGACAGGAGGTGATAGGGACTTGATCCAGGGGCAGACAAATCCAAAATGTGCTTTGGATGCTAACTTAATAATTAAGTTAAAATCCCGCTGTGTTTAAAAACTCTCATCCTCTGTTGGATAAAACCAAAGAAAAATTAGAAGGGGAGAGAGAAGGTCATAGAGAAATTGACTATGTATTACAGAATTCTAAATGAGCTTAGACTCTTTGGTTCTACTGAACAGAAACTAAAAAGAGAGATTTAGTTCATTTATCAAATAATTGTTTCCGATCAACAAGTTGTAGGAAGATAGCAATGGCCAACATTTCTATCTGCATGGATCATGTATAAATAATAAGCAATGTACCATTCCAGAGTGGGCTTGGTGGTGCTGAGCCATAGCGCATAGCTTCTCTCGAGGTCAAAGAGAAGTGGTGGGGCCTGAGGGCAGCAGCGATGGCACAGGGGACTGAGCCTGGGAAGAGAAGCCTTTGAGCAGAACAGTTCAATGTCCTGAAAGGCACCCTACAGCTGCTGTGTAAGAACAGACCAAGGTGAGACAGGGGTCTTGAAGAAGGTTCCAGGGATGCAGGAAGAGATCAGATTTGAGGCTTCTGGAAAGATCCTTGCAGGGAGAATAGTGTCCTTCCTAACAATCCAGTGGAGCCAGCTCAACCTCCTGGCCGAGGAACTGATCCTAAAAAGGTGGATGTTCTTTAAATCATGCAGATGAAATCGATGGTCTTTAAATCATACAGATGAAATCGATGGAATAATTCCTTCTTTGTACTAGGGTCCTAACTCAGGATTATTGAGCAATGATTCTTACTCCAAGATAGGCTTTTTAAAAAGGGTGAGTAATGTCTTAATGAGTTTGAAGAAAAAGTGTTTTAAAAGAGGGGTGTTGTAAGAAATATCAAAGGGGCTGTAAGATATAACAAATATGAGTCTTTTCTATCAAATTCTACAAAACTTGTGTGTAAAAAAAGGGATTCAAATCTTTTTATTTCCCCTAAAACATTGTAGGACGCTTATACAAATTTTTACACTCTCCCATCCCCCATTAGTAAAACCTTTATTTACACAAAGGACCCCTGCTGTATTCCAAGAATTTGATAGCCTGGAGCGGTGACCTCTTTCTCCTTCCTTCATTTCCTGTGTGCCAATTCTTTTCAGACTAGCCAATTGAATTAAGACTCTGAGGTCAGACCCCAGCCAATGGGGAAAAGACACAGTCACCACCTGAGTTAGAATAGAAGCCAAATGGACTTCCTGCTTTCTGAGCACACCCTCTTGATCAAGAGTAAAGTTTGCCCTGTCCAGACACACACACATATTCACACACACATATTCACACACACACACACACACACATATTCACACACACATATTCACACACACACACACACACACACATATACACACATACAAACATATATTCACACATACTCATAACATGCACTCACACACACATACTCATATAAAAGCACACACACATACACACATACACACATTCACACACACATACATATACACTGATATGCACATACTCACACTGACACAAATTCACATATTCACACACATACACACACATAGACACACACAAGTGGTTCTGGGCAGACAAAAACTCAGAGCACAAGCAGCCAGTGGATGCTGGGCTTGTGGGAAGTGCAGATATACCACTCAGGGGGTGGGAAAATGCAGCCTAGAACAGGGGCCTAAGCATGGGTGAGAACACAGGCTGAGGCTGAAGTGTCAGGGGTTCCCAAACTCCCAGACATCCAGATGTCCATGGAAATCAAGGGGTGTCGGGAATGGAGGGAGCCCAAGGGCCTGCAATGAGGCTAGGGCCAGGGGTTTGGGGGGTGGTGTGGAACTCCAAATTAGCTCAGGGAGTGAATGTCTGGAAACATGGAGGGGCCTTCCTTGGAAGACTTAGGAGGCAAGGCCCTACAGATGAAGGCTTCCTCCATGCTCCCCACGGCGGTTCTTGATGAGAGAGACAAACTGCTTATTCACTGTTCAATGTGGAAATCAGGTACATACCACTTCCTCAGGGTGGACCAGGGATTAAATACTTTTTGCAGGAAGGAATATTTGGGAAGGGAAGCTCGTTGGCTAAAACCTCAGGAGCCATCTAGATATCTCATTAGCATGGAGAACTCTGTTCTAGGCCAGGAATTCCACTGGGAGTCCTCAGATTCCTCAGGTGGGTTCCAGGGTTTCCAAACCTACTCAACCTTACCAAGTTTCCTGACACAGTCCACTGCCCCCTCACCTCCCCACCACCACCACCCCCCCACACACACACAAAGAACAGTGTCCTCAATCAGAAAAGACCATTCAAGGCAGATCTGGGGAGATTATTGTTGAGAGATGATGGAAGCATAGGCTGACCGTGTGGACTCAGGTATAAGAGACATGTAGTATCAAAAGGATGTAGAAAGTTTTGACTAAAAACATTAGAAGGAAGAAGCTATTTACTGGTTGAGTAAACACTCAATGACAGTCTCAGAGTGAGCCAGAGATTTCCTTCCATTCAGATATGTTAATCTTTGAGTCTGTTCAGATATTCAAATGGAGGCTGAGGTTTAAAGAGTAGTGTTCACTGGAGATGGGAGGTTGAGTCTTTAGCAGTTATCAGTTGAGAGCTGATTGTTTAAATCCAAGGAGTGGAGCAGAGACAAGGACAGAAAGAAGTCTGAGCCTTGAGCCCAGGTCTCACAACCAGGAACTTAAAGGAAACAAATGAATGAAAAGAACAGAATTCTGAGAGCACCTCCTAACGAAAGGGTCAGCTGAGTCCAAGGCTGCTGCTGGTCACTGGGGTCAAGGGAAAGCTCATTCAGACTGGACTGTCTCAGCCATGGGAGAACTAGGGACTAGGAGTGGGCTTTTTAAAGAGAAATTTTGCTATCAAAAGCTGAAGAAAAATGTAGAGACAGCTGAGCAGGGTCATGAGCTGGTGAGTGTGTTCACTGTTAAGAGATGCTACCATTCATTAGTATGTTAAGAAGGCCAATAGGGAAGGGACAAGGCCATGAATAGGTAAGAAGGGTGGGATCCAGGTGTTCTTCTTCAGTGTCTGTGTTACCTACATTCTGGGTCCCTTTCTGGTGAGGACCATCTCAAGTGTGGCAGAGATCTCATGTGCAAACAGGGAGCACAGCTTGCGGGCTTTGTCATTGACCAGAAACTTCACAGTCTCAGCAGTCTACACAACTCTTAAGCATTTGTAGCAAAATTCCAGCACTGCCTTGAGGCCACCAACTCTGTGTTCAAGCCCATGGCTTGGCCTATATATGCTTTCCAGCTCTATCATTGTACTGTTGGGATGGCACACACGTTGCTTATTTCAAATGACATCTTGTAGATACTTGTGCTACTTTGAAAACACATACTTTTGAGGGCTTGGGCAAGGATCACAGATGGTCTTAAAGTGAACACAAAGAGCTAAGCTTCTTCACTGTATGGTTTTTGTGGGGTGTCTTGGGTCAAGAGGGTATCAAATCATTATCCTGGGCCATCCCCAGCTGCCAGGAAGAACCTGCCCTTTCCAACCTTAAAGTTCTGGACATTCTAAGTTTGATGTGGTCTCTCTCGGTTGCCTTCTGGGGATCCAGGGACTGGATATGCCTTTGGTTTTCCATTGCTTTGTCTGAAGCCCTTTGTACCTACCATCAGCAGGAGTGGGAGACAAAACTGAGAAGAAACTGAAAATATAACCACAGAGTGGGCTTCGCCCTACTTTTGAGCAGTAAGATGCCTGAAAACTCTAAGAAGTTCCTGAGGTTCTTTTGCCACTCTTTCCTCTAATCAAGTATTTCAGTCCATGGCCATAAAAGAAAAAGCAGGGGAAATCAAATCAACTCCTAGTAGTGTTTGTGGTAGGAAATCTACCCGGACAGGCTTGTGTGAGTTGCATAATATTCCAAAGTCCTATTATCCTCAGTGGGAGATTTTAGGAGGTGATTTGGTTGTTTGTTATTGGAGACACACCAAAGCTTAAGTGAAGAATTTCTGATAGAATGTGGGGGCCCTGTGCTTGGCAGGGCTCTAAATGTCACCTCTGCCTTCCCGGCATCAGCCTGACATCAGAGGTGAAGGAGCCCCTCACAGTAGGAAAACTGGAAACATCTAAGAACCTCTGAGAAGGTGAAGTGTACCTGACCATGGAAACCACAGTAAACTGGAGAAGCAGAGCCCCCTTGTTCCCATTAGTGTCTTCCTATTTTTTAATACTGCACCCGTGTGGTCCTATGGTTTTAAATGTGTCCTTAAATAGGAACTAAATACATTACATGCCTCATTTTCCTTTGGATTACATTTGTGAGCTACAAGCCCAGGGAATTCTACTCTCCTTCCAAGCACACTTGCAGCCATGAATTCCCAGCCCCACCCTAAAGCACAGCCTGGACCTTCCCACCACTGAGTTAGACACAGTCACCGTGACGTGTGTTTCTGGACACTATGGCAGAACAGTACTCTTCTGTTTGTTTTAATGGTTCCTAGCCAAGAGGAGGAAAAACCTTGAAATTTGATTTAATTTTTTTAAAGCAAAATCCATGATGTGGAATGGAGCTCAGGCCAGCTTCTCGAAGGGGACAAATGTTCACTGTCTGTGTCCAGTGATGGGAACCATTCATAACACTCGACACTGTCACCTTAGAACTGTGCTCACAGTGGCATTCCAGTGACCCATGGGGGATATTAGGGCTTGCAGAGTCCCAGCATAATAACCACTGATCTCCTGGGTTAGCCATCAGGCCCCTGGGCTGACATGCCATGATTGGCTCACTTTGAATGTTGACCCTAGAGGTCAGGTATGTTAACACCTCCTTCTCTTTGATGCTCACATGCAGACTGATCTTTAAAAAGCAGAGTCCGTGAGACAACCTAGAGGTTCTTACATCTCACCCATCACTTTCTTGCAACTATCCCAAGCTAAAGTCTGCTTGAGACTGCTGACCCTCACCTTATCCCCACCTGCTTGCTCTCTCTACATCTGTCCAGATGCCACTTCACCAAAAGTTGTGTGTCTTGATATGTGCTATTAAAGCTGATAAGATGTATTATGTCACTTCCTCCTGGCCGACAGCCTGCCTAGCACATGTTACCCTGTTTCCTCTTGGGGAAATGAAGACGTTCCAGGACAGGCAGTAACTCTGGAAATTACATTTGATCATAACTGATTCTTCACTTCTCTGTCTCTTGTGAGCTTCTGTTTACCCAGGAATGGTTTGGCGTCCTCACTTGGATTCTTAGTGAGATCATGTTTCACCCTTCCTAAAAAGATTTTAATTGACACATAATTATGAGTATTTATGGAGTGTTCCATGTTGTTTTAATACATGTATACAGTGTGTACTGTATACATCAGACCAGACCCTGGGTCTCATTTATCATTTCTCTGTTTTGTATTGGGAACATTCAAAATCCTTTCTTCTAACTATGCTGAATTATGAAAATACGTCACTTAGCTGGAGCCATGCCACTTTGCAAAGAGAACACTGGATCTTATTCCTCCCTCCTAGCTGTGTTCTCTACCCAATCACCATTTTTTCTCTCTTGCACTCAAACCAACCGCCTATCTATGGTGACCACAATTCCACCCTTTATTCTGTAGACTCAACTCATTTAGCATCCATGCATTATGTGTCTTATGCCCTACACGTCAACCCATGTTGCAACAAATGACAGGATTTCATTATTTTTCATCTCCAAGTACTATTCATACACACACACACACACACACACACACACACACACACACTCATCAGTCAAACTTGGTTGATATATAAAGGGATAGATGGATGGATGGATGGATGGATGGATGGATGGATGGATGGATGGATGGGTGGATGGATGGATAGATGGATGGACCAACAGACAGACAGACAGACAGACATATTCATTCATCAGTCAACCTTGATTGATTTGGAGTGCAGATATTCTTAGTGTATACATTTCTTTTTCTTTAAACACACACACACACACACACACACACACACACACACACACACACACACACACACACACACAGGATTTGCCAAATACTTTCCTTACCTAGAAATCTGCCACATTTTCTCTGTCCATTCATCTGCTCATTGACACTGAGGTGTTTCCAACCTTTAGCTGCTGTGAATGCTGTGGACAAGGCATTATGCATTCTTAATCTCTTAGGTTATGCTCTAGAGTTACAAAATACCTCTGTATTCCTTTTCTTCTCACTCAGGAAAGCTAATCATTTTAACTGGTCTTGTTTCCTCCCTGCCCCAAGCAACTTTTAAAGTGAAATTTAAAATCCAGATAGTAACTGCCTATTAGATACACCCTTGTCCTTGCCCCTGTGTAATGATGGAGTTTGAAGAGGGTTTCCAGGATGGTTAGTCTAGCTCGGTCTGCTCTGGTCCTGATGCTGGGTCATGGAGGGGTGAGTACTGTGCAGATAACTATAATATGAAATTAAAACTTATGGGGATGGTTTGATCAAGGTGTTAGGGAAAGGTGGGAGATGCCTGACTTTTCCTGGAGAGTTCCAAAGATGTGTGTGTGAGTGGAAATGATGAGAGAGATAAGAAGATAATAGAGGGCTTCACAGAGAGTCTAAACTACGCAAACAGAGCAGCTCACTGTGCCTTGAAACTTTTAAGAGTCTATGCTGCAAGAGAAACTGTCAGAGCAGGAAGGAACAGGCAAACTGGCCAGCACTGGCTGGTACCAGGCGGACCTCACAGAGCAGCCCTGCCTGCCTTTGCCCTGGAGCATCCTGGAGAGACAGTCCACCCACTATTGCCTTTTCCCCTTTGTGCAGCCCCATGTCCTTCACACTGGAAAAGGGCAGGCCGGTGCTCTGCTGGATCCCACACAGGAACTGGGCTGGTGGTCAAAGCTGAGGACCCAGTATCTGGTCTGAAGGACCTTTGCGAGACACAGGACACCCATCACCCAGCGTGCAGTCAGCATCCAGGTGGCAACAGTGGGTTCCTGATGCCCTTTCCCAATGTCATTTGCTTCCTGATAGATCACAGCATGGCTCCATGACAGCACCCTGACTGTTCTACCTTGGTGCATCCTTTTTTTTAGGTGGGAAGCAAGAGACACGATCAGGAGAAGTGCATGCTAGGAGCTAGCCCACTGCTAAATGCAAAAGAAAGGGGTGGCTGGGTCTTGATTGTTAGGAGACCAGCGGGCCCCACGGCTGCTACTCATACTGTAAAGGGAAGGCAGAGTTGGCTGCACATAGCTGTTCCTCATCATGTTCTCTCATTTTTCCAAAATGGGAGCAGTCACACCTCTACATTCTTCGTAATCCTATTGTCTATTAAATGACTTGACATGTATTTTATAAGCATATGAAATCCGCAGTGCCTCATACAGAATAAAAACTTGCTATAAAGTCTTGTGAATAGATTTAGTTCACAGCAGTCCTGAGACAAAGAACTGTTACAGACCTGACAACACAGTAAAGTGGCCTGAGCTTGTAAGTGCGGTTTCAATCCTGGCTGTCACTTACCGCCTTTGTATATCCCAGGGAATCACTTAAACTTCTCTGAGTTGGAGTGATCCCTCCATGAAGAAGGGGAGGAGCTGGGTGGTGTTGCTTGGAGCAAAGTAGATTCTAGAGGCTCAGCCCCAGACAGTCTAACCTCATAGGGAGGTGGGGCCCAAGGACTAGGAAGTGCTAAACTTTTCTCTCTCTTTTTAAACTTATTTTTATTTTATGTGCATTGGTGTTTTGCCTGTATGAATACAAACAGTTGTGAGCTACCATGCTCACATGCTGGGAACTGAACCAGGCTCCTCTAGAAGAGTAGTCAGTAATTCTAACTGCTGAGCCATCTCTCCAGTCCCATGCACTGATCTTTCCGAAGCTTCCAGAAGGGCTGCTGCTGCTGCTGCTGCTGCTGCTGCTGCTGCTGCTGCTGCTGC